>OX422207.1:845261972-845516972 GCA_949130495.1 Sambucus nigra | reverse complement strand
CGACCGACGCCCAATAAGGAGATTCATTCAAGGAAGGAACCTCACGCGCATGAGAAAACTATGCGCGCTCCCGGGAGTGAACCTCACACTCCTGGGTGATGCCTAAAAATAAGGAATTTTTCGGTCAAGAGATGCCTAGAAACAAGGCAACGATCGATTTGATGATGACTGGAAACAAGGCAATGTCGGTTGGGTGATGCCTGGAAATAAGGTAAGGTCGGCAAGGGGATACCTGGAAATAAGGCAATGTCGGTCGGGTGATTCCTAGTAGCAAGGAAATGTCGACAGGGTGATGCCTAGAAACAAGGTGATACCCCAAAATGGGCAAAGTCGGTCCCCCCATGCAAGGCAATGTCGGTCAGCCGACGATACAGTCGGTCAATCGATGCCCAACAAGGAAATTCATTTAAGGAAGGAACCTCACACGCATGAGAAAACTAGGCACGCTCCCGTGAGTGAACCTCATGCTCTCGGGTGATGCCTAGAAACAAGGGGTGTTTCGGTTGGGCGATGCCTGAAAACAAGGCAACAGTCGATCTGGTGATGCCTGGATACAATACAATGTCGGTAAGGTGATGCCTCAAAATAAGGAAATTCCGGTCGGGTGATGCCTAGCAATAAGGTAATGTAGACAAGGTGATACCTAAAAGTGAACAAAGTCGGTCCCCCAATGCAAGGCAATGTCGGTCAGCCGACGATACAGTCGGTCGATCGGTGCCTAATAAGGAAATTCATTCAAGGAAGGAACCTCAAGCGCACGAGAAAACTAGGTGCGCTCCCATGAATGAACCTCATGCTCTCGGATGATGACTAGAAACAAGGAATTTTTCGTTCGAGCGATGCCTGGAAACAAGGCAATAGTCGATCGAGCGATGCCCAGAAATAAGACAATATCAGTAAGGTGATACCCAAAAATGGGCAAAGTCGATCCCCCGGTGCAAGGCAAATGTCGGTCGCCCGATGTAAGGCAATATCGGTCAGTCGATGATACAGTCGGTCGACCGATGACCAAAAAGGATATTCATTCAAGGAAGGAACCTCACACGCACGATAAAACTCGGTGCATGTGGTCGGGTGATGCCTAGTACCAAGGCAATGCCTAGAAATAAGGCAATGTCTGAAAGGTGATGCCTAGAAACAAGGCAAATATCGACCGTGTGATGCCTAGAAGCAAGGAAATGTTGCCAAGGCAATACCCAAACCACACAACAAGTATTTAGGGTGATTCATAAAATCAAGGCAAAGTCGGTCAACCGACGAAAAATAGCAAGGAAATGTCGATTAGTCAATGTCGGTCAACTGACACCCAGTACCGGGAAGGAACCTCACGCGCACGAGAACTCCCGACGCGCTCTCGGGAGAGAACCTCATGCGCATGAGAAAACTCGGTCACACTACCGGGAGAACCCGATAAGGAACTTCGCGCGCACGAGAAAACTCGATCACGGCCCGACAGCAGCCGGTAAGGAACCTCGCACGTCGGTCGATCGACAAAAAAATCGATCGACCGACATTTATTTTCAAAGTTTTTCCAAATGCCTAGGAAAGCTTCCCAGACCTTCCAAACAACATATTATGACTTCCCATGGACGCCCTCAAACTTTGTCAAGGGGGATACCCGAATTCTCATCTTATTGCAGTTGATGTCTACTGCTACCACTTTGAAATTTTCGTTAAGATGTTATATGAGGGGGGTGAGTCTAGAGGAGCAGAGGTTCGAAATTTTTAGCATGACTGATGACCGTTACCGACGCATGTTCGATGCATAAAACACCCCAAAACAAGTCCACTAAGCCCCGATGACCCAAAAAAGTTTTGAAAAAAGCATCGCCAAAAGCTGCCCGACCGTCGACCGACCGACACAGAACGTCGGTCGATCGTTACTAGGGCACAACGAAAACGTTGCCCAAATTTTGCCTGAAAGTCATTCCAATGATGCCTATAAATAAGGCAAGGTTCGCAAGTAATCGAGGTCCCTAGTTATGCCCGATACTAGGGGTCACCGAAAGCTGTCCGACCATCGACCGACCGACACGGCACGTCGGTCGACCTTTTTCAGCGCACAATGAAAACGGTGCCCAAATGTTGCGTGAAAGTCATTCGAGCAACATGGAACACCTAGGCAAGATACCCATGACCAAAAGTTCATATAAATGTCCGATAGAATGGGTCACCAAAAGTTGATCGACCGGCGTGGCACACCGGCTGACCATTTTCGGTGCACAACGAAACTGTGCCCACATTTTGAGCCATTTGAATGATGCCTAGAAATAAGGCAAAGGTCCCTAAATATGCCCGATAAAAGGGATGCGAAAACTTGATCACGGCCCGACAGTACCTGATAAGGAACCTCGCGCGTCGGTCGACGAATGAAAAAATCGGTCGACCGACATTTTTTTTCAAAGTTTTTCCAAATACCTAGGAAAGCTTCCCAGACCTTCCCAACAACATATTATGACTTCCCATGGACTCCCTCAAACTTTGGCAACGGGGATACCCGGGTTCTCATCTTATTGCAGTTGATGTCTATTGCTACCACTTTGAAAATTTCGTTAAGATGTTATATGAGGGGGGTGAGTCTAGAGGAGCAGAGGTTGGAAATTTTTAGCATGACCGATGACCATTACCAATGCATGTACGATTCATAAAAACACCCCAAAATAAGTCCACTAATCCCCGATGACCCAAAAAAGTTTCGAAAAAAGCGTCGCCAAAAGCTGCCCAACCGTCGGCCGACCGACATAGAACGTCGGTCGACCGTTACCAGGGCACAATGAAAACGTTGCCCAAATGTTGCCTGAAAGTCATTCCAATAATTCCTATAAATAAGGCAAGGTCCGCAAGTCACCGAGGTCCGTAAATATGCCCGATACTAGGGGTCACCGAAAGCTGCCTGACCATCGGTCGACCGACACGGCACGTCGATCGACCGTTTCCAGCGCACAATCAAACGGTGCCCAAATGTTGCATGAAAGTCATTCGAGTAACAAGGAATACCTAGGCAAGGTACCCAATGACCAAAGGTTCTTAGAAATATCCAATAGAATGGGTCACCAAAAGTCGGTCGACTGGCGTGGCACTCCGGTCGACCGTTTCCAATGCACAACGGAAATGTGCCCAGATGTTGCTGAAAGTCATTTGAATGATTCCTAGAAACAAGACAAGGTCCCTAAATATGCCCGATACAAGGGGTTGCCAAAAGATGCTCTACTGTCGATCGATCGACACGGCACGTCGATCGACCGTTTCTAGCGCACAATGGAACTGTGCCCATATGTTTCCTGAATACACATGCAATTTGGCACCCGATTGGGTATCATGTCATGGCAACCCAATATCGAAAGAAATAGTGGTGCCAACCTGGGATGCCCAACCCAAGATGCAGGTTGGCACCCACAAAAGCCCCGACACGAAAAGGTAACATATTCCACATGATGCCTAGCACCAATTCAATATGTTAAAGGTGATGCCTAAGCGACCAAACAAGTTGGTCAATATATTCCCATGCACGTCGGAAGCGAATGGGGGACGGCGATGCGCCCCGATCGGATGTGGAACGGTGATGAGCCGGTCCACCCATCGACTCGGGGCGTGGACCTGTGCGGATTAGGGCGGTGGCCAAAGCCCGTGCTGTTGATATGTGCGTGGAGACGCCATCGCCTTGATCGTGGTGGGCAGTGCGCGCCGTAATGGCATGCTTCGGCATATGCGCGCTACTGGCATCGGCCTATAGGAACCCCATTCAGACCATCTTGAAATACGGACCAAGGAGTCTGACATGTGTGCGAGTCAATGGGTGATTAAACTCGTAAGGCGCAAGGAAGCTGATTGGTGGGATCCCCCCTGTGGGGTTCACCACTGATCGACCTTGATCTTCTGAGAAGGGTTTGAGTGTGAGCATGCTTGTAGGGACCCGAAAGATGGTGAACTATGCCTGAGCGGGGTGAAGCCAGAGGAAACTCTAGTGGAGGCCCGTAGCGATACTGACGTGAAAATCATTCGTCTGACTTGGGTATATGGGCGAAAGACTAATCGAACCACCTAGTAGCTGGTTCCCTCCGAAGTTTCCCTCAAGATAGTTGGAGCCTGGGTGAGAGTTCTATCTAGTAAAGCAATGATTAGAGGCATCGAGGGCGTAACACCCTCGACCTATTCTCAAACTTTAAATAGGTAGGACGACACAGTTTCTCCGTTTAGCCACGCCATGGAATCAAGAGCTCCAAGTGGGCTATTTTTGGTAAGCAGAACTGGAGATGCGGGATGAATTGGAAGTCGAGTTATGGTGCCTAACTGCGCGCTAACCTAGAACCCACAAAGGGTGTTAGTCGATTAAGACCGCAAGACGATGGTCATGTAAGTCGAAATCCGCTAAGGAGTGTGTAACAACTCACCTTCCGAATCAACTAGCCCCAAAAATGGATGGCTCTTAAACGCGCGACCTATACCCGGTCGTCGGGGCAATTTCCAGGACTCGATGAGTAGGAGGACGCGACGGTCGTTGCAAAACCTTAGGCGTGAGCTTGGGCAGAGCGGCCGTTGGTGAGGATATTGGTGGTAGTAGCAAATATTCAAATGAGAACTTTGATGGCCAAAGAGGGGAAAGGTCCCATGTGAACGACACTTGCACATGGGTTATTCGATCTTAAGAGACGGGGGAAGCCCGTCAGATAGCGTGTTTCGATCAAGCTTCGAAAGGGAATCGAGTTAAAATTCCTGAACCGGGATGTGGCGGCTGACGGCAACATTAGGGAGTTCGGAGACGTCGGTGGGGGCTTCGGGAAGAGTTATTTTTTTTGTTTAACAGCCTGCCCACCTTGGAAACGGCTCAGCCCGAGGTAGGGTCCAGCGGCTGGAAGAGCATCGCACGTCACGTGGTGTCCGGTGCGCCCCCGGTGGCCCTTGAAAATCCAGAAGATCGAGTGCCACCCGCACCCGATCGTACGCATAACCGCATCAAGTCTCCAAGGTGAACAACCTCTGGTCGATGGAACAATGTAGGCAAGGGAAGTCAGAAAAATGGATCCATAACCTCAAGAAAAGGATTGGCTCTGAGGGCTGGGCACGGGGGTCCCAGTCCAGAACCCGTCAGTTGTCGGTGGACAGCTTGAGCTGCTTCCGCAGCGAGAGAGGGTCGCCGCGTGCCGTTCGGGGGACGGACTGGGAACGGTTCCTTTGGGGGCCTTCCCCAGGCATCGAACAGTCGACTCAGAACCGGTACAGACAAGGGGAATCCGACTGTTTAATTAAAACAAAGCATTGCGATGGTCCCTGCAGATGCTAACGCAATGTGATTTCTTCCCAGTGCTCTGAATGTCAAAGTGAAGAAATTCAACCAAGCGCGGGTAAACGGCGGGAGTAACTATGACTCTCTTAAGGTAGCCAAATGCCTCGTCATCTAATTGGTTACGCGCTTGAATGGATTAACGAGATTCCCACTATCCCTGTCTACTATCCAGCGAAACCACAACCAAGGGAACGGACTTGGCAGAATCATCGGGGAAAGAAGACCCTATTGAGCTTGACTCTAGTCCGACTTTGTGAAATGACTTGAGAGGTGTAAGATAAGTGGGAGCCAGAAACGGCGAAAGTGAAATACCACTACTTTTAACATTATTTTACTTATTCCGTGAATCGGAAGCGGGGTATTGCCCCTCTTTTTGGACCCAAGGCACGCCTCGGTGTGCCGATCCGGGCGGAAGTCATTGTCAGGTGGCGAGTTTGGCTGGGGTGGCACATCTGTTAAAAGATAATGTAAGTGTAAAAGATGAGCTCAATGAGAACAAAAATCTCGTGTGGAACAGAAGGGTAAAAGCTCGTTTGATTCTGATTTCCAGTACGATTACGAACCGTGAAAGCGTGGCCTAACGACCCTTTAGATCTTTGAAATTTGAAGCTAGAGTTGTCAGAAAAGATACCACAGGGATAACTGGCTTGTGGCAGCCAAGCATTCATACCGACGTTGCTTTTTGATCCTTCGATGTCGGCTCTTCCTATCATTGTGAAGCAGAATTCACCAAGTGTGGGATTGTTCACCCACCAATAGGGAACATGAGCTGGATTTAGATCGTCGTGAGAGAGGTTAGTTTTACCCTACTGATGACAGTGTTGCAATAGTAATTCAACCTAGTACGAGAGGAACCGTTGATTCAAACAATTAGTCATCGCGCTTGGTTGAAAAGCCAGTGGCATATATATATATATCACGATTCTAAAAAACACGGGGTGTGATCGAGGCATGGAGGCCAAGCCTTAATCCTTAGAAGTCTAGGCGGGCCTTAGGCGTAAAAAAACGTGAAAAGGCATTTAGGCCTTCTTAATATATTTTAATGTTTTTTAACCATAACAAGTCTATTAAAATACTAAAATTGTACATATCGTAAAAATATGTCTGAATATATGCAAATTAAAATACTATTTGATTATTTTGGATGAGATAATGGTCCGGTTTGTAAAAAAATTCTTTAAAAGGCGATATCGTTTCACTAAAGCATTGTCGTTTTTAGAAAAAAGTACGCCTTAAGGGGTTTACCAAGAATAAGGCATAAAAAGCGTAAGGCGGGGCGTTTGTTCCAAGCCTCAAGCCTTGACGAGTTTTTTAGAACAGTGATATATATATGCCTTATTCAGATAGGTATACCCACGACCCATAACATGTTTTACCCGTACATGTCACGTAATACTCATATTTTACGTATAACTAGTTCTCTCTTTTATATTCCATTTTCATCGCAAGTTCCCAAGTACTTCTTGACCCCCGAAGTGTATCATTTTGATAATTATAGTATCAGTAGGTGTTCTCTCATTACCCTACTGGTCTAAGTCATCCTTAATTCTCATAAGAACTATTTTAACATACACATGATTATCACCCCATTTTATACCCTCGTGACCTCACGGTTAAATCTCATATAAAAATCATACAACCCGAACCTTTCCTATCACCCTACAGGTCCTCCCAAGTCCCATCATGGTATTTTAGTTATGTTTAGGTTCCTTATACATTAGGGTTGGATTAACATTAAAAAGGAAAGAAGATTCAAATTCCAGAAGGAGTCGATCGATCGATGGAAATGGTTGATCGATCGATCCAGTCGATCGATCGATATTTTTGAGTCGATTGATTGATCAAACAGATATTGGCCCGATTTCTGCGATTCTTTACCTACAAGTTTCATCAACTTTAATCCTCAAAACCTCTATCAAATCAGCCTAAACTCCCAACCAAACATCACAAATGTTATAGTAACAGCTACGAACAAGTTCTAACGTAAAATCAAGATTAAATCCTTATGGAATCATCATTGAATGGGTACAATTCATGATTTGGTCTCTCACCCTAGTTTAGCATATTAATTCAAGAATCCACATGATTTTCCAAATTTATTCCTCTAACTATCAATAAAATTCATGATAAATGTTCTACATGTGATAAGGATACCAGCCTAACAAAATTTCCATTTAAACATATGAATTCCAGTCTTCCATTTACATCAAATCTCCATAAAAACTCATAATTTCATCTCCAACTCTAACAGGGATGAAATATTATCTCAGGAACAACAGGATAGATACTTGATTGGAAATTAAAGGTTTGATTCGATGAATTTGAGTGGTATAGGAATGATCCCCTTCTTTCCGATCTATGCTTTGGTGGTGGTGGAGGTGTAAAACGGGTGGTTCTTGGCCTTAAACAACTTGGAAAGATCTCTCCTTCTTCTTCCAATAGTTTTCCACACTTTTTGATTCTTAGAACCCTAACTTCCTCAACACAGCATCTGAAATAACCTCTTAATTTTTGTCATTAATTAAGACCCAAAATTAGCAATTACCAAAATGCCCTCCTAGGTTGCCGATTAGGCCAAAAAATGTCCCGAGACCCAAACTAAACCACTGGATACACTTTTATGACTATCTCAACCCTTCCGGACACATTGGTGCACTCGAAATAACCATATGGGCGACTTAGAATTAATTTACTTTTTATTTCATTTCTTTTGTCCTGACGCGACTAACATGCGCATCCCGACTTAGTTTCAATAACTACCGTATTTTTCACTCACGACTACTTTAATATTTGTATCATCATATATTACTTTACTCACTAGGTAATATTCAACATTATTATCACCAATAAATACTAACTCTCATCACGCTAGTAATTATTTAATTAAATTCAGATTAATTATAAATAAATTTACTCGATATGAATTAATTAATCGTAATCCCATAATTACAATAAAATACGTTCAAAAATACGGGGTATTACATACTTCCCCCCTAATAACAGAATTTTATCCTAAGATTCACGTACAACCGCTATTAAGATTGAGGATCTTGCAACACCACATCCTCCAGTACTCAAAACCAACTTCAGAGTAAGGCTCGATCACTATAACCCCCACCTCACAGCAAGCTTGTTTAACACTCTTGACACTTTATCTGTTATTGAGTCACACCTCAATAACGGCACTTCACATTCTTCTCCTACCACACGACATTCCAATAAGATGAGCCTAGACATCATTGGCCCCATTATCTCAACATGATCCGGAGGTCGAACCATATTACGTAACAACCTCACATATTTATCTATACACAAAACTCCCATCCCGAGAGAAACCAATTGAACATCTGACCACTCTTGTCCATTATTCAAATCTCGATTCCTAGCGACGTAACTTTTACGACAGTCAAAAGTTCCCTAAGACAGTTTATGGTTATTCCACTTTAGTCATCGAACACTAACTCTCGTCCAATATATATATATATATATATATATATATATATATATGCCTGTTTCAGATAGGTGTACCCATGACCCATAACATGTTCTACCCGTACATATCACGTAATACTCGAATTTTACGTATAACTAGTTAGCACTTTTATATTCCCTTTTCATCGCAAGTTCCCAAGTACTTCTCGACCCTCGAAGTGTATCATTTTGATAATTATAAGATCAGTAGGTATTCTCTCTTGACCTACTGGTCTAAGTCATCTTTAATTCTCATAATACCTAATTAAGATACACACAATTATCACCCCATTTTATACCCTCGTGATCTCACGGTTAAATCTCATATAAAAATCATACTACCCAAACTTTACCTATCACCCTATAGGTCCTCCCAAGTCCCATCATGGTATTTTCGTTGTGTTTAAGGGTCCTTATACTGTAGGGTTGGATTAACATTAAGAAGGAAAGAAGATTCAAATTCCAGGAGGAGTCGATCGATCGATGGAAATCGTCGATCGATCGATCGACATTTTTGAGTCGATTGATCGATCGAACAAAAATTACCCCGATTTCTGCAATTCTTTCCCTACGGGTTTCATCAACTTTAATCCTCAAAACCTATATCAAATCAGCCTAAACTCGCAACCAAACATCACATATGTTATAGTAACAACCACTGTTCTAAAAAAATGCCAAGGCTTGAGTTTTGGGACAAACTCCCCGCCTTACGCTTTTTACACCTTATTCTTGATAAAACCATTAAGGCGCACTTTTTTCTAAAAACAACAATGCCTTAGTGAAACGATATCGCCTTTTAAAGAGTTTTTTTACAAACCGGACCATTATCTCATCCAAAATAATCAAATAGTATTTAATTTGCATATATTCAGACATATTTTTATGATATGTACAATTTTAGTATTTTAATAGCCTTGTTATGGTTAAAAAATTAAAATATATTAAGAAGGCCAAAATGTCTTTTCACGCTTTTTTACGCCTAAGGCCCGCCTAGGCTTCTAAGGCTTAAGTCTTGGCCTCCTTGTCTCGATCACGCCCCGCAATTTTTAGAACCATGGTAACAGCTATGAACAAGTTCTAACTTAAAATCTAGATTAAATCCTTAAGGAATCATCATTGAATGGGTACAATTAATGATTTGGTCTCTCACCCTAGTTTACCATATTAATTCAAGAATCCACATGATATTTCCAAATTTGTTCCTCTAACTATCATTAAAATTCATGATAAATGTTCTACATGTGATAAGGATACCAACCTAACATGATTTCCATTTAAACATATAAATTCTAGTCTTCCAATTACATCAAATCCCCATAAAAACACATAATTTCATCTCCTACTCTAACATGGATGAAATATCAACTCAGGAACAGCAAGATAGATACTTGATTGGAAATTAAAGGTTGATTCGATGAATTTGAGTGGTATAGGAATGATCCGCTTCTTTCCTATCTATGCTTTGGTGGTGGTGGAGGTGTAAAACGAGTGGTTCTTGGCCTTAGACACCTTGGAAAGATCTCTCCTTCTTCCTATAGTTTTCCTCACTTTTTGATTCTCAGAACCCTAACTTCCTCGACACACCATCTGAAATAACTTCTTAATTTTCGTCATTAGTTAAGAACCAAAATTAGCAATTACCAAAATGCCCTCCTGGGTTGCCGATTAGGCCTAAGAACGTCCCGAGACCCAAACTAAACCCCTGGGTACACTTTTCTGACTATCTCAACCATTTCGGACACATTGGTGCACTCGAAATAACCATACGGACGACTTTGAATTAATTTACTTTTTATTTCATTACGTTTGTCCTGACGCGACTAACACACGCATCCCGACTTAGCTTCAATAACTACCGTATTTTTAACTCACGACTACTTTAATATTTGTATCATCATATATTACTTTACTCACTAAGTAATATTAAACATTATTATCACCAATAAATATTAACTCTCATCACGCTAGTAATTATTTTATTAAATTCAAATTAATTATAAATAAATTTACTCCATTTAAATTAATTAATCATAATCCCATAATTAAAATAAAATACGTTAAAAAATACGGGGTATTACATACTTCCCCCCTAATAACATAATTTCGTCCTAAAATTCTGGTACAACCGCTATTAAGATTGAGGATCTTGCAACACCACATCCTCCGGTACTCAAAACCAACTTCAGAGTATGGCTCGATCAATATATCCCCCATCTCACAGCAAGCTTTTTTAACACTCTTGACACTTTATCAATTATCAAGTCACACCTCAATAACGACACTTCACATTTTGCTCCTACCACACGACATTCCAATAAAACGAGCCAAGACATCATTGGCCCCATTATCTCAACATGATTAGGAGGTCGCACCTTATTACTTAACAACTTTCCGTATTTATCTATACACAAAACTCCCATCCCAAGAGAAACCGATTGAACATATGACGACTCTTGTCCATTATTCAAATCTTGATTCCTGATGACTTAACCTTTACGACAGTCAAAAGTTACCTAAGACAGTTTATGGTTATTCCACTTTAGTCATCGAACACTAACTCTCGACCAACCTTTCTCTCTCTCTCTCTCTCTCTCTATATATATATATATATATGCCTTATTCAGATAGGTATACCCATGACCCATAACATGTTCTACCCGTACATATCACGTAATACTCGAATTTTATGTATAACTAGTTCGCTCTTTTATATTGCCTTTTCATCGCAAGTTTCCAAGTACTTCTCGACCCTCGAACTGTATCATTTATATAATTATAGTATCAGTAGGTGTTCTCTCTTTTCCCTACTGGTCTAAGTCATCTTTAATTCTCACAAGACCTAATTTAACATACACACGATTATCACCCCATTTTATACCCTCGTGACCTAACGGT
This sequence comes from Sambucus nigra, assembly GCA_949130495.1. Classification (NCBI taxonomy): domain Eukaryota; kingdom Viridiplantae; phylum Streptophyta; class Magnoliopsida; order Dipsacales; family Adoxaceae; genus Sambucus; species Sambucus nigra. Next base: position 845,505,322 of record OX422207.1, on the reverse strand, counting down.
TAAATCTCATATAAAAATCATACTACCCAAACTTTACCTATCACCCTATAGGCCCTCCCAAGTACCATCATGGTATTTTAGTTATGTTTAAGGGTCCTTATACATTAGGGTTGGATTAACATTAAAAAGGAAAGAAGATTCAAATTCCAGGAGGAGTCGATCGATCGATGGAAATGGTTGATCGATCGATCGACATTTTTGAGTCGATTGATCGATCGAATAAAAATTGGCCCAATTTTTGCAATTCTTTCCCTACGGGTTTCATCAACTTTAATCCTCAAAACCTATATCAAATCAGCCTAACTCCCAACCAAACATCACGAATGTTATAATAATAGCCACTGTTCTAAAAAAATACCTAGGCTCCGCCTAGGCACGCCTAGGCCTAAGGCTTGGGACAAACGCCCCGTCTTACGCTTTTTACGGCTTATTCTTGATAAAACCATTAAGGCGCACACTTTTCTAAAAACAATAATGCCTTAGTGAAACGATATCATTTTTTAAAGAATTTTTTTACAAACTGGACCGTTATCTCATCGAAAATAATCAAATTGTATTTTAATTTGCATATATTTAGACATATTTTTATGATATGTACAATTTTAGTATTTTAATATCCTTGTTATGGAGAAAAAAATTAAAATATATTAAGAAGGCCTAAACGTATTTTCACGTTTTTTTACGCCTATGGCCCGCCTAGGCTTCTAAGGCTTAAGGCTTGGCCTCCACGCCTCGATCATGCCCTGCATTTTTTAGAACCATGGTAACATCTATGAACAAGTTCTAACGTAAAATCTAGATTAAATACTTAAGGAATCATCATTAAATGGGTACAATTCATGATTTGGTCTCTCACCCTAGTTTACCATATTAATTCAAGAATCCACATGATATTTCCAATTTTGTTCCTCTAACTTTCATTAAAATTCATAATAAATGTTCTACATGTAATAAGGATACCATCCTAACATGATTTCCATTTAAACATATGAATTCTAGTCTTCCAATTACATCAAATCTCCATAAAAACTCATAATTTCATCTTCTACTCTAACATGGATGAAATATCAACTCAAGAACAACAAGATAGATACTTTCTTGGAAATCATAGGTCTGATTCGACGAATTTGAGTGGTATATGAACGATCCTCGTCTTCCGATCTATGCTTTGGTGGTGGTGGAGGTGTAAAACGGATGGTTCTTGGCCTTAAACACCTTGGAAAGTTCTCTCCTTCTTCTTCCTATAGTTTTCCTCACTTTTTTATTCTTAGAACCCTAACTTCATTGACACACCATATGATATAACCTCTTAATTTTCGTCATTAAGTATGACCCAAAATTAGCAAATACCAAAATGCCCTCCCGGGTTGCCGATTAGGCCTAAAAATGTCCCGAGACCCAAACTAAACCCCTGGGTACACTTTTCTGACTATCCCAACCCTTCCAGACACATTGGTACACTCGAAATAACCATACGGGCGACTTAGAATTAATTTACTTTTTATTTCATTACTTTTATCCTGACGCGACTAACACGCACATCCCGACTTTGTTTCAATAACTGTCGTATTTTTCACTCACGACTACTTTAATATTTGTATCATCATATATTACTTTACTCACTAAGTAATATTCAAAATTATTATCACTAATAAATACTAACTCTCATCACGCTAGTAATTCTTTAATTAAATCCGGATTAATTATAAATAAATTTACTCCATTTAAATTAATAAATCCTAATCCCATAATTTAAAAAAAATACATTAAAAAATACTGGGTATTACATACTTCCCCCCTAATAACATAATTTCGGCCTGAAATTCAGGTACAACCGCTATTAAGATTGAGGATCTTGCAATACCACATCCTCCAGTACTCAAAACCAACTTCAGAGTAAGGCTCGATCACTATTGCCCCCACCTCACAGCAAGGTTGTTTAACACTCTTGACACTTTATCAGTTATTGAGTCACACCTCAATAACGACACCTCATATTCTGCTCCTACCACACGACATTCGAACAAGACGAGCCCATACATCATTGGGCCCATTCTCTCAACATGATTAGAAGGTCGCACCTTATTACGTAACAACTTTTCGTATTTATCTATACACAAAACTCCCATCCTGAGAGAAAGCAATTGAACATCTGACCACTCTTGTCCATTATTCAAATCTCGATTCCTGGCGATGTAACTCTTACGACAGTCAAAAGTTACAAAAGACAGTTTGTGGTTATTCCACTTTAGTCATCGGACACTAACTCTCGACCAATCCATATATATATATATATATGCCTTATTCAGATAGGTATACCGACGACCCATAACATGTTCTACCCGTACATGTCACTTAATACTCATATTTTACGTATAACTAGTTCTCTCTTTTATATTCCATTTTCATCGCAAGTTCCCAAGTACTTCTTGACCCCCGAAGTGTATCATTTTGATAATTATAGTATCAGTAGGTGTTCTCTCTTTACCCTACTGGTATAAGTCATCCTTAATTCTCATAAGACCTAATTTAACATACACATGATTATGACCCCATTTTATACCCTCGTGACCTCACGGTTAGATCTCATATAAAAATCATACAACCCGAACCTTTCCTATCATCCTACAGGTCCTCCCAAATCCCATCATGGTATTTTAGTTATGTTCAGGGTCCTTATACATTAGGGTTGGATTAACATTAAAAAGGAAAGAAGATTCAAATTCCAGAAGGAGTCGATCGATCGATGGAAATGGTCGATCGATCGATCTAGTCGATCGATCGATATTTTTAAGTCGATTGATTGATCGAACAAATATTGGCCCGATTTCTGCGATTCTTTCCTACAGGTTTCATCAACTTTAATCCTCAAAACATCTATTAAATCAGCCTAAACTCCCAACCAAACATCACAAATGTTATAGTAACAGCTACGAACAAGTTCGAACGTAAAATCTAGATTAAATCCTTAAGGAATCATCATTGAATGGGTAAAATTCATGATTAGGTCTCTCACCCTAGTTTAGCATATTAATTCAAGAATCCACATGATTTTCCAAATTTATTCCTCTAACTATCATTAAAATTCATGATAAATGTTCTACATGTGATAAGGATACCAACCTAACAAAGTTTCCATTTAAACATATGAATTCCAGTCTTCCATTTACATCTAATCTCCATAAAAACTCATAATTTCATCTCCAACTCTAACAGGGATGAAATATCAACTCAAGAACAGCAAGATAGATACTTTATTATAAATTAAAGGTTTGATTCGACGAATTTGAGTGGTATAGGAACGATCCCCTTCTTTCTGATCTATGCTTTAGTGGTGGTGGAGGTGTAAAACGGGTGGTTCTTGGCCTTAAACACCTTGGAAAGATCTCTCCTTCTTCTTCCAATAGTTTTCCCCACTTTTTGATTCTTAGAACCCTAACTTCCTCAACACAGCATCTGAAATAACCTCTTAATTTTTGTCCTTAATTAAGAACCAAAATTAGCAATTACCAAAATGCCCTCCTGGGTTGCCGATTAGGCCAAAAAATGTCCCGAGACCCAAACTAAACCCCTGGGTACACTTTTCTGACTATCTCAACCCTTCCGGACACTTTGGTGCACTCGAAATAACCATATGGGCGACTTAGAATTAATTTACGTTTTATTTCATTTCTTTTGTCCTGACGCAACTAACACGCGCATCCCGACTTAGTTTCAATAACTATCGCATTTTTCACTCATGACTACTTTAATATTTGTATCATCGTATATTACTTTACTCACTAAGTAATATTCAACATTATTATCACCAATAAATACTAAGTCTCATCATGCTAGTAATTATTTAATTAGATTCGGATTAATTATAAATAAATTTACTCCATTTAAATTAATTAATCGTAATCCCATAATTAAAATAAAATACGTTAAAAAATACGGGGTATTACATACTTCCTCCCTAATAACAGAATTTCATCCTAAAATTCTGGTACAACCGCTATTAAGATTGAGGATCTTGCAACACCACATCCTCCAGTACTCAAAACCAACTTCAGAGTAAGGCTCGATCACTATAGCCCCCACATCAGAGCAAACTTGTTTAACACTCTTGACACTTTATCAGTTATCGAGTCACACCTCAATAATGGCACTTCACATTCTGCTCCTACCACACGACATTCCAATAAGTCGAGCCTAGACATCATTGGCCCCATCATCTCAACATGATCCGGAGGTCGCACCATATTACGTAACAACTTCCCGTATTTATCTATACACAAAACTCCCATCCTGGGAGAAACCAATTGAACATCTGACCACTCTTGTCCATTATTCAAATCTCGATTCCTGGCGACATAACTTTTACGACAGTCAAAAGTTACCTAGGACAGTTTATGGTTATTCGACTTTAGTCATCGAACACTTACTCTAGACCAATATATATATATATATATATATATATATATATATATGTGCCTTAATCAGATAAGTATACCCATGACCCATAACATGTTCTACCCGTACATATCACGTAATACTCGAATTTTACGTATAACTAGTTCGCTCTTTTACATTCCCTTTTCATCACAAGTTCCCAAGTACTTCTCGACCCTCGAAGTGTATCATTTTCACAATTATAGTATCAGTAGGTGTTCTCTCTTTACCCTACTGGTCTAAGTCATCTTTAATTCTCACACGACCCAATTTAACATACACACGATTATCACCCCATTTTATACCCTCGTGACCTCACGGTTAAATCTCATATAAAAATCATACTACCCAAACTTTACCTATCGCCCTATAGGTCCTCCCAAGTCCCATCATTGTATTTTAGTTGTGTTTAAGGGTCCTTATACATTAGAGTTGGATTAACATTAAAAAGGAAAGAAGATTCAAATTCCAGGAGGAGTCGATCGATCGATGGAAATGGTCGATCGATCGATCTAGTCGATCGATCGATATTTTTGAGTCGATTGATTGATCGAACAGATATTGGCCCGATTTATACGATTCTTTGTCTACAGGTTTCATCAACTTTAATCCTCAAAACCTATATCAAATCCGCATAAACTCCCAACCAAACATCACAAATGTTATAGTAACATCCACTGTTCTGAAAAAGTGCCTAGGCTCCGCCTAGGCACGCCAAGGCTTGAGTTTTGGGACAAACTCCCCGCCTTATGCTTTTTACGCCTTATTCTTGATAAAACCCTTGAGGCGCACTTTTTTCTAAAAACAACAATGCCTTAGTGAAACGATATCGTCTTTTAAAGAATTTTTTTACAACCCGGACCATTATCTCATCCAAAATAATCAAATAGTATTTTAATTTTCATATATTCAGACATATTTTAATGATATGTACAATTTTAGTATTTTGATAACCTTGTTATGGTTAAAAAAATTAAAATATATTAAGAAGGCCTAAACGCCTTTTCACGCTTTTTTACGCCTAAGGCCCGCCTATGATTCTAAGGCTTAAGGCTTGGCCTCCATGCCTCGATCACGCCCCACATTTTTTAGAACCATGGTAATAGCTATGAACAAGTTCTAACGTAAAATCTAGATTAAATCCTTAAGGAATCATCGTTGAAAGGGTACAATTCATGATTTGGTCTCTCACCCTAGTTTACCATATTAATTCAAGAATCCACATGATATTTCCAAATTTTTTCCTCTAACTATCATTAAAATTCATGATAAATGTTCTACTTGTGATAAGGATACCAGCCTAACATGATTTCCATTTAAATATATAAATTCTAGTCTTCCAATTACATCAAATCTCCATAAAAACTTATAATTTCATCTCCTACTCTAACATGGATGAAATATCATCTCAAGAATAGCAAGATAGATACTTGATTGGAAATCAAAGGTTTGATTCGACGAAATTGAGTGGTATAGGAACGATCCTCTTCTTTTCGATTTATGCTTTAGTGGTGGTGGAGGTGTAAAACGGGTGGTTCTTGGCCTTAAACACCTGGGAAAGATCTCTCCTTCTTCCTATAGTTTTCCTCACTTTTTGATTCTCAGAACCCTAACTTCCCCGACACACCATCTAATATAACCTCTTAATTTTCGTCATTAACTAAGTCCCAAAATTAGTAATTACCAAAATGCCCTCCTGTGTTGCCGATTAGGCCTAAAACATCCCGAGGCCCAAACTAAACCCCCGGGTACACTTTTCTGACTATCTCAATCCTTTCGGACACATTGGTGCACTCGAAATAACCATATGGGCGACTTAGAATTAATTTAATTTTTATTTCATTACGTTTGTCTTGACGCGACTAACACGCGGATCCCGACTTAGTTTCAATAACTACCGTATTTTCCAGTCACGACTACTTTAATATGTGTATCATCATATATTACTTTACTCACTAAGTAATATTCAACATTATTATAACCAATAAATATTAACTCTCATCACCCTAGGAATTATTTAATAAAATTCGCATTAATTATAAATAAATTTACTCCATTTAAATTAATTAATCATAATCCCATAATTAAAATAAAATTCGTTCAAAAATACGGGGTATTACATACTTTCCCCCTAATAAAATAATTTTGTCCTAAAATTCAGGTACAACCGCTATTAAGATTGAGGATCTTGCAACACCACATCCTCCAGTACTCAAAACTAACTTCAGAGTAAGGCTCGATCACTATAGCCCCATCTCATAGCAAGCTTGTTTAACACTCTTGACACTTTATCAGTTATCAAGTCACACCTCAATAACGGCACTTCACATTCTGCTCCTATCGCACGACATTCCAATAAAACGAGCCAAGACTTCATTGTCCCCATTATCTCAACATGATTAGGAGGTCGCACCTTATTACGTAACAACTTTTCGTATTTATCTATACACAAAACTCCCATCCTGAGAGAAACCAATTGAACATCTGACCACTCTTGTCCATTATTCAAATCTCGATTCCTGGCGACGTAACTTTTACGACAGTCAAAAGTTACCTAAGACAGTATATGGTTATTCCACTTTAGTCATCGAACTCTAACTCTCGACCAATATATATATATATATATATATATATATATATATATATGCCTTATTCAGATAGGTATACCCATGACCCATAACATGTTCTACCCGTACATATCACGTAATACTCGAATTATATGTATAACTAGTTCGCTCTTTTATATTACCTTTTCATCGCAAGTTTCCAAGTACTTCTCGACCCTCGAAGTGTATCATTTATATAATTATAGTATCAATAGGTGTTTTTTCTTTACCTACTGGTCTAAGTCATCTTTAATTCTCACAAGACCTCATTTAACATACACACGATTATCACCGCATTTTATACCCTCGTGACCTCATGGTTAAATCTCATAAAAAAATCATACTACCCAAACTTTACCTATCACCCTATACGTCCTCCCAAGTCCCATCATGGTATTTTAGTTATGTTTAAGGGTCCTTATACATTAGGGTTGGATTAACATTAAAAAGGAAAGTAGATTCAAATTCCAGGAGGAGTCGATCGATCGATGTAAATGGTCGATCGATCGACCGATATTTTTGAGTCGATTGATCGATCGAACAAACATTGTCTCGATTTTTGCAATTCTTTCCCTACGGGTTTCATCAACTTTAATCCTCAAAGCCTATATCACATCATCCAAAACTCCCAACCAAACATCACAAATGTTATAGTAATAGCCACTGTTCTAAAAAAAATGCCTAGGCTTGAGGCTTGGGACAAAAGCCCCGTCTTACGTTTTTTACGCCTTATTATTGATAAAACCATTAAGGCGCACTTTTTTCTAAAAACAACAATGCCTTAATGAAACGATATCATCTTTTAAAGAATTTTTTTACAAACCGGACCGTTATCTAATCCAAAATAATCAAATAGTATTTTAATTTGCATATATACAGACATATGTTTATGATATGTACAATTTTAGTATTTTAATATCCTTGTTATGGAGAAAAAAATTAAAATATATTAAGAAGGCCTAAACGCCTTTTCACGCTTTTTTACGCCTAAGGCCCGCCTAGGCTTCTAAGGCTTAAGGCTTGGCCTCCACGCCTCGATCACGCCCCGCATTTTTTAGAACCATGGTAACAGCTATGAACAAGTTCTAATGTAAAATATAGATTAAATCTTTAAGGAATCATCATTAAATGGGTAGAATTCATGATTTGGTCTCTCACCCTAGTTTACCATATTAATTCAAGAATCCACATGATATTTCCAATTTTGTTCCTCTAACTATCATTAAAATTCATAATGAATGTTATACATGTGATAAGGATACCAGCCTAACATGATTTCCATTTAAACATATGAATTCTAGTCTTCCAATTACATCAAATCTCCATAAAAACTCATAATTTCATCTTCTACTCTAACATGGATGAAATATCAACTCAATAACAACAAGATAGATACTTTCTTGGAAATCAAAGATCTGATTCGACGAATTTGAGTGGTATAGGAACGATCCTCGTCTTTTGATCTATGCTTTGGTGGTGGTGGAGGTGTAAAACGGGTGGTTCTTGACCTTAAACACCTTGGAAAGTTCTCTCATTCTTCTTATCACATGTAGAACATTCATAGCGACGTTGGTTTTTGATCATTTGATGTTGGCTCTTCCTATCATTGTGAAGCAGAGTTCACCAAGTGTTGGATTGTTCACCCACCAATAAGGAACGTGAGCTGGTTTTAGACCGTCGTGAGACAGGTTAGTTTTACCCTACTGATGACAGTGTCGCAATAGTAATTCAACCTAGTACGAGAGGAACCGTTGATTCGAACAATTAGTCATCGCGCTTGGTTGAAAAGCCAGTGGCATATATATATATATATATATATATATATATATATATATATATATATATATATATATATATATATATATATATATATATATATATATATATATCAAGGTTCTAAAAAACACGGGGCGTGATTGAGGTGTGGAGGCCAAGCCTTAAGCCTTAGAAGTCTAGGCGGACCTTAGGCGTAAAAAAATGTGAAAAGGCGTTTAGGCCTTCTTAATATATTTTAATATTTTTTAACCATAACAAGTCGATTAAAATACTAAAATTGTACATATCATAAAAATGTCTGAATATATTCAAATTAAAATACTATTTGATTATTTTGGATGAGATAATGGTTCCGTTTGAAAAAAAATTCTTTAAAAGGCGATATTGTTTCACTAAAGCATTGTTGTTTTTAGAAAAAAGTACGCCTTAAGGGTTTTACCAGGAATAAGGCATAAAAAAGCGTAAGGCGGGGCGTTTGTTCCAAGCCTCAAGCCTTGGAGGTTTTTTTAGAACAGTGATATATATATATATATATATATATATATATATATATATATATATATATGCCTTATTCAGATAGGTATGCCCACGACCCATAACATGTTCTACCCGTACATGTCACGTAATACTCGAATTTTACGTATTACTAGTTCTCTCTTTTATATTCCATTTTCATCGCAAGTTCCCAACTACTTCTCGACCCCCGAAGTGTATCATTTTGATAATTATAGTATCAGTTGGTGTTCTCTCTTTACGCTATTGGTCTAAGTCATCCTTAATTCTCACAAGACCTAATTTAACATACACATGATTATCACCCCATTTTATACCCTCGTGACCTCAAGGTTAAATCTCATATAAAAATCATACAATCCGAACCTTGCCTATCACCCTACAGGTCCTCCCAAGTCCCATCATGGTATTTTAGTTATGTTTAAGGGTCCTTATACATTAGGGTTGGATTAACATTTAAAAGGAAAGAAGATTTAAATTCCAGGAGGAGTCGATCGATCGATGGAAATGGTCGATCGATCGATCCAGTCGATCGATCGACATTTTTGAGTCGATCGATCGATCGAACAGATATTGGCCTGATTTTTGCAATTATTTGCCTACAGGTTTCATCAACTTTAATCCTCAAAACCTCTATCAAATCTGTCAAAACTCCAAACCAAACATCACAAATGTTATAGTAATAGCTATGAACAAGTTCTAACATAAAATCTAGATTAAATCCTTAAGGAATCATCATTGAATGAGTACAATTCATGATTTGATCTCTCACCCTAGTTTACCATATTAATTCAAGAATCCACATGATATTTCCAAATTTGTTCCTCTAACTATCATTAAAATTTATGATAAATGTTCTACATGTGATAAACATACCAGCCTGACATGATTTCCATTTAAACATATGAATTCTAGTCTTCCAATTACATCAAATATCCATAAAAACTTATAATTTCATCTCCTGCTCTAACATGGATGAAATATCAACTTAAGAACAGCAAGATAGATACTTGTTTGGAAATCAAAGGTCTGATTCGATGAATTTTAGTGGTATAGGAACGATCCTCTTCTTCCGATCTATGCTTTGGTGGTGGTGCAGGTGTAAAACGGGTGGTTCTTGGCCTTAAACACCTTGGGAAGCTCTCTCCTTCTTCTTCCTATATTTTTCCTCACTTTTTAATTCTCAGAACCCTTACTTCCTTGACACACCATCTGATAGAACCTCTTAATTTTCTTCATTAATTAAGACCCAAAATTAGCCATTACCAAAATCCCCTCCCGGGTTACCGATTAGTCCTAAAAATGTCCCGAGAGCCAAACTAAATCTCTAGGTACACTTTTTTATCTACCTCAACCCTTTAAGACACATTGGAGCACTCAAAATGACCATGTAGATGATTTAGAATTAATCTACTTTTTATTTCATTACTTTAGTCAGGACGCGACTAACACGCGAATCCCGACTTAGTTTCCATAACTGTCGTATTTTTCACTCATGGCAACTTTAATATTTTTATCATCGTATATTATTTTACTCCCTAAATAATATTCAACATAATTACCACCAATAAATACTAACTCTCATCACGCTCGTAATTATTTTGTTAAATCCGAATTAATTATAAATAAATTTACTCCATTTAAATTATTTAATTCTAATCCCATAATTAAAATAAAAAACGTTAAAAAATACGGGGTATTACAGTGGTATAGTTTCGATTTTGGATCAATTTTAAACTAAATCGGCACCTATTAAGAGCATTTTGGTCATTTGACTAGGGAGGTCTAAATACCTACGAAATTTTTATCCCTATATATAATGTTAGATAGAAGGGGCTAGGGTTAAAAACACCCAAAACCTCACAGAGATCGAGAAGAAGAAAGGAATAAATGTGGAGCTTTTGTGGAGAATCTTGAAGCCCTTCACCTTGTTCTTGCAACACAATCAATTAGGAAGTGAGGATTTGAAGAGAAGAATACAAATCAATCATTACCATCACGAAATCCAACCTTACATGCAAAGAGGCCAGTGTTTATATACAATGTTTTTGAAGTTATAATACCCATGAGTAGGGTTTCAAAATAAACTTCATTTAATCATGATTTTTGGAAGAAAAGGAATGCATTTTTATGCATGATTGGGCAGGTTTCCATGTAGAATGATTTACTATCTGTAGAGAAGTAGAAATCATATGATAAGGACCCATCATCACAAATTAAATCTTAGTTTTTGAATGAATAATTGGAAGGAACACAAAACTAGGTTTTTGGAAGAGTTTTGGGTTTTAATTCGTTCTTGATTGAATATATTTAGAACGTTAAAAATCACCCTAATACATGTAGAAATGGTTTAGTACTATTGGTTGTGATTTGTGTGAAGTAACACGGGAGTTAGAAATTAATAATGGAGGAAAAATGCACGAACTAGATGAAGAAGACAAAGTACAAATAGGCGGACCGGTTCAGTCCTCGGAGAGATTTAAGAATTTCCTCTTTGGGCCTAGTTCTTTTAAACGATTATCATGGGAACTTTTGGAACTTTGTTAGGATGTAATAATAGATTTATTACATTATCATAGTCTTATATTGGGTTTATGGTTTAGTCTTATTGAGAGGGTTAAGACGAGAATAATATGGGATGAATTGGGTCGTAATTTATCTGAGAGAAGATAAAAAATTATAGGAACTTCACATGAATTAATAAGTAGACCAGTTGGGTAAACATTGTTTGACTATTGAAATTAATAAAAGGGTAACTAGGGCCCTTAGAGTTGTGTGAATACTCAAATAAATACGATAGTGAGATAAATCGTTACGGGATAGGTACGGTAAGTATTCAAGAGAAATATACTATGTACAAATATGAATAATTAGGTTGTGTGAATACCTGTGATATTAATACTTAGGCGGTGTTGAGCGAGTGGTCCTTATGCGTGTGTTTCAAATCAAACCAATTTTCACCAAAAATTATCCAACTTTTTAATTAGCACCAAACCAAATTGTGAAAAACCAATTTTTACTTTAAACCAATTTTATCTTCATTAATCCTAAACATGCATATAGTGATTAAAGCAAGTAAAGTAAAGTGAAGAATACTCACAACACTGGATGTACAAGGAAAAACCCAAGACGGGAAAAAATCTCGGACGGCCCAAGCCAGACAATCACTATGAATGTCGAATTACAATGAACACATAAAAGACTCACTCAACGACTCGATCCCTACGGGTCTTGACGCTCTTCTGATCTTCAACCACTCCTCTCACAGTGCCCATATAGAAAGTCCTACTTCCACGATACCTGTCCACAACACACGCATCCACGTATCTAATGGCTTTAATACGTCTACGATGTCGAACACGAAGTCCTTCTCTTTTCTTCATCGTAACACCCAGTTGTTCAAGTATAGAATAAACCTTCTTGGTGCAGAAAGATCACATAAACATATTTTAATGATAACTCAGATCTTTGCAAACTCTAAGGATGTGTTTAAGCTTTGAAACCTTAGAAAAACATGTGCAAAACTCGTACTGGATTGAAAACTGTTTTCCAGATTGTACCTTTTTTAAATTTTGACGAAACCACACTTTAAATAGGAAAAATTCACCACCTCGAACGAGATTGACCAGTCGTTCGCACGACATGGCTATCCCGCTCGAACAAGAAGAGATGTCATTTGAACGACGCACGTGTGAGTTTGAATTTTTCTTTAAAACGTTTGTTTAAAAGAGATACAATTAAGTCAAACTCTTTTTCGAGCATATCAGAATAAAACGTAGTGTAAAACATTTAAAACACTTTTAAAAACATTTTAAAATATTTTTTCTTATAAAATTACATCCTTTTCTTTTATAAAAACAATTCTGAATCTCATTAACAATATGCATTCATACCTGTTGATACCAAATTTAATCTGCTGATGTGGACCAATAATAAGAAGACACGTGTCAATCTACATGGCACAGTAACAACGAGGAAGTTTATTTCCCCCGACCAAGTCATGTCCTCTCCGAGCAACGAGGAGGACACCCCGAGGAACTCTATCATCCCGAGATACTCTAAGCACTCCGAGGAACTCTTGATCAACGAGCAACTAAGGCGGTCCGAACTGCATCTCCGCCGTATCATTAATTACCAGACGGACAACTGTTCAACTATTCATTATATTCTTGACGCACACGCTGCATTAAATGTATTACCCTTTCATATGTATATCATTTAATGTATTGGACCTTTCATGTACAGCCTAAAGGCTATAAATACCTTGTATCATCCTCATTCAAGGGGACGGGAATTTCTTGAGAGAACTTGTAATCAAGAATTCCACAAACACTCAGCAATAACATAACAGTGGACGTAGGCTTTATTCCTAGCCGAACCACTTTAAAAATCTTTATCTTATTTATTTATCTGTGATTGAAAAATTAGAGCGATCTAGTTTTTTACATCAACAGATTGGCGCCGTCTGTGGGAACGTGTTACAAGCGTTGTTCTCCACCAAAAGCTAAGTTTTTATTTTCTCTACGTATAATCAATTATACATAAATCTTTTGATTCAATCACGATTTTTATGTTTATATGCATAAATTAATTGTCCAATTTTTATCTGCAAAATGTTGCATATCATGATTTTTAAATCATAACTGTTAGATTCATCCTTATTTAGAAATCTGAAAAATAGTAGATTTCATAAATCATAACTCTTTGCTTGATTCTCAAGTTTTAATTTTATATCATGGAATAAATATTTTAAATGATTACATATGCCTATATATACGACGATGATAAGATTTGATCATTTTCATTGTTGATTTTGAAATAAATTTTGTAAGCTATTTGATGTCTATTCAAATTCCCATCATATTTTTAATAAAAGAATGGGAAAAGGTTAAAGACAATGAAAAGTCTTTTCATGGAAATCATGACCCATATATATTCTCTCTCTCTCTTCAAGTTTGAGTCTCTTGGCATTCACAAGTTTAAGTCTCTTTGTATTCATTTTTATGAACTATATACTTAATTTGGTTCATCTTCCATATATGTCAATAAAGTCAAATTAATTGATTTTTTTTTATATAAATTTGGTAATAATTTCGATCATTCACCATATTTTTATCTCTCCAAATTGGGAATAGGAAGGGATCAATATGAAAAATAATTTTCTCTCACCTGAAAAATCATTACCCACCTCTTGTAAAAGAGGATCAGTAAAACAATCATGACCATATCAAGACTTTGGGCACAAATTTGATATGTTGGCCCCTCGTTCATCACATCACAAGGTTTCTTTGTCGAAATCACACGATATAGTGGATTAGATAATTATTCATTTAATTAACAGTCTCAAGGCTTAAATTTTATATTGAATGTTATTTTTGATCTAAAGATTCGAGATATTCTAGTCATCCAACCATATATTCTATAATTTGAGATATCCTTAAATGTTGGTCGGCAACATCCATGTCGTTTGTCGGCAGCAGTAGAATATTGGGGTATTAAAAAATGCGAAGCACCCCAGATATTTCTTTAAACACGAGTTCAGCTTGGGGACAAACAGGGGGGCTTAAGTCTTTTTAACTTGTGATCACCCCAAAAATATTTTTAAAACCAAGTGATAAATAATTTTCAAACAGCAACTAATACCTGATTAGTTGTTGGAGATTAAATACCTTTACGTCTTATTTATGAAGCATATTTGATAATAATTCGTCCATTTCACACACATTTGGCATATTATTTTATATTTTGAAATTTTTATGCTGATACATATCATATATTGATTGGATGAGTAAATTATTCTCATGACTAATCAATTCAGCCTACACATATGGTAGAGCAAATTATTAATTTTTACAGGCACAAGGTTCAATGCCGACGAATGCTAAAGCACAAATTATTCTATATCCATTCGGATTCATATTTTATATTTATCTCAGCATGGAGCTTGAAAAATTTCTTCTCTATATATATATTCGGCTCCGAGGAAAAGCTACAACAGTTATTATATTTCACCCCCAACGGATAGTTGGTCGGGGTAATTCTTATTTATATTCAGGCCCAGATATCTGCTCCAGCACAAATGATTCTATATATCCATTGGGATTCATATTCTATATTCATCTCAACATGGAGATCGGCGAGATACTTATTATCATATTCAGCTCTGAGGAGAATTACAACATTCATTCGGATAATTCTTATTTATATTCAGGCCTGACAACGTTCTCGGCCATATTCTTATGTTCTGAAAGATCTTATTCTTGTTCGGCATTATATGATTCTACCTCGACGGATCGGCGAGGCACTTTATTATTTTTAATTATTCTTTATATCTATTTGGATGCATATTCTATTCTCATTTCAGCAAGGATGTCTCCAACATTTATTATATCTTATTCAGCTCCAAGGATATCTCTGGAATTTATTATATCTTATTCCCAACAATCTGTTGGTCATCGCCGAGGAGGTATCTTGCATTTATTATATCTTATTCCCAACAATCTGTTGGTCATCGCCGAGGAGGTATCCTGCATTTATATTATATCTTATTCCCAACAATCTGTTGGTCATAGCCGAGGAGGTATCCTGCATTTATTATATCTTATTCCCAACAATCTGTTGGTCATCGCCGAGGAGGTATCCTGCATTTATTATATCTTATTCCCAACAATCTGTTGGTCATTGCCGAGGAGGTATCCTGCATTTATATTATCTTATTCCCAACAATCTGTTGGTCATCGCCGAGGAGGTATCCTGCATTTATTATATCTTATTCCCAACAATTTGTTGGTCATCTCCGAGGAGGTATCCAGCATTTATATTATCTTATTCCCAACAATCTGTTGGTCAGCTCCGAGGAAGTCTCCGTCATTTATTATCAATTACCACCAACTCCGATTGGTAGATAAAATCCAACTCCGGTTGGTAGACAAAATCCAACTCCGGTTGGTAAAGTCCAACTCCGGTTGGTATTGGTCGATAAATCTCATTCAAAGTTCACATTCCACAATTGGGGGCTTCTATTACAGATATATTTGTTCATTTGATGGCACATTCTTATAACATCATGCAGTCGAGCATCAAATTCAACCCCGACTAATCATCATTCAGGAGTTATTTTTCTTTCTCAGGAATTACTTTTGATATTGAAGTTCAGGAGGAGGAATATTGAAGTTCAGGAGAAATATTGAAGTTCAGGAGGAATATTGAAGTTCAGGAGAAATATTGAAGTTCAGGAGGAATATTGAAGTTAAGGAGGAATATTGAAGCTCATGAGGTATATTGAAATTCAAGAGGTGTATTCAGAAGGACATGATGAAAGAAAGCGACAAGTATTCCACTGAGGAACTCTGTCAGACCAGAAATTAGAAGACAAGTTGCCTATATGGAGGCTATATGTAGACGGCTCATCTTGCACTACAGGCTGTGGGGCAGGGATCATTTTGAACAGCCCAAACGAGGTCGACATGGAATACGCCATACGTTTCTAATTCGAAGCTTCTAATAATGAGGTTGAGTATGAGGCCATGATTGCAGGTCTTAATTTGTCAAATACTATGGAGGCACAGCAGGTTATTGTCTTCAGTGATTCTCAATTGATCGTAAACCAAATGTTGGGAAAATAATGAGCCGAAGGAGAATTGATGATCAAGTATCAAGCAAAGGTGATGGAGTTGGTATCAGAGTTTGTTGCTGTTCAACTGGTAAGAATATCAAGAACGGAGAATGTGAGAGCATACGCCTTGGCCCGATTAGCATCAGCTACTCGTACCGAGCTGCGAAGAGCGATACCATACCAATTGAAGCATTAGAAAGTCGGAGCATAGATGAAGACCTGACAATGAATATTATTACCCTTGATTTAGGAACATCTTGGATGGATCCTATCAGAGCATATATTAAGGAGGAACAATTACCGGAGGATAAGCTCGCTGCCAAGAAATGGAAGTTTAAAGCTGCTCGGTATGTACTAATTAATGGTATTCGGAGGATAAGTTCGCCGCCAAGAAATGGAAGTTTAAAGCTGCTCGGTATAATGGTATTCGGAAGATAAGCTCGCTGCTAAGAAATGGAAGTTTAAAGCTGCTCGACGAGGAATTATGGCAGGTTCGCAAAGATGTGTACATCCCTCCGAGGTGAATTGATTAAAGAGATCCATGAAGGGTCCTGTAGCAGGACGAACACTTTTACAAAGAGTGATGACACAGGGATACTACTGGCCGACGATGAGGGCTGATTGTATAGCCTATGCCAAAAAATGTGACAAGTGCCAACGTTTTTCCTCCATCTGACGAACTCCACAAGCATTGCTAACACCAATAACTTCCCCTTGGCCATTTGCCATGTGGGGGATTGATTTGGTTGGACCATTGCCGATGACTCGAGGAAGATTCAAATACCTCGTCATCACAGTAGATTATTTTACTAAGTGGATAGAAGCTGAGCCACTTATTGACATGACATACGAGAAGAAGAGCATCCAGCCCCGAGAAGAATCAAGCTACACAAGAGGAAATGAAGACCGAGCCAAAGAGAGATCTAGATCTCCTCGTCGGGCAGAAGAAAAACAATAAATGGAGAATGTGTGTTGATTTCACCGATCTCAACAAAGCAGCGGATGCTACCTCGGGACATGAGCTGCTCATGGATACTTACTCCTCTGGCTACCACCAGATCAAAATGAAACCTGAAGACAGGGAACGACATAACAGCGGCTGATGAACAAGGTTTTTGCCGAGCAAATCAGTTGTAATATGGAAGTCTATGTCAACGATATGCTTAACCCGACGAAGTCCACATTTGGAGTACGAGAAGGAATGTTCCTCGGGTACATTATCAACCAGCGAGACATTGAAGCGAATCCAGAAACGATCAAAGCTCTTTTAGAGTTACGATCTCCAACGACGAAGGAAGAGGTGCAGAGATCAGATACCCAAAGTAGGAAAAATTGGCATGGGCATTCATTAATACAAGCTGTAGCAGAGTTTACTGATCTTAATACTCCCGAGAAACAAAAGTTGCTCGCTGATCAACCTATGGATGTTACAGGATGCAATGCAGAAATGGTTGGGAGAATTCCTAATACTCCCGAGAAACAAAAGTTGTTCGCTGATCAACCTGTGGATGTTACAGGATAAACAAAAAGTGCTCTAAGTAGCCATGCTCTACGGAGCCATGCTCTACGGAGCCATGCTCTAAGGAGCCATGCTCTACGGAGCCATGCTCTAAGGAGCCAAAAAGTGCTCTAAGGAGCCAACCTCCTTTGGTTAGGAGGACAGCTCTACGGAGCAAAAGTGCTATAAGTAGCCAACCTCCTTTGGTTAGGAGGATAGCTCTACGGAGCAAAAGTGCTATAAGTAGCCAACCTCCTTTGGTTAGGAGGACAGCTCTAAGGAGCAAAAGTGCTATAAGTAGCCAACCTCCTTTGGTTAGGAGGACATGCTCTAAGGAGCCAAAAAATGCTCTAAGGAGCCAAAAGCTTTAAGGAGCCAAAAAGTGTACACCAGCATGATCAATTACGGTTGGTAAGATAAAAATATACTCTCATATTACAACTTATGTTGGTCGGGAGGTAATATTATTACAAAAAGTTCTTTGAAGAACAAAATATTTCAAACTGAACCAAGTATGGTTGGTCGGGGATAAAAACCCACTAACTGTAGTTGGTCGACGAGGACAAATTATTGACCTTAGTTGGTCGAACACTTTTTATGAAAATATTTGAAATTGAACCAAGTATGGCTGGTCGGGGATAAAAACCCATCAACTGTAGTTGGTCGACAAGCATAATTTAACAACCTTGGTTGGTTGGAAAAATTTTAACATTTTTATACTCATTACTTTATTATTAAGTGATCGAGCAACGTTACTAATACTTGTAACTTCTTTATTACTAAGTTGGTCGATGAACAACACAATATTGTTATACATATGCACACATGTAAAGTATTTACAAGACAATAGCAATTAAGATTGCGAACAAAAATGAAAGTTTTTCATTAAAATAAAAAACAAAATACATTTAGAATGAAAATGTATACTAACTATTACATTGAGATTCCTATTCTATTGGTTTCTTTTCCTTCTACTTTTGAAACAGGTTCCTCGCCAGCAGGAGGATCATCTAAAATATAAGGGGAGTTTATGAAGTTAAGATCTTTCAACATTCTGATATTCATCACAGATGATCTATCCGAGAAGCATTAGCCCATTCCCGAGAAGCACTTGCTCGTCCCTGAGAACCTCTTATTCGTCCCCGAGCAGAGGTAGAAATCAAAATCAACATCAACAGTATTGAGATCTTTGCTACTACTATCCCAACCAATATTGAAGAAGAAGTTATATGAAAATTTTTCGAAGTCCACCACTAGCTCATAGGAGGCAGTAGGTCGGCTAGCAAACCAATCAACATACTTGAAGATTATGACAAGCTACAAACGGCATCATATGTCGTCCAAAAGATAATGCACTTTATGTTAAACAAATCAAGAAGGTAGATCAAAAATTTCACGAGCACCGAGCAACATTGCAGAATAAATACTCCATCCTTTCAAGTAACCCATCAAGCATGAAGCATTGGGGGCTTCTGTTGATACCAAATTTAATCTGCTGATGTGGACCAATAATAAGAAGACACGTGTCAATCTACATGGCACAGTAACAACGAGGAAGTTTATTTCCCCCGACCAAGTCATGTCCTCTCCGAGCAACGAGGAGGACACCCCGAGGAACTCTATCATCCCGAGATACTCTAAGCACTCCGAGGAACTCTTGATCAACGAGCAACTAAGGCGGTCCGAACTGCATCTCCGCCGTATCATTAATTACCAGACGGACAACTGTTCAACTATTCATTATATTCTTGACGCACACGCTGCATTAAATGTATTACCCTTTCATATGTATATCATTTAATGTATTGGACCTTTCATGTACAGCCTAAAGGCTATAAATACCTTGTATCATCCTCATTCAAGGGGACGGGAATTTCTTGAGAGAACTTGTAATCAAGAATTCCACAAACACTCAGCAATAACATAACAGTGGACGTAGGCTTTATTCCTAGCCGAACCACTTTAAAAATCTTTGTCTTATTTATTTATCTGTGATTGAAAAATTAGAGCGATCTAGTTTTTTACATCAACAATACCTGTGTGATGTCGAAATGCAATTAACTTAAAGACGAATAAACTTGCACCAATTAAACTTCAGCATGATTAATTCTTTGAAGCTTTGCCGCAATTTCTTCAATACGTCATAGACCAAGTGGGATCGTGATAAAATAAAATCTCCCTATGACATATTACAAACACAGTTTTATTAATGGAATCAAGTCAAAACAATACAAGGACTGAATTGGAAAATTAAGTCCTTACAAATCTCCCCCTTTGACTATTTCGGGACAAAACTAAACCGGTGAAATGCCTAAGGCAGACCGTCAAGCCGTATGACGCCTAAATCCTATCCCATAAACGCAAAGTAAAAAAATACGGGACACAGACTAGTATATGAGCACCGACAAGCATGAACTGTTTGAATGTGATGTAGACTTGAAATCTCGAATCACTGAAGCATACCTACACACATGAAACAGACAAATAAATACCTAGTGAAGTATGAAGGAACAAATGAAACCAATATATATATATCCAAATGCTACCAATTCTACAATAGATACCAATATGAAAAAAATCTAAAAAATCATTTGTTAAACAATTGAGCAACAAAATGATACCAATTTGTACTACCAATTTCTAATACTGATTTGTAAAACATGTAATTAAAAAGATGCTCAAACAAATCTCCCCTTACGAGTTTGACTTAATTGGATCTCTTTCAAAGAAACATTTTAAAATAATTTTTCTTATAAAATTACATCCTTATCTTTTATAAAAATAATTTTGAATATCATTAACAATATGCATTCATACCTGTGTGATCTCGGAATGCAATTAACTTGAAGACGAATAAACTTGCACCAATTAAACTTTGGCATGAGTAATTCTTTGAATATTTTTTGTAATGTCTTAAATTTCTTCAATACGTCAGAGACCAAGTTGGATCGTGATAAAATAAAATCCCCCTATGACATATTACAGACACAGTTTTGTTCACGGAATTAAGCCAAAACAATACAGGGATTCAATTGGAAATTTATGTCCTTACAAATCTCCCCCTTTGAATATTCCGGGACAAAACTAAACTAGTGAAATGCCTAAGCCGGGCCATCAAGTCGTATGATGCCTAAATCCCATCCCATAAACTCAAAGTCAAAAAATGCAGGACACAGACTAGTATATGAAGCACCGACAAGCATGAACTGTCTGAATGTGATGTACACTTGAAATCTCGAATCGCTGAATCATACCTACACACATGAAACAAACAAACAAATACTCAGTGAAGTATGGAGGAACAAATGAAATCAATATATATATCAAAATGATACCAATTTTACAATAGATACAAATATGAAAAAACTCTGAAAAATCATTTGTTAAACAATTGAGCAACAAAATGATACCAATTTGTACTACCAATTTCTAATACCGATTTGTAAAATATGAAATTAAAACCATGCTCAAACAAATCTTCCCCTACATAACATACATCTCTCCCCCTTTTTATCTTGAATAGACAATCCGGTGAAAAGATATACGAATCAATAAGTATCTAGCATGAAGATATACCAATTAAAAATCGCTAGATAATCATGAAATGACCAGCTAAATATGATCAATAGATGGCAAATCTATAACTAGTAAACCACGAATCACACAAAGAATATAGCAAACTAATCATGTGTGATAAATAGAATCATATGCAAAATATCAATATTGAAATAATATAACCTGCATATATACCAGTCAGTCCAGAAAGCTTCCAGTAGTACCAAAAATTTCACAAAGTAAACCAGTGGACTGCAAACAAAAAGGAACAAAAATTCCCAGATTGTCATTCGAACGAGTCAGGGACGTAGCTCAAACGAGATGAGGATGTCACTCGAACTAGTCTTCTCGCGACATGGAGATTTCGTCTGAACGACTTCTCGTGACATACCAAACTTTCCCAGATTTCTAGAAATATCATAATTTTTTTCCCAGTGAAAATATTTCCAGAAAAAAATGCAAGGAAGGGGCTGACAGCAGCAAAACAGTGCGAGTTACATGCAAACATAGTACCGATGTGCTCAAACGTGGACATGGAATTTATGGGCTTGAAACTACAACAAATGAGGTACAATTCCAACACATCGAAAAGATCAAGAAGCTCTAATTGATAGCGATAAATCATCAAACTTTATCATATCCATATGACAATTAAAGTGTGAGATTAATGAACTAAACATACTACATGCACAAAAATCTAGAATTTTGACGATTCTACAAACAATAACATCAAATTGCAATGTTTCCATAATAGGATTAGGTGTGCAAACCCGTTTAAATTTTCTCCAAACAAACTCCCTCATACTTTTTCAAGTTCTTTTGAGGTTTCTAGCATTCTCAACTTAGAGAAAATATTATTGGCCCTTTTTCTTAGTATATTGCCTTTTCTTTTGGGCTCTTTTAAACGGTGGATTTCATGACAAGTTAATTTTGAACTCTCGCAACCCTTTCACGTGAATCACTCATCATTTTTTCAATTAGGTTCCAATTCAAATCCTCACGGTAAACGATTCTTACATGCATACGTCTCCTTAAGTCTACTTACGCATAGATGACAAGATTGAGACAAGAACGCCTCACCAAATTCAAATATGCAAGAGAATTCAAACATCCATATAAACTCGTGCATATGTGCATTGATGGCATGTATACAAAGTCGAATCAAAATGCATATCAACTTCGAAACAACCCCATATAAACAATGGTTAAGATCTTTCTAAGCATCGATAATAATGACCAAATGCCCTAGCCACATGGATATGAAAAGGGGGAGGGGGGGCTCAAGCACACCAACATGCCACATCAAACATGTAAACTCAAAAACAAAAACCGAAAATCTTTTTGGCTTTTCAAACATATTTTGACTCAAATAAAGGCAAAATCTTTTTAGTTTTTCAAAAATTTTCTCAAAAATAAAATCTTTTTGTATTTTTTCAATAGGACTCAAACAAATGAAAAACTATAATACAAAATGATTCATAAGTCATTGTACTTGCAATGAATATATCATGAAGCAAACTAGCATATGAAAAACATGGCAACACTATCATCCTTTAGATTTATCATGGGAAAAATCAAGTGCACCCAAACGAGAATCATGAAGTTATATTCCTAAAGACACTAAATCCGATTTCCTAACCCAAGTCGGTGTAAAACGACGCATGGGGGTTTGGGGAACCATGGCAACTTTATTCCTAAACTTCCTAGGATCTTGTCAAGGTCGTAAAAATAAAGCCTAAGGTGACCTTTCCTACCACAAAACCTGTAAGAGCATCTACGGTGGAAATGATTACCTATATGTGGACCTTTTCTGACCTTCCTATTATTTCTCACACGTGCAGGGGGAATGGGAACAATTCTCTCATCAAAACCTATACCTCCCCTATCTCCCTTAATTTGGACGGTGCCTAAGATCTTATCTAACTTCTCTGACCTAGCCTCCAAATCAAACTTAACTCTAGACGATTCTTTCAACTTCACTTCCAACTCATTGATCCTAGACTCTAGCAAATGCCTAGACTCCTCAAACTCTAAAATATCCTTTTCCAAAGACTCCATCAAACCACGGAGATTATCTCTCTCACCCTAGACATACTATAATTTCTCCCTAAGAGTCTTCTCTCCTGCCCTAAGATCCTCAATCAAACTATCATTATTTTCTATGGCACGCTCATTAAACTTAGCTTGTAATTTTGCATTTGCCCTTTTCACTTTCACACTCTCGGCACACAACTCATTAAATGCAACTTGCAACTCTTTCACATCTACTTCTTCTTCGTCACTCTCTTCACCTTCACTAACATGGTATTCACTCAAAACCTCCTCGGAAGTGTCATTCACATTAGAATCGTCATCGCTCACATGATATGCCATAAACGCAATAAAGTTACGCTCAATGGGGGAACTCTCTCCCTCTTTCGGATCACTATCACTTAAGGTGGAACTATATACAATGGGTTGCTTTCCCTCTTTCTTAAGTCTATTGTGACACTCCTTAACCTTGTGACCGTACCCCTCACACCCAAAACACTTATCCAACTCATCTCTATTAGGTTTCTCATACTTATCCTTAGAGGTGGGATCAACTTTGTTGTTCTTTAATTTTTCAAACTTCTTGGCATCTTTCGATTGCTTTTGAAAATTAATAAATTTTTTAAATTTATTTGCCAACAAAGCAACATCCTCAAAATCGAAATCGAAATCGAAATCGGAATCCGAAACTTTAATTTCCTCCTTTCGGGTTTTCAAAGCAATACCCTTTTCTTTCTTAAGCACTTTCTTGAAGGTAATCATGTAGATTTCATAGATTTGTAAGTCACCTACAATCTCTTCTAGTTTTATCGACTCTAACTTACCTAAGCAGTTTAAAATAGTCACTTTCGCATTAAACCTACTCGGCAACGACCTAAGGATTTTCTTAATGACACGGTTGTCAAGAATTTTCTCACCTGGGTTAAACGGCGAGTTGATAACATTGGACAACCTAGTATAAAACTCATCAAAAGTATCACTCTCTTACATCCTAATGGTCACAAACTGTGTCATGAGATTTTGAAGTTTCGACGCCCTAACCGTGCTAGTGCCCTCATGAGTGAGGGCCAAAATATCCCAAGCCTCTTTCGATGTTTCACAAGTCATAATTATATTATATTCTTTGGGTGTGACATGTGAATAAATAACGTGCAAACCCTTAGAATTATATTATGAAAGTCTATGTTCAGTTTCGGTCCATGACTCAACAGGCTTTAAATTAGTGACCTCACCCAAAATAGTGATAGGGGGAGTCCATCCTCTCTCAACTGCTAGCCACACACGCTCATCAATAGATTTTAATGCACTTTTCATTCTCATCTTCCAATAAGTGTAATTAGTACCATCAAAAATAGGAGTTCAAAAGAGTTTGTTATTTCCAAAATTCATCTTTGAAAACACCCGGAATCATAAAATAGATAAATTATGTTTTCTAGCTCTGATACCAATTTGAAAGAGTGGTCCTTATGTTTGTGTTTCAAAGCAAACCAATTTTCATAAAAATTGTAACACCCCGCCCATCCGGGGAGAGCGAGCGGAGCGCCACTGCGATGAAACTAACCAAATCCACAAATAACAAGGTATAGAGCATATAAAAATCCCATTATATAAATAAGAGAATCCACTAATCTCAAATTCTTCAAAAAAATATAACAATTCTCTTGAATAAATACAACTACTGAAATAAATCACAAATGCTCTATACATCAAAATAAATACAAGCCTTCTTTCTTGTATTAAAAGTCTTTCCCAGATAACCTACACTAAAAATCATCCCAACTCTTTATTTTCTTTGTGTTCAGAATGTGGTTACAACACTTGGGTACCCTCAATCCCTCTAAAAATCGATTTTTTTTAAAAATCCTCCTTATCATTGTTCCACCCCTCAACTCGTGGTGATAGAATAAAACCTTCGATGTTACCTTACCACCCGACTAGCTCCACTGGCCTTAAATCATAATTCAACTCCCGGCTTATAGATGTAATTACCTGCTCCTACGACGACAGAGGTACTAAACTTATAAACTAATGACCAAGCATTTTCCTATTTCCAACCTTAAGCTAAGTTTCATGCGTGGGATGTCTCGCAAAGCGAAATCCAAACAATGAACCCCCCCCCGATACACTACTACCTAGCATTGTCGGTTATCGAAATTTGTTAGGCCCTCCGTCCATAACATGTACCCCTTTACTCCGCCTCTTGACAAAAATTTACTTCACCTCTCGTAACTACACCTACACAAAGAACACTTCGCCAATCCTTTATCGTCCAGTATTGGTGGTAATTTCCTATCCACAAACCCCCTACATATACAATCAGGACCCTCAAAATCCTGATCCCAAACATATGCGTCTAATTGTTAACTATCACATCTCTAAAGGGTAAATACATCTATGTTCTCTACCTATCACTCAGTCTTGAGCTCTAAACGTGATACTGAGTCAAACCTTCTTTCTCGATGGTAAACCCAATACGTACAGAATCATGAAATTAAGGTTCCTAAACATTTCGAGATTTAAACTCTTCGGGACACTATAACCCTTAGAGTCCCTAAATATATATTATAATTGGGGTCCCGAGTTTCTCACAGGTGAGGCCTTGCCAGAATCAATCAGATTGCACTAAGGCAACCACTCCGATAGGCTTGAAATCACTGCCTACTATTGTATTAGCCATGTCTAAAAAAAATTTAACCAAGGAGATACCATACTCGTGTATCACACTACTAAAACGAGTACTCTCAATAACGCATATAACACTATTAATGCACACATTCATCCTCCATGGATAGCACTAAAGATAAATCCACTACACTAGGGAAAAGAAAAATATACCAACATAATGTTAACGTTTATAGCTATACCCACTAACTCGTCTCACATGTAAATCTAGCAATGAACAAAATATGGTGACTTTCTCGTGTCACATGAAACATGCCTCATCCTCCGAGGATAAGAGTTATACTTCTACCTTTCCAATCGCATTGGCAAATCCTTCCTCTGGGCGAGGCATTGCCACCAAACACCTTTCCTACCACGAAATGGCGGGGACAATACTCCTACCGAAACTCTAGCATGCCAATAATGGCCTTATACTCATGCATATCTAATATCAGTGTTGACCGCAGGTAAAAATGAAGTTACCAATCTTTATATCTACACCCCTTCAAATAAAGAAGATTAAAGACTCTTTCCCCCAAATGGTGAATCTATGCACGACACCATACTCATCGTCGTGACTATTAACCCTGAGGCTCATGCAAAATGAATAACTATAAAATGGTGTGGTGCCCCAGTACCCATTAAAACTCAACCTATAGCACTAGGTATAGGTAACATACCTTTTATCTCTGTTGGGGCCTGAGGTGATGCTACCTGGTGGACGTTGTAGACACGTCCATACTGTGATTGCCTCTGCTGATTTGAGGCTGCTGGGGTGGCGGGTAGATCTGGCTTCTGTGATTCATTACGGGCGCCCTTCTGCCGTGGGGCCCTATTCCTCTTTGGGCAATCCTAAAATCTATGGCCATTCCTGCCACATTGAAAACACCTCCCTTGAAACTGTCTCATTCCACTACGTTGTTGACTAGATTCTCTTTTTCCTTGGTCTTGCTCTGCAACTTGAGAAAAAATAATGTCAGGTTGAGGACAATCCCTCCACTTGTGACCCGGTTGTACACATTTATAGCAGAGTCCTGAAATTTTTCGCTGGTCGAGTTGCAGTTTCTCTCCAGTCTGATTCAAACAACATTGACGTTTATGACCGTCCATTCCACATTTGAAACACCTCTTTGTGACTTTATTCTGACCCCGACTTTGTTGACCCTGACGCTTTTGGCTCTCCACGGAAATTTTGTTACCCTTGGGGCCGTTTTAGTCTTGAGGAGCTTGTTGCCAAAATTTTGGTGCCTTCGCACAATTTTCAACTCTAGTTATCTCAAATTGACTGATCTCTCTAGGTCTTTTGCCTTCTCTAGGATGCATACTACGATCGTGGTACTATAAGATTGCAGTAGTAACTGCCTGTGCCACAATGTCTGCAAATTCGGCGATTGGTACCCTCTTTGGAGACGCCTGAGGTGCGAGCTATTCTTGCCCACTAAATTCCATAACGGCATTAGCTTGTTCATTTTGACGGTCCATCTGAAAGTTAAAATAATCTGGATAAGTGCAACATTCACATCGATAAATCGCAGAAGCACGAATTTCAAACGCATAAAGATGAATACAACATTCCTAATATTAGGGCTCTAAATCAAAGACGCTAAGCTAGAAATGAGATAAGCCGTACAAATCCTAAAGGACACTAGAACCTGATGCTCTGATACCACCTGTGACACCCTGCCTAATTAAATTTCGGGTGATCAGTCCTTTATTAAATTCTAACCAAGGTGAACGGTTGGTTCATTCTTAGCATCACTGTCGCAAAAATAACTTTTCAGATTAAACACCCCAAATAATTAAGCTAAGTGACAAAGCCATTTCTTTAAGACATAATTTCAAATTTTAATTTAAAACCAACATTTAAAACCTTTCATAATTCATAGTTTAAGAATCACACAACAACTATACTGGAAAAATATAATCCAAGCAATTTAAGCATCCAACTTATTAATTCCAACTTTAAAACTTCAAAGGAAAACATCCTGACAGTAATAATCCCAAAGTATAAATACTGGAAATAAACGAACCACAATCTCTGATAAAACCAACTGAATAATGGAAAAGGGCGACACATGCCCAACTAGATAAAATAAAACTAGAAGTGGAATCAATAATGAGGTCGTCTAATCAAGAGGCTCGCAACTCCCACCTAAGCTGCATCACGTTCCTTCCAAAGGATCCTATGCAAGACGCCCCTGTGGCTGGACCCTGTAATATATACATATATACACAAGAGAAGAGAAAATAGGAAACGGGTCAGAGCCCGATTGTAAAACAGTTTAAAATTCAGTTTAGCAAGTATTTAAAATGCTTACCGGCTAATGCAACAATCATATTAGTGTGCGACACTCTCTTGAGAAATTCTCACCTCTCTTCTAATGTGCACACCTACCGCACTATTTATCCCAACAGTTTAGCTTATCTTAAGTTACTCACAAGGTCTAATGCCGACAATTTCTAGTTGTTAAGAGATTAAATTTTAAAAGAAGAGATCTCATATAACCTCATTTAATTATAAAGTTTCTCAGTTTTGCTTCACATGTTTCAAACACTTATACCTAAGTAGAAATAATTATTCATTAGTTACCTACCTTTAGTCACAGTAGATAGTTCCCAAATTTCATGTTTATATATCTATTAATCACTCATATAATATATATATATACAATCGGCACCCCACATAAATTTATGGTGCTGGCATACTCTGCTATCAAGTCCCCGTATCACTCGTACTAAGGGAAATACTAGTTCGGAATCACTCTCGAACTGTATTAACACAAAACACATACAAATTGAGGCGAAGCATAGTTCCAAGTCACTAAGAGGTCAGCACATACCCTCATGTCTCTTAGGACCGTCTGACTATCGATCCGATAGCCTGTACCAAGGATTCTTATGTTCTAGGGTACAAGTCAATATCCCCCATAAAGGTACCATCGAGATAAGAGTGTCCCAGCGGCGTAACCTCAGTGATAGCAAGTAGCGCGGGCATGATTTTAGCACGTATATAGTATATACTCAATCACAGTCATATAAGTATACTAATATTCCCAATTTTAATTTAGGTATGCCCACGACCCATACTTATGATATTTATTCTCATTGCACATTACTAGATTATCCCGTATAACGGTTTGTCTCTTTTACTTATTTATGGGATTATTCCAACTTACTACGTAACACTCATGAATTCCTATTTCCCTAAGTGTAATTTCAGTAGGTACTCATTTATTTTACAACGTAACTTTCTTACGAGTCTCACCCTTTAAACACACGTTTTCATTTTCTTAAGTGTAAAACACCTTTGTTAAATATTAATCTCATCTTACATTAAGGGTTCCATTTTTATAAAGTCCTACTGGTCTTCTTTATCTGCCAAAATATCCTAACAATAATGTCCAAGAATTTCTATTCATTTAAGTTGGAACCAACTATTTAAAAAGCGGAATTTGAGTTTTCCAGGAGGGGTCGATCGATCGAAGGCAGGTGCTCGATCGATCGATGCGTCGATCGATCGATGCTCCTAGGTCGATCGATCGATCAAGCAGGTATGACGAAACTACATAATTTCCAGTTACGGGTTTCTTCTTCCAAAATCATCCAAACCAATATATTTGTCTTCCAAACTCCCAATAGTTTATACTACAAGTGTTATATCCTCAAATAAGTGGTATGCTACGTAAGGCATGCGAATTTTCATCATGTATAACGAATTAAGAGGGGTAAAATCCACAAAAATATCAAGAACCCTAATATTTTCGTTGTTTAGTTTCTTCCCATTCTTTTCCCAGATTTCATACTCCTAACTTAATGCAAATTCGTGGTTCAACCTCTAAATGTGAATTTCATTTCTAGAATACGTCTTATACCTATACATCATGAAATTTTGAGTATCCAAACTAGGTTTTTCTTTCATAAAGACTAGTCCTAATCAACCCTAGACTAATGTATTGAAGTATTAACTAAAATACAGCAAGATAGATACTTGCCTCGGATTTCTTGATTCAGATTTGTGGAAAAGATTGGCATGGTTGTGATCCTAGTTGAGCGATCTAACGTTTGGCGGTGACGGCGGTGCAAACGGTGGAGTTCTTGGCCTATAACTCCTTGGAAAGCTCCTCCTCTTCCTCTCCAATGGTTGTCTATGGTTTATGGTTCTTCTAACCCTTGAATTTGATCCTTTCTGAGATTGAGGAAGCCCAACCACAAAATCCATCGTTACATGATCCCATTTCCACTCCGATATTGGCAACAGTTGAAGCAAACCATCAGATTTCTGATGCTCCACTTTCACTTGCTGACATATAAGTCACTGAGCAATGAAATCAATTATTTCCTTCTTTATATTATTCCACCAATAATGCTCCTTTAAATCCCTATACAGTTTAGTACTACCAGGATGCATAGTATAAATGGAATTATGAGCCTCATCTAAAATTTCCTGTTTCAATCCACCCACATTAGGCACACATAACCGTTGCTTATACAATAAAGTGCCATCATTCACGATACAAAAATCTTTAGACTTACCATCTCGGACATCTTGCCATTTTTTCTTAATAAAAGGATCCTAACTTTGTAAATCACGAATACGAGTAGCTAATAAAGGCCTCATGCTTATATGAGCAAAGAATATGTCCCCATCTGCTAGTTGCAATTTCACTCCCATCAATCTCAACTCCATAATATGAGAAACTCTAGCACACTGAATGCAAGATAACCTGCCCGAAGCTTTTCTACTCAAAGTATCTGCAACTACATTCGCCATCCCCGGATGGTAGTGAATTATACAATCATAATCTTTAATTAACTCCATCCACCGCCTCTGCCTCAAATTCAACTCCTTCTAAGTAAATAAATACTTAAGACTCTCATACTTCACCATATAAATAATGACGCCATAATTTCAAAGCAAACACAATAGCAGCAAGTTCTTAATCATGTGTAGGGTAATTACGTTCATGTGTACGCAACTGCCTAGAAGCATAAGCAATAAATTTACCATGCTGCATAAAAACACAACCCAACCCCTGATGTGAAGCATCGGTATAAATAACAAAACCATCTCCACCATGTGGAATAGTAAGATCAGGTGCAATTACCAACCTCTTCTTCAGTTCTTCAAAACTATTTTCATAATCAGAATTCCATTCAAACTTAAAATCTTTTCGGGTCAATTTAGTCATTGGCAAGTCAATTGAAGAAAATCCCTTAATAAACCTTCTATAATACCCAGCTAAACCGAGAAAACTCCTCACCTCAGTCACATTATTGGGCCTCTCCTATTTTACAATAGCTTCTATCTTCTTGGGATCAACACATATACCATCTCCTGAAATAACATAGCCTAAAAATACAACTTTTAATAGCCAAAATTCACATTTGCTAAGCTTAGCATACAATTTATTATCTTTCAACACATTCAAAATAGTTCTGAGATGCTTTTCATGTTCAACCATATCACGTGAATAAATCAGAATATCATCAATAAAAATTATCACAAATGAATCAACGAAAGGATGCAGTACCCGGTTCATAAGATCCATAAGTTACAGCTGGAGCATTAGTCACCCCAAAAGACATCACGAAAAACTCAAAATGACCATACCGAGTGCAGAAAGCAGTTTTAGAAATATCACTCTCCTTCACCCTCAAATGATGATACCCTGATCGCAAGTCTATATTTGAAAACACTTTAGCACCCTGTAACTGATCAAATAAATCATCTATACGAGGCAAAGGATATTTGTTCTTAATTGTAGCTTTATTCAGTTGCCTATAATCAATACACAAACGCATAGTACCATGGAGATACACTAGGTTGTATAAACCCCCTATCAAGTAAATCCTGCAACTCAATCTTAAGTTCTTTCAATTCAACTGGTGCCATTCTGTACGGTGCCATAGAAATAGGATATGTCCCCAGTGCTAATTCAATACTAATTCAACTTCTCTTTCTGGAGGTAACCCAGGAAACTCACTAGGAAACACTTCAGGAAAATCCCGTATAATAGGAACATCAACTAATTGTAAATCCCCCTTCCTAGTGTCAAGAACATATGCAATAAAACCCTCACAACCCTTACTTAATAATTTCCTCCTCTGAATAGCAGAAATGATGCAAATGGGAACAATTTTCCTTTCCCCCAC
Organism: Sambucus nigra; assembly: GCA_949130495.1. Taxonomy (NCBI): domain Eukaryota; kingdom Viridiplantae; phylum Streptophyta; class Magnoliopsida; order Dipsacales; family Adoxaceae; genus Sambucus; species Sambucus nigra. Next base: position 845,472,480 of record OX422207.1, on the reverse strand, counting down.
AAATTTAAATTCAGGCTCACCAGGCATATTAAAAGCAACTTCCTTATAGAAACAATTCATACATGCATGATATTTAGATAACCAATCCATTCCCAGAATTATATCAAAATCAAAAATATCCAATGGAAGTAAATCTATAACTGTATCTCTAGACCCCACAGTCAAAACACAATCACGAAAAGCATATTCAGCTACAACCATATCCCCCATAGGCATATAAATACCCAACCCCATATCTAAATGAGTACAAGGTCTACTCAGGTATACAGCAAAAGCTTAGGACACAAAAGAATGTGTGGAACCAGGATCAATCAAAACATAACAACTTCTACCAGTAACAGAAAGTGTACCTGTCACCACATCTGCAGAAATATGAGCTTCTTTCATTGTGAACACTTGTCCTCCTGGCCTGAAACTACTAGCTTGTCCCCTGCCCATACCTTTCACTGCACTGCCTGGAGATAACACTATGCTTGCTACTTCACTATGCACTACTGGAGCCTCTGCCAACTGCGGACAATTCTTCTTAATATGCCCCACTTGGTGACAATGGTAGCATTCTAATCCCTTAAGCTTAGGACAGTCAAATTTATAATGCCATTCCTCTTTTACAAAAGAAACATGTAACACCTCCTATTGGGGCCTCACCTCTCCTTGACTTCCTGACTGAACCAAAAGATCATCCACCCCTGGTATCTCTACCAAATCTCCCCTGACCTCTACCAGTATCTCCACCACCTCTCTAAAATTTATGAGGTTCCATCTTAACACTTACACCCTCACCTCCCTTAGACTGAGATGCATCGAATCTACTTTTCTTAAAACTCTCTCTACTCGCCACTCCTTGGTTTATTTTCCTTTCTTCTATTGTGGCTTTATTTACCAAAGAAGCATAATCTTCTAACTCATAAGTGGCCACTCTATTTTGAATAGGCCAAATCAGTCCGTCTTGAAACTTACTACATTTATCTTCTTCATTCTCCACATATTTAGTAGCAAATATAGACAAAGAAGTAAATTTAACCTCATACTCCCTCACAGACATTTTCCCTTGGGTAAAATTTATAAATTCCCTTAGCTTCTCCCTCCTATAAACTTTAGGGAAATACTTAACAAACAAAGCTTTAACAAATTCAGCCCACATAATAACATCAGTACCTTCTATCCTGGGCACCAAATGGTTGCTGGCTTCCCACCAATATTTCGCCTCTCCTTTCAACTTAAACATAGCTAGATTCACTTTTTGATTATCTGGAACCTTCATAACTGCAAAGATAGTTTCTAGATCTCTGACCCACATCTCAGCTTCTATAGGTTCAACTGACCCTGAATATTTAGGAGGATTCAACTTCAAAAACTTCTCATGCATGGAATCTTTCATATTCTTCCATGCCTCTTTCTCAATCCTGGTCGCAGTCTTTGATTCTAGATATCTAGCATGTTGTTCTGCCATTTGCACCATATTTCGTTCTTGTTGCTCTGCCATCCTCATCATTGCCTGTGTTATTATTTGCATCTCTGTAGGCTGCTCTTGCTCTTTAGCCCTTCCAGCTACACTCTTCTCTACTTCAGTATTGTCTGTACGAGAAGCTATTGCCTCTTCTCTATGTTGTCCATTCCCAGGTTCCATCTGGAATTATCTGTAATACAACAAAGTTATAACAACCAACATAAACAGTTTATAATACTAAACTATTGGTTAGTACATAAATAATTCATAAACATAAAATCAACTCAATAACTACCATCTAATCGTCACACACGTCCAGAATTAATAACCACGCTCTGATACCACTAATTGTCACACCCCAAACCCAAATTCCATACTAATTATTTCTTATTATAATAATTAGATCATAATCTTGATCCCATTGGAAATATAATTCATTTATCAATATTTTTCTGCATAATGTGCACAATGAACATAATATTATTCTTATCCCATACCGAAATCAATATCAGAATCGTAATTAAGCAGACATACAATAACGTGATTAACTATGATCAACTCAATCCATGATAAATCAATATATACAATATGTGAGTGTACTACAATCTTCAGTGTGACAAGGTTAAAATCCCCATATTTAAACCCCAGCTCTTTCAACGGTGCAACTCTCAAAGTTACCGGTCATATAGTATCCTAGCTGGGAGCGTACAAACCTGAAAATGTTAAAATATAAACCGTAAGAATTAAGCTTAGTGAGGTAATTTTCCCCTGCAATGGAATAACAATTCTATATCGAATCTGTGGATATAAAATCTGAATAATCCTGCCCATTGGCAACAACAAATCCTGGATCATAAGATCCAAATAATTATTCCCATTGGCAATAACAAATCCTGGATCATAAGATCCAAATAATTCTACCCATTGGCAATAACAAATCCTGGATATTTGAATATCCAAACAAATCCTGAATACCCAAGTATTCAAATAAATCCGCTCTTAGAGCTATATTCAAATCCAACATATCATTTTCATATCTATATATGAAACAATCATAAGTACACTCACCTCGACAGTTTAACTATATTTTCCCTTGCCTTTATTCGGTACTTTCTCAATCAGCTCTTCTTCCCTTCCTATGATTCTTACAATATTAGTGTCATCATAACAATATTAATGATTCAAAGAATAACTTGAACATAACTCAATTCATAAGCATCATACGATTCCATTCAAATCATTTATCACAAATGAAGTTTCATCCAAATTCATGTTAATATAATTATCATATCCAAATCATAGACCAAACATATATTCATTTATTCTTGGTAATTCAATCCTTATCATATTAGTATTCCAATACAAAATACGGTACATCGTTTCAGGTCTCCTACAGCAAGATATGCCCATTTCTTTACCACATAGCAAATCTTCCCTATAGGCTCTTTTATCGTTCATTCAACTTTCAGGAATTTTCATAATTTTTCTACATTATAAATTTATATGATATTTTGCCCAACATCATTAAACATATTTAACATATGGTATGCATACTTTCACCCTTGATATTTCATAATTTTCAAAGTTCATTTGCTATGTCAAGTAAGACATCAAACATATGGTATGCATACTTTCACCCTTGGGGAAGATTTCATACCCGAACTTCAAACTCTCACCTTAGACTCATTTCTTGGTATTTTCACATGTTTTTGGTATATGTCATAAATATATGAGTGCAGGTTAATCTCCAATTGTAATCAATCATTTTCAGTAAGTATACAAAAAGATATGATAGTTTGAATACACAAGGTTTATAAACAAGGCAATTTCAAGGGTTTGCACATTCAAGTTTGCTTAAACATGCATCTATCCATGACTACACATCAAGACATGGAATTTAAGTAAAAAATGATCATTTCTATCATTTAAATCAGCAATACAAAAAAATCAAACAAGATTTATGGATGGAATTACCTTAGGGGCTTTTATGTAATTTTCTATGAATTTTTCTTCAATTTCTTCTCACACTTTCTTCCTAGACTTCAAAACTCTCTTTCCTTAAGTTAAAAATCTTCCATGGCTGAAATATGCTGAAGGGATAGCTTAATTCAAGGGTTTTAAGTCGGAATAAGGCCACCCCCTCTTGGTCCAATCAAAATATAACATGTGGTGCCATATAAGACAACATATCATTTAAGGCTAAATGACTACTTTACCCCCTGTTCGTGAAAAGATGATATCTTCTCACTCGAACATCCGTTTGATGCACCGTTTATTGTGTTACAAACCTAACTCATATGTATATAACTCTCTAGTTTATACCTCAAGTCAATTATTATATTATACTGTTCAAAACTAGCCTTAAACATGAACATTCCTATCGAAACATCAAAATTTCAAACTTGTAACTAATTCGATATTTCATGCTTTATGAAGGTAGGATTAGACTAAACATAATGACTTAACATTATATATACTAATAACATATTATCCATATCACATAAACTAATCATGATTTAAACATAATTTATCGTAATTATACTCGGGTTATCACTGTTGTTCTTCGAGAAAAATGTTTTAAACACTTGTTTTACACCCAAAGTTTGTTTATCCAAGTTCATCTATATATATATATACTTTGCTTGGAGTTTGGCACCGGTTTTGATCTCTATCGTTTGAAGAGAAGTTTGGGTTTGCTTATAAATCCCACAAAGAAGAAGAATTTTGCGTTGACTTACCCACTTGGAGAAGGGCTCCTTATTTGGGAGATGGTGACCATAAAAAGTCCTATCGATGGATTCTGAGACCGCGGTGGAGCTCCGTGGTTATTCGCTAGGCGGAAGTTTATACAAGAAGGAGCATCGGGGCTTGAAAGGGATCGAGTCGAGTGTTGTAAGTCTTATTGTCTTGTATTTGTAAAACCATACTTAGTGGATTTGGGGCTAGGATCGTCCATGGTGTTTTCCCGTTGTGGGTTTTTCCTCGTATATCGCGGCGTAATGATTCATTGTTTAATTTTATCTTGCTATATCACCTAGAATGCATGCTTAGGTAAAAAGATAAAATTTGGTTTAATCACTACTTGTTTAATTTAGTGCTAAACTAAATATTGGGTAATGTTTATGTTAATTCAAGTCGGTAATTTAATTTTATGAAATTGGTTTGGCCTAACTTGGTAAAATTGATAAATATGACTTAAGCAAATTTCTAGGACTTGGATTAATTTGGTTTAAGTCAAATTTAAATTGTGTGTGTGTTTTCATCATATTTCACTTTGTTTAATTTTAATTTAAATAGAAATTAAAATTTTTTAATTTGTTTTTTAATTGAACCATCTCACGCTTGCGCATTTCATCTAAAAGGAAATTATTACTTTTGTTGAAGTAAAAAGAATTGTATTTTCAAATTAGGGGCCTATCACAACATTTTCAGGTCTTGAGTCTTTTATTAGCGATTTTGATAGTGTCATTAGTTTGGAGTGGATAAGGAGAGGACTTATGCCTTTGAATTCCATATTCATCAACTAGTTATGTGACCTCAACCTCAAAGTGGAGCCCATTATTTGAGACCAACTAGTGGCGAACTCCGTAACAGTAGATGATGCTCTTTCTAATTAACTGGGGGAATTTATTCACAATTAGTACTGCATATGACTCGGCTTCTACCCATGTTGTGAAGTAATCAATGGAGATCAGGATGAATTCATGCCCATTTGATGATTTGGGAGTGACTTTCACTATGATGTCTATACCCCAAGTGGAGAAGGGACAAGGAGAGGTCATATTGTACAACTCTTAAGGAGGCAAGTGCTCAGAATTTTAGGCATCTTTGAACATAAGTAGTGCAGTCTTAAACCAAGATCATCTAGTAGTACCCTTAATGAATGATCTTCTTGGTAAACATATGACCATTCATTTGGGGCTTTCACTCCCCACTGCAAGGACCAAATTTACAATTGAGTCCATTTGTATGTATTTCACTTATTCCCAGAACAAAATATGTTCGAGTCATAGATAGATTTTATATTGTCATGATTCCCATAAGGTCTATGACGTGTTTGTGTTGAAGACATAGTAGGCAAGCTTTAAACATAGACCATGCTGAGTTTTGTTGGTGCATGTTTCATGTCTTCAGTCAATTAAATTTCGAGATATTCTTAGGTATGAACGCATGATGTTTATGGGACTCGAAAAATATTTTAAACGATGGAAATTTGTTTATAAAAAATTTAAAATGTTTTAAATGATTTTAAATAGGTTTATCTTCATTTATTCTAAGATAATTATAGTTTAGTGTTGTATGAGACCACATCTTGAGTTTTAGTGGTTCAAACTACATGTGATGTCGTTCGAATGACATATCATAGTCATTAGAACAACTTGTACATCTCACTAGAACAACAAACCGACTTAAAATTTTTATTTAAAGATTTTTTTCTCAGAATTTCAAAGTCTGTGGAGAACCATATGCTAGAAAGAATTCATACATTTTCTGCATAATTTTTCTAACATTTTCAAAGTTAAAAACCATCCTCAGATTTTAAAAGATCTGAGCTTTCATATACCACTGCTATAGATATCTTATTTGAAACATATTGGTTTTTTCATACATATTGAACAAGTTATTCATTGGTTTTTACGATAAAGAAGCAGAGGAGTCCGTGTTTTAATTTATAGATGCTTGCCAAAGCTACATCGGTGCTCACTCAGTCATTCGTGGATGCCTGTATTATGGACTAGTATCGTGGAAGAATTTATGCATAGGCACTGTGAAGGAGAGGTTAAAAAGAAGAAGAGTGTCAAGGCTTGTGGGGATCGAGTCATTGTGTAAGTATGTGTGTCTTCCTTATGTAAAACTGTATCATAGTAGCACAAAGGCCTTGCATGTTACCAATGTAACTTGTAGGAACTGATCGTTTAGTCACGGGTCTATCGGTTTGAGAATATGATGTTAATTTGAAAATATGTAGATTAGGCTTAAAAAAAGCCGTTAAACGGTGAAAACTCAAACAAGCTCCCAAATGACCCCGTGAGAGGCACGAAAACTCGCACAGGACCAATGTAACTTGTAACAACTGTTCGTGTAGTCACGGGTCTCCCAGTTTGAAAATATGATGATAATATTAAAATATGTAGATTCGACTTAAAAATAAGCCGTTAAACAATGAAATCGAAACCAGCTCCCAAACGGTCCTGTGAGAGGCACGAACACCTCGCACATGACTAATGTAACTTGTAAGAACTGATCGTGTAATCACGGGTCTCCCAGTTTGAGAATATGACGATAATTTCAAAATACATAGATTAGTCTTAAAAACATGCCATTAAATGGCGAAAACCCAAACCAGCTCCCAAACGACCATGTAAGAGGCACGAACACCTCGCACGGGACCAAAGTAACTTATAGGAGTTGATCGTGTAGTGACGGGTATCCCAATTTGAGAATATGATGATAATTTGAAAATATGTAGATTAGGCTTAAAAATAAGCCGTTAAAGGGTGAAAACCCAAACCAGCTCCCAAATGGCACCTGTAGGAGGGTAGTGAGACTGGGGTCTATGAATAACTGGAAAGGGTGAGGCGTGACCCACTCCAATGGACACTGTCTGCAAGTCTTCAAGGTCTCCTGGTGCAACTTCTGAAGAAAACTTCTCCTTCTGGTAACAATGGAACTCAAGCTTCAACTCACTCCCTGCAAGAAGATGAACTTTCACAGCAAAAATAGTAATTTTCTCAAGGGAAACACCTGAGAGTGATGGCTGTCAGTGGGGAGTGAAGGAACGAGGCACTCAGCACTATGAGAATGAGCAGGGAGAGAATACTAGGTAGGTCTGGTGATATTTTAGCAGAGTAACAGTGCAATTTTTCTTGTCTATTTTCTTTTGACCTTGCCCAGGGGTCTATTTATACATGGGCGTAAGGGGTGAGCTGGCGATTTTGGGCGCCAAAATTGAGAGAGTTGGTGGGGAACAATGTCTGAAGTGTACCATTTGTCCCTACCTGCAGGCAGCTGCCTGTCCCCTCTGCAGGCGCCACCTGGCACCGACCAAAACTCAAAAAGCACATATGTCCCCTAATGAAGACAAAATAACAGATTTGGTAGTTATCTTTTGAAACGGTAACTTGTGGTGCAATTTTGCAAATCTTTGAGAGAGAGGACCTTAAGGCCTCACTCCCTCTAAAAAGTGTTATTTTTCTTGAGAGAGACCTCGAGGACCCCCTCTTCTGGAAAAGTCATTTTTCTTGTAAAGAGTTTATTTTTTGTGCGTAGCCTCGAGTGGCTTCTGGGTCTTCCTACTAGTATTCTCTCATTCCTATAGTGCTAAGTGGTTGAGCTTGCTCAACATACCTTGTCCCTCAGCCGCCAAGCCAAAACTCCCAGGAGGTCCCGACGCGCCTGTTCGAGCCCTGCTTGCTCGACTGGGCAACCTGTGCAAGAAAGTAAAGTGTTAGTGCTGTTGTTTATTTAGAGCCTGCTGTTTCATGATGGAAACTCCTGTAGCAGCGCTTCTCGAATAACGTTTCTGTAGTACGATTGTGGTGGCGCTGACGCTTGAAACGGCGCCGACCCTTGTCCTGGCGCCGTTGCTCGGAGTGGCGCTGATGCTGCGAGGCGGCACCGACCCTTGTTGCGGCGCCGACGCTCGAAGTGGCGTTGACGCTTGAAGTGGTGCTGACGCCCGAGGTAGCGCTGATGCTTGAATCGATGCTGATATGTGAGGCGGCGCCGACCCTTGTCCTGGCGCCGACGCTCGAAGTGGCGCTGACGCGTGAGGCGGCGCCGACCCTGATCCCGGCGCCGATGCTCGAAATGGTGCTGACGCTCGAAATGGCACTGACGCTTGAGGTAGCGCTGATGCTTGAACCGGCGCTGACAGGTGAGGCGGCGCCGACCCTTGTTGCGGCGCCGACGCTCGAAGTGGCGCTGATGCCTGAGGTAGCGCTGAGGCTTGAATCCGTGCTGACAGGTTAGGCGGCGCCGACCCTTGTTGCGGCGCCGACGCTCGAAGTGGCGCTGACGCCTGAGGTAGCGCCGAGGCTTGAATCCGCGCTGATAGGTGAGGCGGCGCCGACCCTTGTTGTGGCGCCGACGCTTGAAATGGCGCCGACCCTTGTCCCGGCGCCGACGCTCGAAATGGCGCTGACGCTTGGGGTAGCGCTGATGCTTGAACCGGCGCTGACAGGTGAGGCGGCGCTGACCCTTGTTGCGGCGCCGACGTTCGAAGTGGCGCTGACGCCTGAGGTAGCGCCGAGGCTTGAATCCGCGCTGACAGGTGAGGCGGCGCCGACCCTTGTTGTGGCGCCGACGCTCGAAGTGGCGCCGACGCTCGAAGTGGCGCCGACTCTGAGGGCGATGATGAAACAGAGGACGCTGCGACTATTTCTAGTAGGCTATGGCGTGAGGAGCTACCAGGCCGCTTCAGGGTACACGAGCGTCAGCTCTTGGATCTCATCTTGGAGCACCACCCCGAGACGTTCACTTCTCAGAGTATACTCCAGGTTGACAGTCTTACGGCCTTCAACCTAAGGGCTCTTGCCAGCCATGTTCATGAGTTCTTGGCTATCTCCCCTGCTAAGCTGACTAGCTCTTCTATCTTGCTATTCTTGGATGCTCTCCGCGACTTACAGCAGTTCTATCATTTTCGTTTGGATTGGCTCGACGCAGGGGTTCGCCCCTTCCTGAGTGTTCCTTTTCGGAAGATAGTGAGGTTTCACACGTCCCGGCAGTCCCGGGTTGAGCAACGACACGCTGAGGCTACGAGGATCCGGAATCAGATCGCCCTACTGCAGGTGAAGCTTGCCAGACTTGAGTCTGGCGATGAGGAGGATGATGCTAAATCCGTCCGGTTGGAGGAAGAGTTTCTACGGGAGGCTGGTCCGTCATATGCTGGCGCCATCGCGCGCGATGATTTATTTTTTGTGGTTTCTAGCCGATAGGCTACTTCTTGCTTTGTAGTGCTCAGAATTCTATATGTACATCACTTATCATTCATGTATGAGGCACTTTATTTCTTCTGCACTTTCTTTTTCTTTTGTTCTCCCTTTATGCTGTGGGTGTTTGTTGTACATGACTTGCTCTAATTTCTGTGAGCCTTTAGTCTACTGGTGGCTACCCCATATACTGCGGGGTATTTGCATTGATGTGAAAAGTTATGTATTATCATTTTGTACACAAAAATTTTGAATGCACCTCTTATAACTGTGAGGTGTTGGCATGTGACTTTCTTGGGTTGCCCCTCTGTCTGTGGGGGTATTCCTACATATTACTGCTTATAGTCATAGAGGCTGGGTTGGGGAGGAGGGTGACCCCCTCCCCTTTTGGAAGCCTGATTTTATCATAAGACTATATTAATTTATGTCTGGGGGACTTTGCTCAGTATACTCTCTTAGGATGGACTTACCTCCCAAGTGTAGTGAGCAAAGTTCCCGACCTCTCTTTTTTTTACTCTCTTCTAACTTAATAGGGAGCGTATATGTATGTATAAATAAGTAAGCGAAATAAACGTCAAAATGACCAAAAACATTGCTATTTCATTTCTTTTACTTTTGTCTATCGTTTACAGTGTAGTATTGCTTCAAAAAAAACAAAAAACTTTTCTGGTGTAGGAGCAATCCTTGACATCCGTTGCCGACATGCAAAATACAAACAAAACTTGTTAGTTGATACTAAGCATAGTACCTCTTCAGCCACTTGCAGTTGATGGACTGGAGGCAATCACTCTCAGGTTCTGATATCTGGCAGTAGCCCGACTTCCCCACTCCTCTGACAACAAAAGGGCCTTCCCAGTTAGGTTTGAATTTGGACGCCGACATGCTACGGAGATGGTGGGTTGATGCTCGTAGGACTAGATCTCCCACCTGGAATTCCCTAGGCTTAACCAAATTTTCATAGGCTCTGGACAGTTGCTGAGTGTAGACTTTGAAGTTCTCTCTCGCCTTGTCCCTGTGCTCATCTAGTGCCTCCAGCTGCACATGCCTAGGATCTGGAATGAGCCCATTGCTAAGAGAAATTCTGGCCGAAGGTACCGCCAGTTCCACTGGTAGGACAGCTTCGGTCCCATACACTAGAGAGAAGGGAGTGAAACCTGTTGGCTTTCTCTTCGAAGTACGATAGGCCCATAACACCATAGGCAGCTTCTCATCCCATGCCCCCGGCATGTCTTCTAGCATCTTTTTCAGAATATTTATCAGGGTCTTATTAGTAGCTTCCGCCTGGCCATTGCCCTTGGGGTAGGATATGGTTGAGCTATTATGCACAATCTTATATTTGTCCGTGAGGAGAGCCATCTCTTTGCATACAAATTGCTTCCCATTATCCGTTAGGATCACTTTGGGTATACCAAACCTACATATGATATACTCTTTTATAAACTGGGTTACCACTTGGGCAGTGACCCTCCTTAAAGGAATGGCCTCCGCCCATTTGGTGTACAATTCTGTAGCCACAATGATAAAGGTCTTTCCATGAGATGCTGGGGCGATCTTACCCACCAGGTCGAACGCCCATGTGTGGAAGGGATAGGGGGTTGCCAAGCTTTGTAGGCTGACGGAGGGAGCGTGCACCATGTTTCCGTGCACCTGGCATGCTCTACACTTTTTCACGTATCCAATGGAGTCAGCCTCCATAGTCGGCCAGTAGTATCCCAACGTCATCAGCTGATCATACAGCTTGGCGCCTCCCATGTGGGAGGGCTCATGAGCTTCTTTCAGCACCTTTTCCACTTCCTCTTTGGCTACGCACCTTAACGCCTTCTCATTATACCCTTTCCTATACAGCTCTCCTTTGACCAAGTAGAAACGTGCTACCCTTTTTCTAAGGTAGATTTCATCCGCTCTCTCAGCGGGCAGCTCCCCATTCTTCAGATACGCTAGGTACGGCTGTCTCCAATCTTCGAAGGCTTCCACGAAGTTAGCTTCCGTCGGCTGGTCAAAATTAGCTTGGCACTTTAGACAGCTTTGTTGCAAGCGGGCCGCTTCTACGCTCATGGAGGGCCAAAAATACCCGCTTCGCTGCAGTCTTCTGTAAAGGGGGATATCTGTATCTCCACAGTGCCTCTGGTGCATTTCTATTAACCTCTCTTTGGCTTCCTGCTCCCCTACGCACCGTGCCAGAAACCCTCCGGGACTCTTGAAATAGAGAGTTCCCTGCAGCACATGATAGTTGGCTAACTCCAAAATTTTCATTGCCCCTTCTCTGGTTTCCAGTTGCCTCTCCACCAGACGCCTCCAGTCTTCCGGCTCGTCACTTGGGAATAGGGACTTTACGGTAGTAGGCACTGTTCTCCGCCTAACGGTGATGGTTGCTTCTGACTCCTCCATGTCCAACTTTTGTGCTATGGTGGCGAGCGCGTCAGGGTGCCTGTTCATCGTTCGCGCTTGCCTCTCCACAGTTACTTCCAAGAATTGTCTCAGCAGTCATTGGATGATGTGTCTGTACGGCGCTAAGTTGGCATGTTTGAGGGAAAACTCTCCATTGACCTGCCTTACTACCAGATTGGAGTCTCCTCGTATACACAGTACCCTGATCCCTCTTCTGAGCGCTTCCAACATCCCTAGAATGAGGGCTTCGTACTCAGCTTCATTATTTGAGCATTTAAAATCTAACTTGAAAGAGAGGGTAATCTTCTCCTTCCCATCTGACAGTATGACGCCAGCCCCACCTGTTCCTTGTGCACTAGAACCATCAAATTCCATAAACCACTTCTTCACCTCCTCCGCCATGCATGCTTGGAAACTTTCTCCGGGTAGTTCTTCACTAGGTGGTTCGAAAACCCCACTCGGGAAGTGGGCCAGCAGATCTGCTACCGCCTGGCTCTTGATGGCTTTAGGTACTACGCACTTTAGATCATACTCTGACAAAATCAAAAACCACCTTGCTGCTCGTCCCACGAGTATAGTCCGCGCGAGGAGGTACTTGATGGGATCACACTTAGTGATTATGTGAATGGTGAAGGCTAAAAGGTAGTGTCTCAACTTCTGGGCTACAAATACCAGCGCCAGGCAGTGCCTCTCAACACTGGTGTATCTCGATTCTGTCCCGGATATTACTCTTGATAGGTAGTAAACCGGCCTTTCCATTCCTTCCTTCTCTTGCGCCAAGAGGGCCCCTATCGACCTCTCTGTAGAAGTGAGGTAGAGCAGCAGTGGCGCTCCGGCTTCGGGGGGAATCATCGTGGACGGAGAGGCTAGGATTTCTTTAATCTTTCTGAACGCACTCTCTTGCCTCTCTCCCCAAACCCACTTGGCTTTGTCTTTTAGTAGAGGCGCGAACGGATGAGTTACTTCTGCCAACGCAGGTATAAACCTCCGCAGGTAAGATACCTTTCCCAGGAAGCTCTTAAGTTGTCTCTGACTCTTGGGCGGTGGCATCATCACAATGGCTTTCATCTTCTCTGCATCCACTTGCACCCCTTGTCTATTTACCACAAAACCTAAGAATTTCCCTGCAGTAACCCCAAAGGCACACTTTGAGGGGTTCATTCTCATCTTATACCGACGACACCTCTCGAATACTCTCCTGAGATCTTGAATGTGCTTGCTTTCTTTCCTAGACTTCACTACCAAATCATCTACATAGAATTCTAGTATGTCATGAAATAAGTCGTGAAAGATTGCCATCATGGTCCGCTGGTATGTGGCCCCAGCGTTCTTCAATCCGAAGGGCATGACTGTATAGTGAAAGTTCCCTAACGGCGTGCGGAAGGCAGTCTTCTCTGCGTCGGCGGGGTCCATCTTAATCTGGTTATATCCAACATACCCGTCCATGAAGCTATACATCTCATGTCCCGCGGTGGAATCCACTAAGCTGTCTATGCTGGGTAGTGGGAATTCATCCTTAGGACACGCCCTATTCAAGTCGCGAAAGTCTACACAGATTCTGATTTGGGTCTTATCTTTCTTTGCCACTGGCACTATGCTGGACAGCCATATGGGGTGCTGAATAGGCTTGATGAACCCTGCCGCTAACAATTTCTCCACCTCAGCCTTTATTTTTAAATCAAGGTCTGCTTTATATGTGCGTGTGGCTTGCCTTACCGGAAGGGCGTTGGGAAGGATGTTCAATCTATGAGAGCTCACTTCTGCGTCTATTCCCGGCATCTCCGTGTACTTCCAAGCAAATACATCAGTGAACTCCTTAAGTAGCTCAATGAGCTCTTCCCTCTGCTTCGGTTCCAGGCACTTGGAAATTAGGATGGGTCTACTCTCGCCCTCTTCCGACCCCAACTTGATTTCCTCTAACTCCTGCAGCTGCTCTCTGGGTCCGTCTTGCATGCACTCCGGCGCCTCTTCTGGTTCTTCCACATGCTCAACAATATGGGATTCATCAACAATAAAACACTCGGGCGCCGGGTCGATGCTCTCGTCCCAGAACATCGCCCGCGCAGACCGTTATAAACGGTAAATGACTTTTCCATTGGGCAAAACCACTTTCTTGCAAGTTCGAGGAGGCCTAGCTATCTCCTCTACCTTCCTCTTGCCTTTTTCTATGTGGGGAATTATTCTTTCCCCTAGACGATCATGGACGGATTTTTTCTGCGGGACCCTTCCCTCAGCTATCTCGCTTCCTGCTAGCTTTCTCGTAGAGACCTTTCTTTCCTCGTCCAACTCGGTGTAAAAGGCGGCATCTACCAGGTGGGCCTCCTCAACTGCGAAGGGTCTCTGCGTGGCCTTGATCACTATCTCTGCACCTCTAATATTTGCCTTCGCGCACTGATGGTAGGTGGAAGGCACTACGCCATGAGTGTGCATCCACACCCTTCCAATGAGTAATTGGTAGCTGGTGTCAGCGTTAATAACATGAAATTTGATGTGGGAGGTGAAATTTCCCAACTTAATTCCTACATTCACATATCCGATTGACTGCATTCCGGCGTTGTCGAATCCGGAGATTACTAGCGGTACCGGGACCACCTTCTCCTGGTCAATTCCCGTTTCATATAACGTACTGATGGGCATAATGTTAATGGATGCTCCTCCATCCATCAACGCCCTAGGAAACGAGACTCCATTAATTATGGCTGTGACGTATAACGGGCGATTGTGGAAGTAAGGCACTGCCCTATCCGCTTCTGAAAACACCACTTCAGAGGTATACTTCTTAATCATCCTTCCCATTGGCCCCTGCCAATTTAGCGAAGGGTCTCCATGTTGCTGCACCGCCTCCAAGACTTTCCTCGTGATGGACACCCTCGTGTCGTACTTCACCCCTATCTGGTCGAAAAACCACTTGAACTTGGGGCTCCTTGCTATGGCCTCACATTCAGAATCTAAGTCTACCTCGTACGTCTGGGCACTGCAAACATACTCCGCTTCAGAGGTCCCTCCCTCGTCTAGAGCGAGGATGACGTCTACCTCGCCTTCTGAGAGACCGACTTCCTCAGCTTCCCCGCTCCCGCTTTCATACTCCGGAGCGAAGAACCACTCCTCTTGCTTTCTTTCCAGCTGAAGTCTGCTTAGTGACAGATTTTCTAACTCCTCGCATAACTGCTCGCCGTCCTCCCGTTTCACAAGACTTCTCGCAGCTTCTTCGTCATAGGCAACTACCATGTTGGCAGTTCCAAAATGATGCGTAGGGAGGGGGTTCTCGTTAACGTCCACGGGGGGTATCTGCAAGGTACCTCTGGCCATCTGCTCACCAATGATCCTTCTCAAGTAGTAACAATCTTTGGTAGAGTGCTGCACTCGTTGGTGCAATTCGCAGTACTTCGGGTTGGCCTTGTCAGCTGCAGTGGGGGTCTCTACTTTTAGGTTGGGGGGTCCTGTTACACCTTCTCGCACCAAGGTGCGGTAACAATCCATGGCCTCCGCTACGCTGCACGGTAGTGGCGGCGGGACATCCTCCCCGAACTTTCTCTTGTTGCCGGGACTGTCAGTCCTGGCCCCGGGACCTCCCTTCTTCCCTTTGTTACTCCCGTCCACATAGTTAACCGCCTGCCTCCTTGTAACTTGAAACCTCCCGGGAGTCGGTGGAACTTGTGTCCTCCAACCCGGGGTTCTCGGTTTGATTATCATAGCGATATTGCTGGCAGCCCTGGTGAATTCTCTGAAAGTCCCATCTCTAGTTTCGTTGATCAAATGCAGCTTGTACTCTTCCGAGAGTCCTTCCACACATATTTGTAGCAACCTGGCCTCCGCCACGTCCTCGTGAACATCTAAGGCCCTCTCGCGAAATCGCTTGATGTAGTGCATCAATTCCTCTCCTGGCTTCTGGACCTCTTGCGCCAGGTGCCTCAGTGTAAATTCATCCTCCGCTACAAAAAACTTCTGGAGAAACTGCCTGTGCATCTCTTCCCAACTAGGGACGCTGTTAGGCGCCAAGTGGGAATACCATGTATAGGCTTTCCCAGTGAGAGTTTTAGAGAACTCTCTCAATCTCAGGCTCTTGTCGCCAGCGTGTACTCCCAGGTACTCGACGAACCTCTTCACGTGTTCTCGAGGGTTCTCCCCCCTACCGCCAAACTTGATAAATTTTGGTGGAATATACCCCTCAGGGTATGGCTTCTCACTTACTTCCTGTGGATAGGGGTCTTGTAATTCCTCGTATAGGTAGGAACCCTCTCTTTGAGAGGAGGAGAGGAGCTTCCTCACTTCTTCCATAGTAACAGCCTTGGAGGGTGATTCCTCCAAACATGTGGTTTTAGGAACTGGGGAACCTGTTGGCGCCAGGACATGCTCCGGCGCCGCCTTCCGAGACGGAATCGTCTCTGCCGGAATCGTAATAGGAGTGGCTACCCCTCCAGAAGGGGCAGCAGCAGGTGTCACACAACCTTGACCCAAGTTTGATAGATCCACGTTGTTTTGCTTTAAAAAGTCAAAAAACATTGCCATAAGGTTCATACCTGCCATTGGAGCCACTGCTGGCAAACTGGTCTGGCCTCCCTGAGGCGCTGGCGCCTTAGCTCCGGTCACCACCACGTCTTCCTGAGTAGTCTGGTCACTGTGAGCTCCATTACCGGATGGAATGTCCTCAAAAACCAACTGCTTGGAGACATTGAAACCTTCTTTGTCCATGGAAATGAGAATACCTCCCCAGCAGAGTCGCCAAATGTAGGAGGGTAGTGAGACTGGGGTCTATGAATAACTGGAAAGGGTGAGGCGTGACCCACTCCAATGGACACTGTCTGCAAGTCTTCAAGGTCTCCTGGTGCAACTTCTGAAGAAAACTTCTCCTTCTGGTAACAATGGAACTCAAGCTTCAACTCACTCCCTGCAAGAAGATGAACTTTCACAGCAAAAATAGTAATTTTCTCAAGGGAAACACCTGAGAGTGATGGCTGTCAGTGGGGAGTGAAGGAACGAGGCACTCAGCACTATGAGAATGAGCAGGGAGAGAATACTAGGTAGGTCTGGTGATATTTTAGCAGAGTAACAGTGCAATTTTTCTTGTCTATTTTCTTTTGACCTTGCCCAGGGGTCTATTTATACATGGGCGTAAGGGGTGAGCTGGCGATTTTGGGCGCCAAAATTGAGAGAGTTGGTGGGGAACAATGTCTGAAGTGTACCATTTGTCCCTACCTGCAGGCAGCTGCCTGTCCCCTCTGCAGGCGCCACCTGGCACCGACCAAAACTCAAAAAGCACATATGTCCCCTAATGAAGACAAAATAACAGATTTGGTAGTTATCTTTTGAAACGGTAACTTGTGGTGCAATTTTGCAAATCTTTGAGAGAGAGGACCTTAAGGCCTCACTCCCTCTAAAAAGTGTTATTTTTCTTGAGAGAGACCTCGAGGACCCCCTCTTCTGGAAAAGTCATTTTTCTTGTAAAGAGTTTATTTTTTGTGCGTAGCCTCGAGTGGCTTCTGGGTCTTCCTACTAGTATTCTCTCATTCCTATAGTGCTAAGTGGTTGAGCTTGCTCAACATACCTTGTCCCTCAGCCGCCAAGCCAAAACTCCCAGGAGGTCCCGACGCGCCTGTTCGAGCCCTGCTTGCTCGACTGGGCAACCTGTGCAAGAAAGTAAAGTGTTAGTGCTGTTGTTTATTTAGAGCCTGCTGTTTCATGATGGAAACTCCTGTAGCAGCGCTTCTCGAATAACGTTTCTGTAGTACGATTGTGGTGGCGCTGACGCTTGAAACGGCGCCGACCCTTGTCCTGGCGCCGTTGCTCGGAGTGGCGCTGATGCTGCGAGGCGGCACCGACCCTTGTTGCGGCGCCGACGCTCGAAGTGGCGTTGACGCTTGAAGTGGTGCTGACGCCCGAGGTAGCGCTGATGCTTGAATCGATGCTGATATGTGAGGCGGCGCCGACCCTTGTCCTGGCGCCGACGCTCGAAGTGGCGCTGACGCGTGAGGCGGCGCCGACCCTGATCCCGGCGCCGATGCTCGAAATGGTGCTGACGCTCGAAATGGCACTGACGCTTGAGGTAGCGCTGATGCTTGAACCGGCGCTGACAGGTGAGGCGGCGCCGACCCTTGTTGCGGCGCCGACGCTCGAAGTGGCGCTGATGCCTGAGGTAGCGCTGAGGCTTGAATCCGTGCTGACAGGTTAGGCGGCGCCGACCCTTGTTGCGGCGCCGACGCTCGAAGTGGCGCTGACGCCTGAGGTAGCGCCGAGGCTTGAATCCGCGCTGATAGGTGAGGCGGCGCCGACCCTTGTTGTGGCGCCGACGCTTGAAATGGCGCCGACCCTTGTCCCGGCGCCGACGCTCGAAATGGCGCTGACGCTTGGGGTAGCGCTGATGCTTGAACCGGCGCTGACAGGTGAGGCGGCGCTGACCCTTGTTGCGGCGCCGACGTTCGAAGTGGCGCTGACGCCTGAGGTAGCGCCGAGGCTTGAATCCGCGCTGACAGGTGAGGCGGCGCCGACCCTTGTTGTGGCGCCGACGCTCGAAGTGGCGCCGACGCTCGAAGTGGCGCCGACCCTTGTCCCGGCGCCGACGCTCAAAATGGCGCTGACGCTTGAGGTAGCGCTGATGCTTGAACCGGCGCTGACAGGTGAGGCGGCGCCGACCCTTGTTGCGGCGCCGACGCTCGAAGTGGTGCTGACGCTTGCGGTGGCTTTTGGACTTCTGGGTGGCCTCGCGGGTACCTCTCGGATGTTATTTAATAAAAAAAAAGCATATTTATTTTATTTTGCTTTTTTTTTCTGTTTATAACACCCTTCTACAGCACCGTAAGAGGCACTCACACCTCACACGGGACTAATGTAACTTGAAGGAACTGATCGTGTAGTCATGGGTCTCCTAGTTTAAGAATATGATGATAATTTTAAAATATGTAGATTATGCTTAAAAATAAGCCATTAAACGGTTAAAACCCAAACCATCTCCCAAACGGCCCCGTGAGAGGCACAAACATCTCATACGGGACCAATGTAACTTCTAGTAATTGACCACGAAGTCACGGCTCTCTCGATTTGAGAATATGATGATAATTTGAAAATATATAGATTAGTCTTAAAAATAAGCCGTTTGAGGGTGAAAACCCAAAACAGCCCCCAAACGACCCCGTAAGAGGCATGAACACCTCGCACGGGACCAATGTGACTTATAGAAACTGACCGCGTAGTCGCGGGTCTCCCGATTTAAGAATATGACAATAATTTGAAAATATTTAGATTAGGTTTAAAAACAAGCCATTTGAGGGTGAAAACTCAAACCAGCCCCCAAACGGCCCCGTAAGAGGCACGGACAGCTCGCACGAGACCAATGTAACTTGTAGGAATTGATTGGGTAGTCACAAGTCTCCCGGTGTGAGAATATGATGTTAATTTGATAATATGTTGATTAGTCTTAAAAATAAGCCCATTAAACGGTGATAACCCAAACCACTCCCAAACGGCCCCGTGAGAGGCACGGACACCTCACACGGGACCAATGTAACTCGTAGGAACTGACCGCGTAGTCATGGGCCTCTCAGTTTGAGAATATGACAATAATTTGATAATATATGGATTAGGCTTAGATACAAGCCGTTGACGGGTGAAAACCCAAACCAGCCCCCAAACGATCCCGTAAGAAGCACTAACAGCTCACACGAGACCAATATAACTCGTAGGAACTGATCAGGTAGTCATAACTTGCATAAGATTTTCAATTTTAGAATATAATAATAATTGCAACTCCTATATGTAATTTTTTAGCTTGAGTAAGCTTTTTTTTTATAAATTACTTGGTTACTAATATCATCTCTTTTTTATATCCTATTTTTTTTGTAGGATAACATTTTATCGTTAGCATTAATTCACGTGGAACACACGAAGAAGTTAATGGTTTAGAATAAGGTGCTTATTATTTAATGTCCTTAATATTCATGATTCTATTTTTTTGTGTTATGGTCGTGCGAGCTTTTGTAGTTTTATTGATAATTTTTATGGTCGTGCGGGATTTTGTATATTTATTGTTATATTTTGTGGCCGTGTGGGCTTTATATTACGCATATTTTATACTAGCAGGTTTTAGAATAACCAAAAAATAGAGGAAACTCTGCCTAATTGTTTTTTGGTCTGTGAGCTACTAAAGACTTGTAATATTTTAAAGTTTGTATGTACATTACTTTATCAACAACGTGCAAGATTTGCAATTTGTGATTTTTTTTGTTTTCAAATAATTAATTTTTTTTCTTGTATCCAAAAATTTGGCATAGTTCAAAATCGTGCCAAAAGTGTATCAAATTTTGTAACTGTTTTGAACAGTGCCAAAGGTTTATCAAAATGTGCTCAATCTGACACAGTTCAAAAGTGTGTCAAAAGTGTGCCAGAAATATCAAATTCTAGCATGGTTTAAAAGTGTGCCAAAAGTGTTCCTATTTGGTCAAATCTGGCACACTTTTAAACTGTGCCAGAAAAAAATGGCCATTTTGGAACACCTGATTCTGGCACAGTTCAAAACCGTTCCAGATTTGATCTGGACAGTTTTAAATCATGCAAGATTCCTATTTTTGGTGTAGTGTAAGTCAAACCATGTCTTGCATCATGTACCCTATATTTTCCCCAGACTAGTGTCATGTTCGACATTTTTTCTTACATCCTAGGCAAACATAATACAAGTGAAACTTAAAAATAATAACCACACTCAGGATTTTTCTTTCGCCCTCCTTTAAAAAAAATAATACCAAAAATATTTTTCCCCTTTTCAAAAGAAAAATGAAATACCAAAAATATTCCTCTTTCCCTCAAAATAAACTCGAAAATCGTTTTCCTCTCAGGTGTGATTACGTGCCCCGATATTTCCCTAGCTCCCTATTGACTCCAGTCTCCTTTTAAATCACCCCAAAGCTCTACCGCTTCCTTAACTGCTTCTATCGAGTTGAAGTTATACCTTTGAAGATTATTCATGGAGAACATAAACTAGGTTAAGAATGCTCAACCAGATCTGATAACCATCCTTAACCAACTATGTTCTAAGATTGACAACCTATAAGAAAGAGATCCTGAATTTGACTCCTTAACTAGAATCAAGCCCGTTGAAACACCCAATCTACCTACATTCTCACCAAAACCCATCAAAATTTGACTATCCTTTCTCCCGCGTCCTACAAGATCTACCGATCAAGGCTTGCCACTCCTTACTCGAGCTTGTATTTCTATTTGTGCCCGCTCAAAAGGGGGAGGCATTGAATTACCTATAGCTCTAGACTAGCTTTGTAAGTTCAGGATAAAATTTCCCTCAGAAATAACTTTTGACTGTGAGAAGTTTAACAATTTGTTTGTGCAAGCCCGAAAGTGTGCTCGAGCTCGAGAATCTAATGAATGGGTTGTGCCTATCGAAGAATTCAGCCTAAATGAGATTGTATAGGTTATGTTAGATGTGTTCCTTCAGGAGAGAGATAAACGAAATCTCGGAGTTACTTATGATCTTGAAACTCCAAGGGTGTCTAGTCCCTTCATACCACCAATTCCCTGTTGAGTGGGAAGATCTATATGATAAATCCGTGCAGGTTATTAAAAATGTTGAGTACTCTTGGAAGGATGACATGGTTGCTACCGGGTGGGGTGATGATTTTGATAGATGCAATGATAAATCATATGGTGAGGATTTCCCCTTTTGTGGGTTCCCTTAACCGTGGTGTGACCCTGCTGACAAGAAGATGAAGCTGGGACTAGAAATCTTCATTAAGGATGACATCGCTTGGGATAAAGGTAAAAAACATAAGGTAGACCCTCCAATAGATAAAGCCATGAAAAACACTAAAAAATTTGCAGATACTGATGAATCGTTCGACCTGCACGCACTTAGGCTGGACCTCTGCATGATCTATTAGGAAGTTGTGCTTTTTGAGCCGTCTGAGAAGATCACTGTTGCTGATATACCTCTCCTTAACTAGCATGCCACTCTTATTCAACCTAGACCATGCCATCCATGCTCTCCAAGAGATGCTTGAAACTGTTATTTATTCTCTTGTTTCTGACGTAATAGTGAATGAGGACTCTTTTGATGAGGTCCTCACTACTGTATTTCCGACAAAATATTTTTAATATAATATATGATGATTTTGAGTATCTTGTTGTGGATTATATTAATTGTTTTATTTCTAATCAAACTATTGATGAAGATGATTTCCTAAATGAACAAGAACTGATCTCAATAAGTAAAACAATAAATAACATAATCGGGTTCAAACTAATGATGATGAGACTATTGTTATTAATCAAAGTTCTAGTATCCATCCATGTGAGATTAAGATAGGGCCCACCCTCGACGAGTATGAGCAGTCGCAATTTGAAGATCTCCTGAAACAATTCGTAGACATCTTTTCAAGGTCTTAAGGTGACATGCTTGTTATTAACCTAGAAATAGCACAACATGAGATCCCTACCTTCCCAGAGAGCAAACCTGTCAAACAGAAACTGAGATAGTAGCAAATAAAATGTTCCTTCAAATTCAAAGATGATGTGGTCAAACAGTTATACATAGGCTTAATTATGTGGTTAAATATCCTACTTGGCTTGCAAACATTGTCCTCATGCCGAAATTGGGTGGAAAAGTTTGCATGTGTGTCGACTATCGAGATATGAATAAGGCATCACCAAAGAATGATTATCCTCTGCCTAATATCGACATGATCATAGCCAACACTGCCAGTCACGCCCTCAAATCATTTATTGACATTTTTTCCGGGTATAATCATATTAAGATGCATCCTGACCATTAGAAAAAGACCGCCTTCATCACTCCGGGGGGAATCTTTTTCTATATAGTCATGCCATTTGGTCACAAGAATGTCGAGGTTGCCTATCAAAGGGTAACTACCACCATTCTGCATAACCATGTCCACAAATAATTCTAATTCTTTATCGACGACATGCTCATCAAATCCAAGATTTGGGAAGGTAACATTCATGGCTTAAGTAAATTCTTCGAGCGACTATGACATTACCAAATGCAACTCTGAGAGTGCGCCAGCAATTAATGTTCTAACTTGTTTAATTAAGTTCCATTTTTTATCCCAAAAACCTAACTCTTGCAAATAAATGTGGCAGGTGAATTAAATAAATTCAAGTATGCAAGTCAATCCCACATATGAGGAAAAATATCCCAAAGGGGCAAAACAATTTTTATTTCACTATAATTTGTAACACTTACAATTACAGAGAAATACCGTGACACACGAGTTCCAATTGAGTCCATATATAGTTTTGGCTCAATTCCGGACAAAAACATTTATTCATAGGATAGTATTTATTTGTAATATTCTCAAGCCTATGAAGTGTGTGTTGAAGACGTAGAGGCAAAGAATTTAAAGCTTCATCAAAATGCCGGTTTGTGTGCCTCGTTTCTACGTCATCAACTAAGGTTCCATGCTCCCAAGGTATGAATGTAATTATATTTATATAGGAGCTTGGAACAATATGTATTGGGTGTTAGGTTTAATAGAAACTGCATTTTATTTTCAGAAAGAATCAATTAGAAACTTAAAAATAAGTATATAAAAGTTTCTGGGCCAAAATCGAATTTTACAAACTTTCTGGTCGTTCGTTAGAAATGTCGTTCGAACGAGTTTTTTCGTTCGAACCAGATTTCGTTCGAACGAGTTTCGTCGTTCGAACCAGTTTCGTTCGAACCAGTTTTGCCAACGACCCTAACTGGTCAGTCGTTCGATATGTCGTTCGATATGTCGTTTGAACGAGTTTTCGTTCTAACGAGGTATCTAACGAACTTCTAACGAGCCCAGGCTGGTCACTCGTTAGAAGTCTCGTTCGAACGAGAATCACGTTCGTTCGAACGAGATTCCAGCGGGAACAGTTATTTGGCAGTTTTTTTGCAGTTTTTCCCCACTCCTCCACTTGGTTTTCAACCAACTTTTTTCATACATTATTATGTACGGGAAACACATTTTCCAAGACAACTTTTCCAACTTAGTTTATCTCCTAGAGAGAGTTTGAGAGAAAAAATAGTTTTAGGAAAATGTTCATGTTTTGAGTGTAATTCTTTCAAGAAAAATTTCATGCACACTCTAGTTTACACCCAATTGTTTATCCAAGTTTCTATATAAATATTAATTGCTTGGAGATTGTTTTGGCACCGGTTTTTCTCTACACCGAATTGAAGAGAAGTTCGTTTCATTTCTACCCATTTGGAGAAAGGCTCCATGTTAGGGTGACGGTGTGCCTAATTGCCCGATCGGTGGGAGTCCGAGACCGCGGTGGAGCTCCGTTGGTTATCCGCTAATTGGAGGTCGATACAAGAAGAAGCATCACGGCTTGAGAGGGTTCAAGTTTAGGAAGTAAGTCTTTTGTCTTGTATTTTGTAATACCGTTTTTAGTGGATTTGAGGCTAGGGCCGTCCCGAGGTTTTTTCCCGTTAGTGGGTTTTTCCTCGTACATCGCGGTGTTGTGTGACTGTTGATTTTATCTTGCTCTATATCACGTAGAACGCATGCTAGATTAATTTCAAGATAAAATTTGGTTTTACAATCACACTAATTTAAATTGGGACTTGAATTATGTTTTAATTTGTTTTGAGAAATTAAAACTTGTTGTTATTTTTGAAAGTTGAACCATCACCTGCTTCACAACGCTTCCGCATCGATTTACAAAAAGGAAATTATTTTAATTGTGATTATTATCATCCGGGGCTTCTCAAATTGGTATCAGAGCCAAAAACGATAAATTATTTCGTTAAGATCCTTTATTTTTTGGCTAAAATGGATTTTTCCCCATTTTCAAAATTTCCTATTTTCGATGGTTCAAACTACGCCTATTGGAAAGCGCGAATGAGATCGGCACTAAAATCTATCGACGAGAGAGTTTGTATGTCTGTTGTTACCGGATATTCCCCACCAACTTACTTAGTTGAAAATGAACGTGTTTTAAAACCCGTCGATAGATGGACTGAAAATGAGTTTAAACTTGCTAATTTTAATTCCCGTGGTTTAAATGCATTATTTAGCGTTGTCGCACCGGATGAATTCCGACGTATTATGACGTGTGAAACCGCTAAAGAAGCTTGGGATATTTTACAATTAACTCATGAAGGAACTAGTGTCGTTAAAGCTTCAAAACTCCAAAACCTCACCACTCAATTTAAAACTATCAAAATGGATGAAAAAGAAACCTTTGATAAATTCTATGCTAGACTTTCTGATATTGTTAATTCATCCTTTAACTTGGGAGAGAAAATACCTGACGACCTTGTTGTAAAGAAAATTTTAAGGTCCCTACCCGATAGATTTATTCCTAAAGTGACCGTTTTAAATTCTTTACCCACTTTAGCCTCTACGAAATTAGAAGAGCTTGTAGGTGATTTACATACCTATGAACTGGATATGTTTCCCTCTAAAACTGAAAAGAAAATTGAAAAGGGTGTTGCTTTAAAAGCCCGTAAAGAGGTCAAACAAGTAGTAGAGAGCGATAGTGATAGTGACTCGGAAGATATGGCTTTGTTTGCTCGTAAATTTAGAAAATTTCTTAAATTTAACAAAGATAACGTTAAAAATGATTTTAAGAAATTTGATTCTTCTAAAAATGATAAAAGCGAGAAGTTTTCTAAAGCCAAGAAGATCCCTAAAACTAGTAATGAAAATTTAGATAGGGACGAGTCTAATAAGTGTTTTGGTTGTGAAGGTTATGGCCATAGGGCTTTTGAGTGACCCACTAAACTAAGGAAAGAGGGTAAACGACCCATTTCGTATAATGCGACCCTTAGTGATAGTGATAAGGAAGAAAAGCCCGATTCCCCCACTAAGAAAAATTTTGTGGCTTTTATGGCTAGTCATGTGAGTGATAATGAGAACTCGTCGATTGATGACACGATTGCACATGCCACTTCCAAGTTCATTGTTCATGATTCCCTTGTTTTTAATGATAGTGAGAGTGAAGAAGATAGTGAGAGTGAAAATGAAGAAGAGGTTGATGTGAGTGAACTTCAAAATGCTTTTCATGAATTATATAAAGAATCTATTAATTTGAAAAGAACTAATTTGAAGTTAGAAGCTTGTTTAAGAAAGAGTGTCAAGGTCGTTGATGATAGTGCCTTAATAGAAGACCTTAGGACACATGTGAGGACTCTTCAAGAGAAGCTTGATTATGTAGAAGGCGAAAGAAATAGCCTTAGGAGTTTAATGGAATCCTTGAAAAAGGAGCTTCTTGCTTTTGAAGAGCAAAATGTTTTACTAGAATCTAACATTATAGAATTGGAAAATAAATTAAAAGATTCTAGTAATGTCAAATTTGATTTGGAATGTCGTTCTGAAAAACTAGATAAAATGTTGGGAACGGTCCAAATTAAAAATGACACTTTTGGTTTAGGCTTCGATTCTTGAAATGATTTTATCCCTAAAGTCAAAACCAATGTTTTAGGATAATCTTCTAGGAATGCATTTAATGATCACTCCTTAGATAAATCTTTTCGACATGTTCTCACTTGTACACATTGTGGTCGACAAGGTCATCTTAGGAAATTTTGTTTAGATCTTAAACGAATTCCTAGAAAATCCCATAGTAAAGTAACCACGATAGCTAACGTTCCTACACCCCAAGATAGTAATTCTTCATTAATTTGGGTTAGGAAATCCGACTTGGTTGCCTTACAAAATAGGGATTTTGATTCTCATTTACTTTCACATGCTTCCTCTCTTGCTAAATCTAAAGGATAAATGTGTTAGTGTTTGCATGCTTTAGCATTTGTACTTCATGCCATATTCATATGCTAAATGTATGCTTGTTTAGTCATTTTCTAGTCATTGCCTTATTTCATATCACATGCTAGAAATTATGACTTGTTTATCTTTTTGTATTATTTTTTGTGTTTGATTTAACTACAAAATATAAAAAGATTTTTGTTTATCATTTGTGTTTTATTTATTTCATTTATGCTTAATGAAAAATACAAATGATTTTTGTTTAGTCTTTTGAGTATATATCTTCCTTTTTGATTAAAAATGTTAAAAACTCAAAAAGATTTTGTTTGGTGTGTATTTTTGTTTGACACACTTTATGTGGCATATACTTGTGTTTGAATCCCATCATTTACGCTCCCACGTGGCTAGAACTTTTGGTTTAGATTTTCAATCCTTATTATGTTCTTTACCATATTTTATGGAGTAGTTGGATTTTGTATTGTTTAAATGGATTCTATTTCTATATGCCTCTATTCACACATGCACGAGCTCTTTTGAAATCTTAATGTCACATGTTATATTTGAGCTTTTTGAGGTGTTCTCCTATCAATCTAGTCATCTACATATCTATGACCTAGGAGGACTAGTGCATGTCAAAATCCGTTGCATGTGAGATTTGTGCGAAAAATGAAACCATGATAAATTAATATGTACACGGGGAAGGGCTCCGAAAGGATGAATTAAATCCTTTGCGATAGTAAGCCACCGTTGATTGGATCTAAAAGAAATACGTGATCCAAAGGCCTAAAAACAGAATATTTGGCATTTAAAAGAAAGCAATTGCCAAGGCCTATGTTTGTTTGATATATTCATTCAAAAACAAAAGAATATATATGCTTATTGAGGGAGAATTGGATGGTATATCAACGGTTTGCACAATGTCCGTTTATCCTAGTTGTCTTTAATGTCATGACTCTATTTGGTTTGTAGAATCATCATCATGCTAGGCTTGTATGCATTGTGTATGTTTGTTCATTGAGTTCAATCTTTATATTGTCACATGAGGTTAAATTTAACTGTGATGAAGTTTGCAATCAAATGAGAACTCCGTGAACGTTTCTTAAGTGTTTGGGTCTAAATTTATTTGTTGCTAGGTCACACCCCTACACTTCCGTTTCCATATGACACATTTTTGCCATACGAGTGTGCAAACTTACTGTATTTTGTGTCATGTGTGTGTTTATATCTATATATATATATACAAGTGCTCTATTGGTATATTTTTTTTTTATCTATATATATGATATTTGTTTGTCTTTGCCTTGCTTTTATTGCCCATATGCTGTCATGTCTTATCACTTTATGCTTTCACATGCTGTTTATTAGTTCTTTATCCTTTGCCTATTCCCGAACAAAAAGGGGGAGAATGATGATAGGGGGAGAAATGGTATCTAATCCTATTATTATCGTATCTTCGTTTGGGGGAGATTTATCTTAGGGGGAGACGTCTTTCTAAGTAGGTCATGTGTTTAAAGGGAGAATTAATTTAGGGGGAGTAATTAATTAATTGCATTTAATATTTTGATATTCCCTATGCATTTGATGAGTTTGCTTAAGTGTGCAGGAATTATTCTAAAGCGGCATCTTTCTATGGCAAAGCGTTTGATCCTTGGGTTGAGTCAAGTTTGGGCGGGTTATGTTTTTGAGTCTAGTGAGCTTGACGGCCCTTTAGGATTTTTGTTTGGTTTTTGTCCCGGAATAGCCAAAGGGGGAGATTTGTAAGGACACAAATTTCCAATTGAGTCCATATATAGTTTTGGCTCAATTCCGGACAAAAACATTTATTCATAGGATAGTATTTATTTGTAATATTCTCAAGCCTATGAAGTGTGTGTTGAAGACGTAGCGGCAAAGAATTTAAATCTTCATCAAAATGCCGGTTTGTGCGCCTCGTTTCTACGTGATCAACTAAGGTTCCATGCTCCCAAGGTATGAATGTAATTATATTTATATAGGAGCTTGGAACAATATGTATTGGGTGTTAGGTTTAATAAAAACTGCATTTTATTTTCAGAAAGAATCAGTTAGAAACTTAAAAATAAGTATATAAAAGTTTCTGGGCCAAAATCGAATTTTACAAACTTTCTGGTCGTTCGTTAGAAATGTCGTTCGAACGAGTTTTTTCGTTCGAACCAGATTTCGTTCGAACGAGTTTCGTCGTTCGAACCAGCTTCGTTCGAACGAGTTTTGCCAACGACCCTAACTGGTCAGTCGTTCGATATGTCGTTGGATATGTCGTTTGAACGAGTTTTCGTTCTAACGAGGTATCTAACGAACTTCTAACGAGCCCAGGCTGGTCACTCGTTAGAAGTCTCGTTCGAACGAGAATCACGTTCGTTCGAACGAGATTCCAGCGGGAACAGTTATTTGGCAGTTTTTTTGCAGTTTTTCCCCACTCCTCCACTTGGTTTTCAACCAACTTTTTTCATACATTATTATGTGCGGGAAACACATTTTCCAAAACAACTTTTCCAACTTAGTTTATCTCCTAGAGAGAGTTTGAGAGAAAAAATAGTTTTAGGAAAATGTTCATGTTTTGAGTGTAATTCTTTCAAGAAAAATTTCATACACACTCTAGTTTACACCCAATTGTTTATCCAAGTTTCTATATAAATATTAATTGCTTGGAGATTGTTTTGGCACCGGTTTTTCTCTACACCGAATTGAAGAGAAGTTCGTTTCATTTCTACCCATTTGGAGAAAGGCTCCATGTTAGGGTGACGGTGTGCCTAATTGCCCGATCGGTGGGAGTCCGAGACCGCGGTGGAGCTCCGTTGGTTATCCGCTAATTGGAGGTCGATACAAGAAGAAGCATCACGGCTTGAGAGGGTTCAAGTTTAGGAAGTAAGTCTTTTGTCTTGTATTTTGTAATACCGTTTTTAGTGGATTTGAGGCTAGGGCCGTCCCGAGGTTTTTTCCCATTAGTGGGTTTTTCCTCGTACATCGCGGTGTTGTGTGACTGTTGATTTTATCTTGCTCTATATCATGTAGAACGCATGCTAGATTAATTTCAAGATAAAATTTGGTTTTACAATCACACTAATTTAAATTGGGACTTGAATTATGTTTTAATTTGTTTTGAGAAATTAAAACTTGTTGTTATTTTTGAAAGTTGAACCATCACCTGCTTCACAACGCTTCCGCATCGATTTACAAAAAGGAAATTATTTTAATTGTGATTATTATCATCCGGGGCTTCTCACACGAGTACTCGAAGGCATCAGTTCGTTGTCGTTAGTAAGAGACCCCGCAAGAGCTCCATGTCAGCAGTGGAAAACAACCCTCTTCTCCACAAGAATACTCCAGAAATATAGAATAATAAGTCTAGGTTTTATAAATATTCACATATATATTTAGGAAGATTTATGAATAAAAAAGGTTTGAAAACCTTTAAAAACGAAGTCTGAAATATGCAACAGTTCTGCAGAAAATGGAGGTTCAATGACTTGAGAAACGTGTATACATAACACTGCTATTTACAATAAAATCGAGGCGGTGCGTCTCTCAAACGACAGAGGTCTTTTGCTTGAACGAAAAAGACCGTCACGTGAATGACTTCGCACAATAGCTTCTTGTCACTTGAACGACGTTGCACGATCGATCGAACGGCATCAGCGTAAAAAAAATTCTCGCTTCTACACTTAGAAAAAATTCTTTTTGCGGAGGAGAACATTTTTAAACCTTAAAAAATATTTTCTAAAAATTCCCAAATAAATATGTAACCATTAAAATCTCCAAATTAATTATTTTACCATTAATGCGAGTGGAGTAATGGGAATGTTGAAGATCGAAGATGCACGTTGCACGATGCTCGGTGATGATGCACTACGCACATATGAATATAGTGGGAGACGTGATAACTTTGGATCCAGATTGAGGCCGTCATAGATGAACATGTTGGCATGCTGAATGTAGCAATATCCAATATACTAACTGTGATCTAGGACACACAAAAAACTTCCTAAGTTCTAAACGGACATTCATAAAACCATGTCCTTACAAATCTCCCCCTATGTCTATTCCGGTATATACATAAAAAATCCGAATTATGATACCCAAACACAAAATAAATGACATACAATTTAATATCCCCATCAAACCCAAAAATTGGAAATACTAAATGACACGTCATCAAAAAGACTTCAACATTTTCAATTCTTCAACATCTTCCATCTTTCATTGTCATCATTAGGGTGTGCTAAAATAATCCTCAATTTTTTACCTACACACTTGAGATAAGAAACCATACCCCTGACGTGCAACTGTATAATGATAAGAAAAAATAAATATCAATTAAGCTCAAGCAAATCATTAATAATTCAAACAAAAATTCTCCCCCATAATTCGTTCTCCCCCTTTTTATGATATCCCCAAATAGACAAATATGAAGAAGACAAAGCAATGCAAATGGAGAATGTCACAAGGAAAACAAACTTTCTCTTTTTAAATTTTTCAAAATTTCTCCCACAAAATATACAACAAAGAATCACACCATGAAAGAACACGAAAATAACCAAGTCGGTGATAGCGAAAATGTAAGGATGTGAACAAATTCGATAGGAAAATCAATACATACAATCATAATATATGTGCATGATGAATTTTGAATACTCCTAATGAATGAACTCAACATATTCCTTATGTGTTAAAAAATGGAATTATAAGAAATTGACTCGATCAAATCAACAAATCAAAGCTCAAAATGATTTCTACACCAATAACGTACAAAACTATGTAGATATTTTTCATGACTTTCGAGGACGTGCAAACCCGTTTTATATTTCATCCAAACTTTCTCAATAAATAACAATACTTTTTCTTTTTCTTTTGAGGTGATGAAACTAAAATCTATTGGCCCACTTTTCGGCATATTTTTTTATTTCCTATGAATTTTTTCGGCTCTTGTGAGCCGCTTTGGACATTGGCTTCTGTTTTTACCAATTTTTTTATTTAGGTTCGATTTAAAAGGTGGCTTAGTCGTAAAGGATAAATCAGTAGCTTTCTCAGCCCTTCCCTATTTTTCAAATACACATAAACTCACTACAAATATTTTTACATGCACTAATTTCTTGTCATGTTTTATCGCATTTGGTTCGCTCTATAAATAGAATTTAGATTGAAACACTCAAGACAATATGTGATAGACAGGTACAATACTCAAATAATGCCCTGCATGTGTTCAATAAAGGAGATAATTATGAGACAAAGATGTTGAAGATATCACTAACCACATCCCAATGACTCCAAACAATGTAAAGCACATGGATGAGATGATTTAGCATCTCAAGTCACTATCAAACAGTCATGAGAAATATGGAGAGAAGTTGTGAGTATGGCTATCTTAAATGTTCATCCATAAATAGTGTAAGAAAAATGCAAAACTCTTTTTGTTTTTTTCAAAAAATTTATAGAACAAAAATCTTTTTGACTTTTTCAAAAATTTATCAAAAATAGATCTTTTTGGATTTTTTAATTTTTAAAAAAAATAGAAAATCTTTTTGTATTTTAAAAAAAATAAAAAACAAAAATAAATAATGATACAAATGACACAATCTAGAGATATGAATCATATGATATGAACATGAAAAATTCATCCTCCTCTATACATGAAACCACCCCTCAGTCAGCCATCCAAATTCCTAAAGACTTCCTAAGACTCTCGAATCTAAGGGCATGTAAAGGCTTCATGAAAATATCGGCTAATTGGAGGTCGGTAGACATAAAACTCAAGGATACGACCTTCTCTTCTACTAACTCACGGAGAAAGTGCTTGCGTATCTTAATGTTCTTTGTGCTCGAATGCTGGACTGGATTACATGATATGTGTATCGCGCTCGTGTTATCATAGGAAATATTCATGGTGCCCTGTGATATCCCATAATCCTCTGACATCTAGTTCATCCATATATGTTGGTGGAACAACTCCCGACGGCTATATACTCAACCTCCGCAGTGGACAAAGAGATGGAGTTTTGCTTCTTGCTTAACTAAGAGACAAGAGCAGAACCAAAGAAGAAACACCCACCTAAAGTGATCCTACATCCATCTGCATCCTCGACCCAATCAGCATCTGAATAGGAGAATAAACGGTCATCGATATCAAAGGATTACCAAATGCCAAATGAGAGAATCCCACTTACGTATTTGATAATACGTTTAAAAGAGAGTAAGTGTGACTCTTTCGAGGATACCTAATATCGTGCAAAGACTCCAACACTAAAGGCTATGTCGGTACAATTGGCAGTCAAGTAGAGAAGATTACCTATCATACTTCGATACAAGGTTTGCTCTACCTCCTTGCTTGAAGTGTCCTTGATAATCTTTGTTGAGGTATTCATCAGGGTCGTGCGTGCTTAGCGGAGTCTAAACCGAATTTCTTCACAAGGTCTCTAGCCTACATGGATTGGGAGATGAACATCCCATCCTTCAGCTAACGACCTTGGAGACTACGGAAGAATGTAAGCTCATCAACCATGCTCATATAAAATTCACTCTTTATTTCTTTCTCAAAGTCTTGAGCATGTTGGGAGAATGCGGATCCAAAGACAATGTCGCCTACATAGATTTGAGCAACAAAAATAGCACTATATCCTCTCCTAATAAACAACGTCTTATCAACTCCCCCTATCATAAAGCCAAGGGATAAGAGATAGGAAGTAAGCCACTCGTATCAAGCAAGGGGTGCTTGCTTCAAACGATACAGGTCTTTTCTTAGAAAATAGACCAAATCAAGTTGTTGAGGGTCTTCAAACCCTTTGGTTGTTCCACATAAACTTCCTCCTGTAGAATTCCATTCAGAAAGTCTCTCTTGACATCCATCTGGTATAACTTGAAGCGCAAATGACATTCGATGGCGAGTTGTAAGCAGACGGACTCAAGCCTCGCAACAAGAGCAAATCTATCATCAATGTCTACACCCTCTATCTGTGTGTAGTCTTGAGCGACCAACCTAGCTTTATTTTGGATAATGGTACCATTATCTTCTATCTTGTTCTTATAGATCCACTTTGTACCTAGAAAATTCTTCTCATTAGGTCGGGGGAGAAGTTCCCAGAAATTATTCTTTTTAAGCTGAAGCAACTAATCCTGCATAGCAGATATCCAGTGTTCATCCTTGAGCGATTCCTTGACGTTCTTTGGATCGACTTTATATGTGTAGCAAACCACATCCTCCAGCTCAGCATGAGTCTTGACCCTTAGGGTGGGATCTCCTAACATGGAAGTAGGATCATGTCTCTTACGAACCCAAGAGGGTGTGTCCCCTAAGCCAGGATTAGGGTCCACCCTAGGTGTGGGAGGCACAATGGGATCATCAGTATGAAGTGAACCATCCTCACATAATAGGTTAGAATCAACAAACGACGGTGGTTTTTTATCTTGCACATTGATGTTTATTGACTCCGTAACCTTAGAGCTACTCAGGTTAAAAACTCTTTATGCTCTACTAGTCGATGAATATCCTAATAATATTCCCTCGTTTCTCCTAGAGTCAAAATTTCCTAATTGCTCTCTATCTCGTAGGATGTGGCATTTGCTCCCAAAGACACAAAAATATGAAAGGTTAGGCTTCTTCACATTCCATAATTCGCAGGGAGTCTTAAGTGTGTGTGAACAAAGGTAAACCCTACTCACCGTGTGGCATGCAATAGAAATTGCCTCTACCTAAAATCTCCTAGCAACTCTATAACCTGGAAGTATAGATCTAGCCATCTCTTGAATCATCTGATTATTCCTCTCAACAATCCCATTTTACCAAGGGGTCTTCACGGCTTTAAATTCGTGTTTGATCTCGAGGCTATCATAGTAAATATATACTTTAGCTTCTTTATACTCAGTGTCGTTGTCACTACATATTCTATTAATAGTAACACCGTGTGGATTTTGTAGGACCTGACACTTGGTCATAAGAAATTCCACAAAATCGAATTTCTTTCTCAGAAAACCTATAATGGAGTAACGAGAGAAATCATACACCATCACTAGGATATAACTCTTACCACCTAAAATCCCAGTAGAAGTGGGATCCATAAGATCCATGTGTATCAACTCAAGTCCTCGTGAAGTGGTAATGGAATTTAACTTCCAGTGGGGGCTACAAACTTGCTTTCCCATCTGACAGGGTCCATAAATTACAGAAGTTAGCTTTCC
Source organism: Sambucus nigra (assembly GCA_949130495.1). Classification (NCBI taxonomy): domain Eukaryota; kingdom Viridiplantae; phylum Streptophyta; class Magnoliopsida; order Dipsacales; family Adoxaceae; genus Sambucus; species Sambucus nigra. Next base: position 845,437,825 of record OX422207.1, on the reverse strand, counting down.
AAGTGATGGAAATCCATGTACTAGGTCCTTTTAATTTCATCTCTCCAAGTCTTTAAAATTCACATCACCTAGACACTGATGCCATAGATCCATATGAGTGATCATGGCGCTGTTGTAGACAAATGAGGACTTGGTCACAATCCCATTGCAATTATCTTCTGTATTCACCCCTTGCAATAGAAGTTTACCATCCTGATCATAAAAATTACACTCATTCCGATAAAAGTTTACTGTAAAGTCAGTGTCGCACAGTTGGCTAATGCTGAAAAGGTTTGCTTTCAAACCTTTGACGTACAAAACATCCTATAGCTTAAGAAATCCCGGTATCTCAACTGTACCTCATCCTACTATTCTAGACTTGCTCCCATATCTAAATGTGATTTTATCTTCCTTCCGATCCTCTAGGTAGGTAAAAAATGAAACGTCATCAGTCATGTGTCTGGATCACCCACTATCAAAGTACCACTAAGAGGTATTATATGCTTTAAGAGCAACATGAACAACAAGGGCTTTTGGGTCGTGTTTAGGCACCCAAGTGGAGGTAAGCTTATATTTTCCCTTGTCATTGATTGTTCTAGTCGGGATTCTAGAAGCATCCGCAGGCGATAAAGAATTTCGTTGGAACTCTTGTATTAAAATCTGAGATGTGGCAACTAGAAACTCAACCTACTATCTAAGACTCAAAAACTCTCTAGTGGCACGTGGTGAAGCAAACATGCATCGTATCCGACTTAAACTATAGCAAATTCCCTAAGGTGGCCTTTTCTTTTGGAATTGGTACACAATTAAACAGTCTTATTCCAACCTTGCTTTACTTTTCTTGGTCGAACTCTTATCTGAGGTTTTAGTTGATGGCCATATGGATTCGTAGTACACCCAAGAATTGGTTCCAATGTCATATGAGATCTGGAAGAACCATCAAAACATATTCCCTGGATTTCACCAAACCCTAAAGCAGGGACGAAGAACATCTTTCCCATCTTTCCAAATTTGTCCTCTATCTTTACCTTGACCTCTCGGGCTCTGTCAGGGTCATGAGTGAGTTGGGCTACAAGGGCTTCAAGTTTCTTTTGAGTGTCCATGGAGGAATAGAGCTCACTCGTAAGACTAGCCACTTTCTTAGTCAAGTCCCCTTTCTCTTTCTTTAAACTACTCTCTCTCTCTCTCTCTCTCTTTAAACTGACTATGTCTCTACGAAAACTCTCTCTCTCCCTCTCATGGCACTGTAAATGCAGGATTTTCTCTCTCTCACGCCTCTCTCCAAAATCTTTCTCTAAGGCAACTATCCTAGGTGCTAACTCTTTGTTAAGATTTTTAGTTTTAAAAGAATCAACATATAAGTCAGCGTACATGCATCGTAAATCACTCTCGCTCTCACTTTCAGCATCATCCCCCTCACTCACATCGATTTCAGTGTCGAAGTGTCCCTGTGAATTAACATCCTCATCGTCGTGAGGTGCAGTGTGAGTACTCACATGACTAGCCAGGAATGTGATGAAGTTACATTCATGTGGTGACTCGTCTCCAGAATCCACCGACTCGACCTCATTATCGTCACTCAGGGAGGCATTTAAAGCATCTTTGCCTTTGCCTTTACGCTTCAACCTAGTAGGATACTCAAATGTCTTATGACCTCTACCGTCACATTCATAACATCTATCCTCATCTTTTTAGGCGTGTCCTTTTTATCTTTATCATTTTTCTTTTCAAACTTATTTTTCTCAAAATTATTTTTATCTTTGAAATTGCCATTTTTCTTTAATTTAAAAAAATTCTTGAAATTTTTTGCTAATAAGGACAAATCGTCTAAGTTCAAATGAAACTCTAAATCAGGCATCTCTTCCTCTCTTCTTTTAGACAACTCACCTCTCTTTATTATTGACCCCTCACCCTTCCTAGCCCGAGCTTTAAGTGCTACCCCTTTATATATTGATTTTATCGTGTTAGGAAAGATGTCAATTTCATAAGTCTGGAGGTCTCCTGCCAATTCTTCTAATTTTAGACTACTTAAATTTCCTATAGAATTTAGCACAGTGACTTTAGGGATAAAAATCTTATGCAGTGATCTCAGAATATTTTTAACTTCTCTAGCATTAGGAATGTGTTCACCTAAATTGAAACTAGTTTTTACAATATCAGATAAGCATGCATAGAATTCATTAAAACACTTAGATTCAAGCATGGTGATTGTCTTAAAGTATAGAGTTAATTTTTTCAATTTTGATTCTTTAACTGCATCAGTTCCTTCATGGGTAGGTTGACCAACATCCCATGCTTCTTTTGATATGGTACACGCCAAGATGTGTCAGAATTCATTAGGGGTGACGTTTTCGGAATTTATACTAAGCCCACGTGAGTTGTATGTGCTCCATTTAAATTCATCCCCAGTCCATGTAGTCACAAGTTTTAAAGTTGTTACGTTATCTATGGTGATAGTGCGAGGCATCCACCCTATTTCATAGAGAACCCAAACACGTTTGTCAATGGCCTTTAAGTGATATTTCATACTGGCTTTCCAATATGCGTAATTTGACCCGTTAAAAATTGGCAATCGATTACACAAGTTTTCCATTGAAATTGAGCTTTTTCAAAAATCATTTTTTAGAACAAAATTGATATGCAGAAAAATATTATGGAAGAATTACTCAGTATTATTGTGTAATAGGCTCTGATACCATTTTGAGAGTGCGTCAACAATCAATGTTCTAACTTGTTTAATTAAGTTCCAATTTTTATCGCAAAAACCTAACTCTTGCAAATAAATATGACAGACGAATTAAATAAATTCAAGCATGCAAGTCAATCACACATATGAGGAAAAATACCCCAAACTGGCAGCACCATTTTTATTTCACTATAATTCGTAACACTTACAATTATAGAGAAATATAGTGACACACGTATACCCCCAGGCGTTGGTTCGTTGTAGTCGGTAAGAGATCCTGCAAGAGCTCCAGGTCAGAAATGGAGAACAACCTACATCTCCACAAGAATACTCTAAATAGTAGAATAACCAATCTCGGGTTTATAAAGATTTTAATTTTTATTTGTGAAGGATTTGTGAATAAAAAAGGTTTGAAAACCTTGAAAAATAAAGTTTGAAATATGCAGCAGTTGTGCAGAAAACGGAGGTTCAAAGACTAGAGAAACGTGTATATTGAACACTACCATTTATACAAAAATCGAGGCGGCGCGTCACTCCAACGACAGAGGGTTGTCACTTGAACAACAAAGACCGTCAGTTGAACGAATTCGTGCGACATATGCTTATCGCATGAATGACATTGCGCTGTCGCTCGAACGACGTCAGTATAAAAAAATTTCTCGCCTCTACACTTGAAACAATTTCCTTTTGTGACGGAAAACATTTTAAAACTTTAAAAAGTATTTTTTAAAAATTCCCAAATAATTATGTAACCATTAAAAACTCCAAATTAATTATTTTACCATTAATACGAGTGGAGTTATGGGAATATTGAAGATGCACGTTGAACGATGCATGATGATGATGCGCTACGGATTTATGAAGATAGTGGGAGACGTGGTAACTTCGGATCCAAATTGAGGCCATCATGGATCAACATATTTGTGCGCCGTATGTAGTGGTATCAGACATACTAACTGTGTTCTAAGACACAAAGAAAACTTCCTAGATTTTAAACGGGCATTTATAAAATCATGTCTTTACAAACTCAACCACCAGATATGTGTCTTCGATGTCACCAAAGGGAAAATTCTCGGATTCATGGTCAGTGAAAAGTGGATTGAGGCAGACCCCAAAAAATTAAAAGCCATAATCGAGATGCCACTACCTCGGATGGAGAAAGAAGTGGATGGATTTCGGTGTATGATATAATACGTCATGTAGTTTATCAGCGGACGAGGTATGCCAATAATCTTTTAATCATATCAAATGATACCTCACCTAATCTCCAGTACTTATGTCTCCACAATAAGTTCTTACCCTCCTCTTATACTTGACTATCACTGACACTGCAATAAGGGCCATGCTGGCTATATACATGAGGAATCTCGTAAGGAGAGATAAATCTACTACGTTAGTCGAAAACTAGTTGGGTATAAGGTAAAATACACTTCATTAGGGAAGGCATGTGTCATCTTAGCCTAGGTCACGCAGAAGCTCTAGCATTACATCCTTGTATTTCCTATCAAACTGGTGTCTCGAATGGATCCCATAATATACCTATTAGAGAAGCCTGCTCTGTCTAGCCCCATGGCCCACTGGATGATGTAATAGGCCGAGTATGACATCATTTATGTAACGCAAAAAGTTATAAAAGGGAGATCCATCTCCAATTACTTTACTGACCATTCCATGTAGGGAACTAAGGTTTGGATCTATAATTTCCTAGATAAAAACATCCTCTGTACCTATCACGAGGATCTTAGGCGACAAATTTTCTTCAACAGAGCTGCTAAAAAGAAAGGGTATGGTATTGGGATACTCTTAATCAACCCTGATGATTCGCACACCCTTATTACAATTAAATTGGATTTACATTAAACCAATAATATGATAGAGTACGAGGCATGTACCATAGGTCTTAAGATCACCCTTGAGAAAGGAATCAAATTGCTTGGATGTCCATGGATATTCAACCCTAATCATGGTGAAGATCTTCATAAAATAGAAAGTTAAAGAAGAGAAGCTCCTACCCTTCCATGCTCACCAATAAGAGATCGCCTCCCAATTAGAACATGTAACCTTCCATTACCTTCCCCGCTCAAAGAATAGCTTGGCCGACGAAGTAGCAACCTTGGCTTTCGACATGCCTGAGGTAATAACATTGGCCACCTTTCTGGTTTAGAAATAAGTTACTCCCACCCAATTTTACCACATCGATCTCATTAAAAAAGAAGATCTGGGTGTGGTAGGATTGTGACATTATGACATTTGGTGCCTCCTCAAACATGGTTGGTATCCCCAAGATGCGAGCAAGAAAGATAGTGTGACCCTTCGCAAATTAGCTTCTTAATATATCATCTGTGACAAGGAATTTTATAAAAGGAATTTCGATAGAACCCACTTGCTTTCCATAGTAGGGGCTAAGATCAAAGACATGATGTAGAAAACGCACAGTCTAAGGGTGTCAAAAACATTTTTTCTTTCAAAAATTCTTTTTCCAATTTTAACACGTACCAAGTTTATGAACCAATTTCAATTAAGTACAATTTTATCTTGTTTAATCCTAAACATGCATCTAGGAGATTAAAGGAAGAAAAATAAAGTAAAGTTCACAGTGCTGGATGTACGATGAAACAACGAAGAGAAAAAAACCTAGGTTAACTTAGGCCAAACAATCACTATGATACAATTTTACAAATGGAAGACAGACGGCTTACAAAATGACTCAATCCCCATAAGACTTGATGCACTTCTTATTTTTAATCGCTCCTCCACAGTTCCCAGGCAGAAAACCTTCCACAATACTCATACATAGCGCATGCATCCACGAATGCCTCAGTATCCACCGATATAGATTTAGCAACCGACTACAATTCGGAACACGAACTCCTCGGCTTCTTCACCACAAATCCCAATGAATAACTTGTTCAATATAGATGAACAAACCTATATGATGCAAGTAATATCTCTATACCAATAGTATATGAAAGCTCAGATCTTTTAAACTCTAACATGATATTTAATTTTGAAAACCTTAAAAAACTTATACAGAAAATGTGGGAGTTCTTTTTTGGATTATGGTTCTGCACACACTTCGAAATTCTGAGAAAACTCTTTAAATGTAAATTTTAAGTCGGCATGTCATTCTAATGAGAAACACAAGTCATTCTAACGACTGTGAGATGTCGTTCGAACGACATCACATGTCGTTTGAACCACTAAAACTCAAGATGTGATTTCATACAACTCAAAATTGTAATTATCTTAGAATAAAAGAAGATAAAACTATTTTAAATCATTTATAAACATATTTCCATCCTTTAAAATATTTTTTGAGTTCAATAAACATTATGCGTTTATACCTGAGAGTATATCGAAATGCAATTGATTGAAGACGTGAAACGTGCACCAATAAAACTTGGCATGGTCTATCTTTAAAGCTCGGCTGTTACATCTTCAACACAAGAACATCATAGACTTTATGGGAATCGTGACAATATAAAAATCTATTTATGACTTAAACACGTTTTGTTCCAGGAATAAGTCAAATACATATATATGTACTCAATTGGAAATTTTGTCCTTATAAATCTCCCTCTTTGACTATTTTAGAACAAAACCCAAACACTAAAATGCTTAAGTAGGGTCGTCAATCCGTATGACACATAAATCCCATCCCATAAAACCCAAAATAAAAAATACAGGACAATGACTGGTATATGCTGGTCTGGAAAACATGAGTTGTCTAAATGTGATGTGGCCTTGAAATCTCACATCGCTGAAAAATACCTACTCACATGAAACAGACAAATACCCAGTGAAGTATGGAGTAACAAATGATATAAAATACCATTATGTAAGACAAATCATTTTCTAAACATGTGAACAAAACAATATGTGCAATACAATATGATACCAATAGAATATGAACATCTGATACCAATTTGTAAAGCCCAAAATATATGCTCAATAAACAAACTCTCCCCCCTACATGACATACATCACTCCTCCTTTTTGTCTCGAATAGAAAATAAGTGAAAAAGATAAACAAATCACCAAACATCTAGAACGAAATTATCAATGAAACATATCTAGATAAACATGGAAAGCCAACTAAAAATAATCAAAAGATACCAAATCGTAGCTAGCAAATTAATAACTTTAACTTTTGCATGTATCGTCTGTCATTGTTTGAAGCCAAGTTAGTCAAAACCTTAAAATACCTACAAAATATAACAATCTCAAGTGTAGAGGTAAGTAAGGGTATCAATCCAAATCAAAGGGGTAAGCTAGTGACAAACTCAATTGTAATTCACCATTTTTATTCTCTTTTTGGGCTTTCGCTTTTTCTATTTTTTTACTTTTTCAAATATTAAAACAATTAGGTGAGGTGAGGTGAAATAAAACTAAACTAAAATGACAAATGAAAACAACTAACTAAAAAGTGACTAAAACGGAAATTAAATTTTAACACTAAAATAAGAGATAAAGTGAGGTAAATAATTGTGAGAACAATCAAGGAATGGGATTACACCACAAATTTTTGTTATTCTAATTAATTAATTGAATTCTCCCAAATTAATATCAAGATTACAAATCAATTCTCCTTGCAAATTTAATTTTAATAGTAAACTTTTAGAAAATTAAGTTTAACACCCCACAACTCTAGAAAATAGGTCTACACTCTTTTTAATTAATCACCTGCTAGGATCAATCAATTAAAATTTATGTACATCTTAGAAAATAAATTTAGAATTGAAATTCAAGTGATAATACCCCACTTGAGAAACCCCTATCTCTAGTTCGAATCTAAAATGGGTATTATAACTTAGAATTTCTATTTTCTCTCAAAAATCATTTACCTCACTTTATCTCTTATTTTAGTGTTAGACTTTATTTTCCATTTTAGTCACTTTTTGGTTAGTTGTTTTAATTTGTCATTTTAGTTTAGTGTATTTCACCTCACCTCACCTAATTGTTTTAATATTTGAAAAGGCTAAAAAAATAGAAAAAGCAAAGGCCCAAAAAGAAAATAAAAAAGGTGAATTACAATTGAGTTTGTCTCTAGCTTACCCCCTTGATTTGGATTGATACCCTTACTTACCTCTATACTTGAGGTTATTATATTTTGTAGGTATTTTAAGGTATTGACTAACTTGGCTTCAAACAACGACAGATGATACATGCAAAAGTTAAAGCTATCAAATGGCGCCATTGTCGGGGATGACGCAGGAGGGGGGCTGGCGTCGTTTGGGTTTTCGGCGAAGGGAGGTCGGATGGCCGTCGGCGGTGTTAGTGTTTGGGTTGAGGGCTCCGGCGGGTTAGTGGCCAAGGTGGGTTAGGGTGCGGTGTACGACCAGAGCAGGGGCATCGTGGGCGCGGGTTATGGATGAATGGTTGAGTTTGGGGATAGAGAGATGCGTTTAATGGTGGTGTGGCTATGGTGGTTTTAGGAGAGAGATAGAGGAGAGTTTTGGTTGAAGGTTAAAGATGGGTGTGGTGATGATTAGGTGTAGTAGGGTGTAGGAAGGTTAGGTTAGGGTGTATGTTTTGTGTAGGATATATTTTGTGTGTGTATTTAATTTGGACACCTAAAAATAACACTTAACTAACTAAAACTAACAAACTAAAAATTAAATCCTAAAAATAAAAACAATTCAAACTAAAAATTAAAAATATAAAAAAAAACTGAAAGGGAACAAATCAAACACACACGGCTCGGGACAAAGTTTAGGTAGGTTAAGGTAGGTTAGGGCTATGGGATTGGGTATTTAGCTCCATTCAACGCGCATTTGCCTCGATATACAGCTGTTGACACCGCAAACGGACGTTTGACCGACAAGATAAACATTTAAGCACATAAGACCCATATTGTCGAGAATTAGCAACTAAAGTACGTCTATTCGGAGTGTAAAATGTACAGTTTTGGGTGCTTATCACACCACCCCCAAACAGAGCGTTGCTAGTCCTCGATCAATAAGATAGAGAGAAAGAGAAAGATAAGAAACCAAAAGTCTAACAATTTCGCGGGCACTTGCGATTGCACTTAGCATGTGCAACAAGCCTTTAAACCTATAGGTTGCCCTACAGGACGAGTTGTGTCTCGTGAGGGTTTGCAGGGAATATACCCACAAAATTCTTATTTTCAATGATTTATTGAAAGTAAGTCAATCTCTTATTAGACATAGAATAATCGCACAACCCATCATGAAGGAAATATTTTGAGAAATACAAGCTAGAATGTGTAAAACGTTTAGCCAAGTAAATACTCAAGGCACATCCTTCCTAGAACTCAACGTGTGTGGTGTGAATCAGTCAAAACGATTCAAGTATCACAAGAGTAATTTCTAGATTTCCTTATCGGAATCAATGCTTCAACTTCAAATCTCATAGATATCTATCTCTCAAATGAACTCTCGAGATTAGGGTAAGTGTATCGCTCTTGTGTGTGAGGAGGTGAGTAATTGTAAGCAAGTTCAAACGCCTCACACACACATAAAAAAGAACGAACAATTAGAAATAAAAATGATCTCATGAAAGAAATGCTAATCACTATAATGAGAACGTCGAGTTATTCACCACGTCGACTTTCAATTGCCCGAACACCTAGGGGAATATGGATGATAATGGGTGAGTGGAAATGAGATGGAAAAGATATGATGATATGAGGTAGGATGGTGATGTATGGATAAATAATGAGTGATGGATGCGATGAGTGATAGGAGTGTTCAATATATGAAGAACAAAATGTCTTTATTACAAAAAGAACTAACTACAAAACTCTCTATTTGTTTTCTTTTTTTCTCTTTTTTTTCCCGATTTTTTTTTGTTTTTCTCTATTTTTTTTTTCTATTTTTGCTATTTTTTTCTAGTTTTTCTCTCTCTTTTCAAACGAACACTGAAGACGTTTAACATTTGGAATCAACACTCTTTTTCTCAAAATAATGGACGATATATAGATGGAGTGGGGAATGTATGACGTGGGGAAATATGTAGGAATACGGAAGAGCATGGGAATATAATGGGCGAAGTGAATGGTAAATGGTAGGTGTATGGATGAAAAATTGGTGATCGGGACAAATTTCAAGACACGCGTCTCTTACAACTCGAAAATGATGTCGTTCTCAGTGATCAAGCCAAAAATTTAGTGAAGAATAATGAGATCGTACAACAAATTAATGCGAACCCAAATGAATTTGAATCAACTCGTGACTCAGAGATTGCGTAAAACTCTCTAAAAGGTGAAAGGCACGAATCTCACAAGTTAAAGTCTCCACTAGATATCCTTAAGGTTCTCTTGAGAACTAAAGTACTCCTCAACTCTAAACCGTATTGACGTGATAAGTGCGCAAATTTTGTTGAGTCTAGAAATTCATAGTGCAACATGCCTTATTACGTATTACACAAGCTATTTATAAAAAGATAAATCCTCTAGCTCGATTCCTAGATTTAAAAAAGATGGATGATAGAAAATTCACGTCAATGAATGAGATGAAAGAAACTGCACGAAATTTTAAAAATCAGGTTTAAAAATCAAAATTTTTCAAAAGAGGTACAATTTTGATAAAATTCCCCACCCCCAAACAAAAAGGAACATCGTCCTCGATGTTAAGTAAAATGATTTTTAAAATTGAGAGCATAAGGTAGGAAAGAGATTACCGGAATCAAACGATAATGAAGTGGAAAGATATCGCCAAGAATAAACCTGAATAAGTGAGACAAGAAAAAAAGTTTACAAGTCTATAAACATGGCAAAACATAGGGTGATGTGAAACACCACCCCTTAAACAGAATGAGACTCATACAAGAAATGACGGGCTGCCTCCCGGTAGCGTTAAGTTTAATGTCTTCAGCCAGACCGATGGAATCTCACCCTAACGATAAGATCTAAGAAAGTACGGGGCGACAGAAAAATTGGGTGATGAGAATCACCCCCAAACAAGACCGAAGCACCAATCTTGTTAGAAATAGGCTAAAGTGGCCAAGGCACTTGTATGGAAAAGTGCATCACACGATGCAAAGCATCGGTGGACCATGGGTGGGTGGGGATTAGGGTATAGGGGAGAAAGGAAAGGGTAAGTAAGAAGTGGCATCGGTCTTGAGCCTTATTGAGCCATAAGGTGAGGGCAACAAGGGCCCCATAAGAATGATGCTCTAGTTGGCGAGGGAGGAAAAATGGTTTGGAAATTGTAATGGGGTGGGTCTCATAGAAATCACACGACCATTCTATAAATGGGCGATGATAATGGTCGCACCGTGACACACCAGGGAGCTTTCGAGAAGAAAAATCAACACCACAAGAGATTGGAGGGCATGGAGGAACAAGCTCGATGTCAGGGAAGTGGAGAGTAGCACCATAACTCTCGTAGATGGTGGAGGATGGTTTTAGGTGAGGATCTAATAATGTGGTTGGGGACATGCATGGTATAAGATCTATATCCAAATTAGGTGATGGGACAATGGGTGGGGTAAAGGGTGTATCGGGTGGGATAAATGGTGGAGGAAGATGATCCAACTCAAGCGTGGGAGACACACACTACTCATGAGGCTTGGAGTGATCCTCATGAGAACTTGCAGGAGGAAGTGTGGTATCTAAAGAGGGAGTGATCAACTTCTCCATAAGAGTAGCATCGATGAATGTGGTGGGTGGGTAAGACGAGGCACCAAGATCGTAGATAGAGGGATCACTATAAATATTGGGCTCAAGATGAGCCAAGCATGGTGGAACAGGATCCATATCCGGATAGGTAGGAACTATCACAGATTCTATCTTGGAAAAATAGTGAGCGCTCGTAGTCGAAACCAACCTAAAAGATATGGGCATGTCAGAGACAAAGGAAATTGGGGCATAAGGTAAAAGCTCAGGCATATTTTTCGATTCGACGGGAAAGGGAATGGGAACCTCAAAGTGGGGTTCAGGTGGACATGGTGAGATAGGATCAGGATCACTATCGAAAGGTAAGTCAACACAATTATCGACTTGGGACCAGGACCATGGGATGGTCTCAACTTCAAGATTCTCGGGGTGGTAGGGTTGGTCACACTCAAAATCCGTGTCACAAGAGGACACATAATCATCACACTCGGTTGCAACGATGGGTGGACCCATGGGAATATCCGACTCTCTCGCACACTCCAAGTCATTTAACCTTTGTTCAAGCCTTTGGAGAGCTTGAGTTTGGATTTGAGTGGCTTGCTCTTGATCGAGTATGAACTTTTGCAAGAGGCTTTGGAGAGCGGATGTGGATGGTGGTGGTGGTCGAGTGACGGGTTGTGGTGGTGGTTGAGGTGGACACAACTCACTATGGACAGGAATATACGGAGAATACTCGTATGAAGTCTGTGGAGTGGGGTCAAGTCATCATACACGAAAGGATCGCTTTCATGATGGACAAATTGTTGATATTCAATGGGTGCATAGTGAGGGAACTAATCGTGAACGGGTGCACAAGGTTGCCATGATGACTGTTGGAACGTGTGAGGATCCACAATATCGAGTTAGGATTCGTATTGCGTGAAAGGGTGATCAGGACTCCACGAATAACTAGGGTACTCACACAACTCAGGATGAGATACATCGGGATAATAGGCCGAGGTGGGTTTCGAAACAGTGTCATATGGATACACATGTTCCACGGTGGGTTCGGATGGATATGCAAAGTATGGGAACTCATGGGACAAGTGATCGGCATAGGAACAATTGGTGCACGACAACGTACACGACACATCGACACTTGACACCGAGGGTGATGGAAAATGAAGTGCGTGCATGGACGGGTCAAGAGTACCAACGGTACTCGTGAGAGAGCTGAAACCACTAAGTATCTCGTAAAGCGACGACTCGGGATCACTCTCACACGTGTCGTGTGTCAATGGGAAATGACCAAAGTAGTCCCATAAAGAACGTTCTTCGGCAATGTGGAGAGAAATATTTTTTTGATTTTTAAATTTTTTCAAAAGGAAAGAAAATATTTTTATATTTTTCTAAAAATGAAAGAATGAAAATATTTTTGGATTTTTGTTATAAAAATAGAGAAATAAAATATTTTTGGAGTTTTTATAAAAATAATAGAAGAAAATATTTTTGGAGTTTTTTTTTTGGGAAGAAAAGATGGGGAAAAATATGGACTCTTTGAATTTGCACGAACTCACTAAAACTGACTACCGAAAAACGAATTGGACGTACACAAGTTAAGGAGAATTCCTAACTAGCACATAGCCAATTTTTATCTTTAAATTTAATGAAAGGTAGTTAAATTTTAATTAAGTTCACGGGAGATAAAAATCACGGAATTTATCTTAGTGATCGCCTTTGCAAAAACGTTCTCCTATGGGGATACCTAGTTAATGGATTTTAAATTTAGTGATGGCTAGGGTAGCACACAATTGGTAAGCGAATGAGTCGGGTGATGAAATCCCTTCTCGTGAGTGACTGGGTGTAGGTCTTAGTCAATTAATTCATCACACCATTTGAAAATAAATGCGAGAATACAAGCAAGTAAGAGCACACAAGCACACACAATAATTGACTCGCTAACAGGAGAGGCACGAGGGTTTGAGAAATATACCTTCCACGATTTTTAGGCCATGGGGTGCCGAAAATTTTGAGTCGACTGGGGGGAGATTACGCCCATCTCAGTCAGCCCCGGGAGTCCTACCTACCCAAAGTAGAGAGGCTTCTAATTCCTCACCTTGGACGCCCTCTCTCTACCTTATCCGGTTTCCCTATCACGCTTTTCATCGCAATTAATTATTACAAATTAAAATGACAAATAATTTGGTGTCTCTAAGCACCGTAATATAAGCCAGGGATAAAAATCCTAATATAAGCCTTCTAAAAATATAAAAATGGTTCAAAAAATAATAAAGTGCAAAAAAAAAATGAACTACAAGTTGAAATCCTCTCCAAGTGCTTCACGCTCCCAAGAATGGCAACGACGCCATTTGATAGAGTTGACTTTTCGGTGTGTAAAATGGAAAATAAAGTCTAACACTAAAATAAGAGATAAAGTGAGGTAAATAATTGTGAGAACAATCAAGGAATGGGATTACACCAAAAATTTTAGCTATTCTAATTAATTAATTGAATTAATTGAATTCTCCCAAATTAATATCAAAATTACAAATCAATTATCGTTGCAAATGTAATTTTAATAGTAACCTGTTAGAAAATTAAGATTAACAACCCACAACTCTAGAAAATAGATCTGCACTCCTTTTAATTAATCACCCGGTAGGATCGATCAATTAAAATTTATTTACATCTTAGAAAATAAATTTAGAGTTGAAATTCAAGTAATAATACCTCACTTGAGAAACCCATGTCTCTAGTTCGAATCTAAAATGGGTATTATAACTTAGAATTTCTATTTTCTCTCGAAAATCATTTTTCTCACTTTATCTCTTATTTTAGTGTTAGACTTTATTTTCCATTCTAGTCACTTTTTAGTTAGTTGTTTTCATTTGTCATTTTAGTTTAGTGTTATTTCACCTCACCTCACCTAATTCTTTTAATATTTGAAAAGGCTAAAAATATAGAAAAAGCAACAACCCAAAAAGAAAATAAAAAAGGTGAATTACGATTGACTTTGTCTCTAGCTTACCCCCTTGATTTGGATTGATACCCTTACTTATCTCTACACTTGAGATTTTTATATTTTGTAGGTATTTTAAAGTTTTGACTAACTTGGCTTCAAACAATGACAGACGATACAAGCAAAAGTAAAAGTTATCAAATGGCGCCGTTGCCGGGGATGACGCAGGAGGGGGGCTGGCGTCGCTGGGCTTTTCGGAGAAGGGAGGTTGGATGGCTGTCGGCGGTGTTAGTGTTTGGGTTGAGGGATCTGGCGGGTTGGTGGCCAAGGAGGGTTAGGGCGCGGTGTCCAACCAGAGCAGGGGCGTTGTCGGCGCGGGTTATGGGTGAATGGTTGAGTTTGGGGAGAGATAAATGGGTTTAATAGTGGTGTGGCTATGGAGGTTTGAGAGGCGAGAGAGAGAGGATAGTTTTGGTTGAAGGTTTAAGATGGGTGTGGTGATGATTAGGTGTAGTAGGGTGTAGGAAGGTTAGGTGAGGGTGTATGTGTTGTGTAGGATATTTTTGTGTGTGTGTTTAATTTGGACACCTAAAAATAACACTTGACTAACTAAAACTAATAAACTAAAAATTAAATCCTAAAAATTAAAATTAAAACTAAAAATAGAAACTTAAATAAAATAAAAACTCAAGTCCTAAAAAAATAAACTATAAAAGTAAAAAAATATATTCCTAAAACTTAAAAATAAAAGCTAAAGACCTACAAAAATGTAAATCCAAATAAAACTAAAAAATAAATGAATTCCTAAACAAAAAAACTAATCCTAATAAAATAAAATGAAATCTAAAACCTAAAAGCTAAAATAAAACAACATTAAATAAAAATAAATAAATAAATAAATCCTAAAAATAATAACGATTCAAACTAAAAATAAAAAATATAAAAAAAACGAAAGGGAACAAATCAAACACACACGGCTCAGGACAAAGTTTAGGTAGGTTAGGGTAGGCTAGGGCTATGGGATTGGGTATTTAGCTCCATTCAATGAGCATTTGCCTCGATATACATCTTTTGGCACCGCAAACGGACGTTTGACCTACAAGATACATATTTAAGCACATAAGACCCATATTGTCGAGAATTAACAACTAAAGTACGTCTATTCGGAGTATAAAATGTACAGTTTTGGGTGCTTATCACAAATAGTCACATAAAATAAATCATCAATCTAAGCCAAGATGTGACTAACCGAATCAATGCAGTATGAGAATCAAAACATGAATAAGAACTTTCGACTTCAAGTAAACTATCTAAGTGAACTCAAAAGTACCAAAATAAAATAACATAATCTCATATATGAAGCAGGTACACAAACAGAATAAGGCTAAAAAATCTAGGCGGGTCGTTTGACCTACTAAGTCATGTCGTTTTAACGACATTACATATCGTCTGAACGAGGTCAGGAACGACCTGAAACAGTAAGGTCTCGTTTGAAGCACCTATCTAACGATCCTACAAACGACCATCTAACGACCATATCTGACACAATTACTGCCTCGAAAAATGTATCATAAGAAGAAAACTTCAAATGACTTCGAACGAATTGGATATGTCATTCGAACGAAGTCAAAAAGTCATTTGAACGACTTCAAAAAACTCTGTATTCAATTTTTTTTTTTTTAAGTTTTACCTAGTAAAACAATTTTGTGAAAACGGGCACTGGAGAGACAAAATAGTAGCAAAGCAGACTCAAAAGAGAAAAATGAAATAAGAAAAACAATGTGAGTTTCATGCTAACATAGTATCAATGTACTCAAACATGGATATGGAATGAATGGGCATGAACTACAACAAATGAATCACAAACTGAACACATAGAAACGATCAAGAATCTCTAATTGATAGCTAAATATCATCAAACTTAGTTTTAGCCATATGTGACAATTAATATAATGAGCTTAATGAACAACATGCACACAAATTCAGAATTTTTGAGGATTTTACAAACAATAGTGTCGTGACTCAATTTTCGATATTCGGCTTCGTAGTACAAACCCGTTTAAATTCCTAACCAAACCTCCTCAAATATTCATATTGTTTTCAAGCTCTTTTGAAGTTTCTATTTTTTTCAACTTGGAGAAATCCTATTGGTCCTATTTTGTCATATGATTCATTTTATTGCCTTAATTTTTTCTTAGGATCTTTTGAACGGTGGCTTTCACGATTAGATTATTATTCTCTCACATACCTTTTTAGTGAACACTCATAATTTTTTATTTACGCATTGTAAATCCTGACGGTAATCGATTCTTACATGCATACCTCTTCCTAAGTCTTATTACGTATAGATGACAAAATGGAGATAATTACGTCTTATCAAACACAATTACACATGAGAAGTTAAAATTTTTATAAACTTGTGCATGTGTGCAATTATGGCATGTATACAAAGTCGAATCCAAATACAAATTAACTTCGAAACAACCCAATTACTTTATGGTTAAGATCATTACAAATGTTTATAATTATGACCAGTCCTAGCCACATGGATAATGAAATGATGGGGGTTCGAGCACACCAATATGCCACATCAAACATGAAAACTCATGACATAAAAATAAATCGAAAATCTTTTTGTGTTTTTCAAAAAATATTTTTGACCCAAAAAAGAATATCTTTTTGTATTTTCTCAGAAATATATAAACCAAAAATATTTTTTTATTTTCAGAACATTATCAAAATAAAATCTTTTTGTATTTTTAAATAAGACTCAATAAATGAAAAATATAATACAAAGAGATACACATGTCATAACAATAGCAAGACATAAATCATGAAGCAAATACTAGCATATGACAAACATGGCTAACACAATCATCCTTTAGATTTAGCATGGGAAGAATCAAGTGAAACCAAAAAAGAATTATGAAGTTTAATTCCTAAATCCACTAAGTCTGATTTTCTAACCCAAGTAGGCTTGTAACAAGGCATGGGGGTTTCGAGAACCAAGACGACTTTATTCTTAAACTTCCTAGGAGTATTTTTAACGTCATAACAAAAAAGCCTAAGGTGACCCTTCCTACCGCAATGACAACAAATTTAAACATGACGAGGAATGTGATCTAAATGGGGACCTATCATAACGTTTTGAGTCGGATCTCTTACACGATTGGTATCTGCTTTAAGAATGGGTCTAATACGATCATCGAAGCCTATACCACAATTATCATCCTCGATTTTAATGGTACCTAAAATGCCATCCAAATCAAACTTCATCTTACTCGATTCTCTCAATCTCTCCTCAAGCTCACTAATCCTAGACTGAAGAAAATGCCTAGACTCCTTAAACTTTAGAATCTCTTTATTCAAAGCCTCCATCAAACCCTGAAGACAATCTCTCTCTTTCTCTATGTATTCTAGTTTCTCCCTAAGTGTCTTCTCCCATGACCTAAGATCCTCAATCAATGCATCATTATTTTATATGGCATGCTCATTTAACTTGGCTTGCATTTTCAAGTTTGCCCTTTCCACCTATACCGCTTTCGCATATAAGTTATTAAAGGAATCTTGAAACTCTCCAAAATCTATCGCCTCCTCCTCACTATCTTCACCCTCACTCACTTGGGATTCATACTCAACGGCCTCAAAAGTGAAATTCAAAAGAAAATCTTCATGGGAAGATTTATCTCCGTCGCTCACATGACATGCCATGAACGCTACAAAGTTGAGCTTAATGGGGGAACTCTCTCCCTCTTCCAGTTCATTATAATTTAAGTGGCATTATATGCTATTTATTTCTTGCCCTCATCCTTAAGTCTAGTGGGACACTCTGCTACCTTTTGAACATAACCCTCACAACTAAAACATCTATTCGACTCATACTTTTTAACATTCTCACTCTTATTCTTAGGGGAGGGATCAACTTTGTCGTTCTTATTTCTCAAGTCTTTTGGCATCTTTAAATTTCTTTTGGAACTTAATAAACCTTTTAAACTTCTTTGCCAATAAGGCTATATACTCAAAATCTGAATCATAATCATCATTCAATACTTTAGTCTCCTCCTTCTGGGATTTCAAAGCAATGTATTTTTCTTTCTTTGGCGATTTCTTGGAGGTAAACATGTCAAGCGCATAAGTTTATAAGTAACTGTGGGTACCTCGATTAAATATTCCGGCCCAGATAAGTAGCCCTCTTCAGTCCGGCACAAAGTTTGTAGGCAATATCCATAACTAATTCAGTTATGACCCATTCAACTCCTAAAATCTCTCACGAGATATTCTAGGAGTTATGGGCTGACATGGAGGAGTCCAACACCCCCATTCTTCGAGAAACAACATGTATATATTAAACCCCCAGCCCGGGGCAAAGGGCATGTAATTGAAAACACTCGCCTAGAGTAAAGAGAAATAAAATACTGAAAGTACCACCGTGGACGTAGTCCTTCTTGCCAAACCACATATATCTTGTGTTGTGTGTGATTGTTATTATTTCAAGTTCTTTATTTATTCTGGTGATTGCCTTTGCTTATTATTTTGTGTTGAGTTTAATTGTCACCCCAATTGGTGCCGTCTGTGAGAAATGTTTATTTTCCTTTAAGAAACCTTGACTAATAAGAATTTGGAATGTATGGTCACAGCAGCAATGCCCTTCAAGCAGGGGATATTCAAGAACAACCTGCCCCTCGCAGGATTAGATCTGAAGTTCGATGTTCAAATCCTAGGGCTCGTCGAAAACGGTAAGCTTCGAAGGAAAGCCAAGGACCAAACAGGTCCACATAGGTCTCCAGGCCAATCGACGCCTATGAAACCAGGCTCCAAGAGCAAGAGGAGGCCACTTGCAAGTAAGAAGGTGAGAATGCTCATCTCAAGAGAAGACTGGAGAAAATGGAGAGAGAACTCCATCATAGAACTAGGCAATGTCAATATCGCACTCCTAGAACTCAGGAGAGCAAGTCTCGCAGCCGAGAAAGGAGCCCTAGATGTGGATCTTAAAGATTTGAGGAACACAGGTTAGATGATGACTTATCTGAGGAACCTCAACCAGCTCGCCATTACAGGAGCCCAGGTCGAGGAAGTGATGATGTACGGAATTTGTTTTGGAGAGAAATAGACCAACATACAGTGCATCAGGGTGCCAGATCGACCAGAGAGCTAGCTAGGCAAGCTCTCAGGACCCAAATGAAATCCCCTTTCTCAAGGGAGATAGAAGAAGAAGAAGCCCCCAAGAAGTTAGTGATGCCTAGATTTAAGATCTAAGACAAAAAGACTAAGCCTCTCGACCATGTTAGGCAGTACAGGTAGGCCATGTCCCTCTGGAACCATAAGGATGCATTAATGTGCTGGATCTATCCCTCGAGCTTGTATAATGTGGCCCATAAGTGGTTTGAGAAACTCCCTCACTGATCCATTAGGAGCTTTGAGTCCTTAGCAGAACTCTTCACAGCTCGCTTCATTACCAGCAGATCCCATTCGAAGAGGATGGATGCCTTGTTAACAATGAAGAAAATGCCTCAGGAGAGCCTCAGAGACCATGCGAAAAGATATTGGGAGTTATTCAACGAGGTCGAGGACTGCTCGAAGAAGCTCACTGTGGAATCCTTTAAGATTGGCCTACCAAGCTCCTGCCTCTTGTACCAGTCCCTCACAAAGAAGGAGGCCATGACCATTGATGACCTATGGCTCATATTGAAAAATACACCAAAGTCCCACCTCAGTGCAGGGGAGAATGGTCGCACCAAGTTCACCGATAAGAGCAGCGACAAAGCTGAGAACCAAAAGAAAGGAAGAAAAAATGGGGGCAAGAGTGGCCCCAAGGGCGAGAACAAAAATGATGCTTCAAAAATATTTCAGGCAGTGAACACTGTTTTTAAATAAACAATCTATAATATTCTAGCAATAATCAAGGACGAGTCGTTCGTGAAGTAGCCCAGAAAGATGGGAGGAAACCCCTCAAAAAGGAACAACGCACTGAGATGTGCTTTCCACAAAGTGGGTGGGCATAAAACTAAGCACTGTAAGGCCCTCAAGTCTCACCTTGAAGAGTTTACTCAAACTAGACATTTAAAAGAATTTATGGAGAAGAAGGCAGAGAAGGTTGTTGTCAATGGAGACCCAAGGCCTAAAAACGTGCTCGAGGAGTATGTCAGCTATGAGTTTGCAGTGATTCTTGGGGCATTGAATCTAAAGCTGATTCAAGGAAACTCATCTCGAATAGAAGTCAAAAAGCTTACGGAAGTAATGCAAGATTTTCAAATCGATCCAGCAAGACGTAGGCAGGAAAGCATCGGTGAGAAGATGATGTCGACTACAGCAAACACATTATGTTCAGGATGACGACCTAGTGGGAGTAAGGACCCCACATCATGATGCCTTGATCATTATACTCAGGATAGCTAACTGTGATGTCGATAAGTTGCTCGTCGACCGGGGTAGATCATCCGAAGTAATGTATCATGACCTATTCCAGAAGTTGAAGTTAAGCGTCACCGACTTAAAAGGAGCCACCGTTCCTCTAGTTGTCTTCACCGGTAAAGTTACCATCTCTTTGGGAAAGATTGTACTGCCAGTAAGGGCAGGAAGTGTCTCCAGAATGATCGAATTTCTAGTGGTCGACATTGACTCACCCTACCAGGCCATCCATGGCAGAGGGTAGCTACATGCGATGAAGGTCGTCCCCTCAACCTACCACCAAAAACTAAAATATGTGGCTGAGTGAGGAGTGATGGAGATCCAAGGATATCAGGCAATGTCGATAAAGTTCTTTATAGCAGCCATCCGCCCAAAGTCGGAGAAAAAGGTCGAGAAGGCCAAGGAGAAGATTGAAGAACATGAAGGTTTGATACCTTCTAAATAGCAACTAAAATATGGAAGACCTGGAGTGGAAAAGACTATGCTCCTCCCCTCTGAGCGGGTCATTGAGAACCTGGAGGGAGTTACAGTCGGCGGTAACAAGAAAGATAGAATGTTCTTGATCGAAGCCTCTCTCACAGATCGAGAGAAGAAGGAACTAACAGTACTTTTACGAAATAAATTGGACGTTTTCACATGGTAACCCTACGAGCCACCTGGGATTGATCCCAGTGTGTTTTGTTACCATTTACACGTTGACCTGACTTTCAAGCTGATTGTGCAAAAGGCACGATGAACTGCACCTGAGAAGGCCAAGGCTGTGGAGAAGGAAGTGAAAAAATTGCTGGATGCAGGATCCATATGGGAGGTTCAATTCCCTAAGTTTCTGTCCAACCTAAATAATGGCCCCAAAAAGCAATAAAAAATAGAGAGTCTATATTGACTTCACCGACCATAACAGAGCGTGCCCTAAAGACAGTTTCCCTCTCCCAAAGATTGACTAATTGGTGGACGCCACAACAGCTCATGAAAGAATGAGTTTCCTAAACACATACTCCGGGTATCACCAAATCCCTCTACACGATCCAGATTAAGACAAGACATCATTCATCACCACCGGCGGATTATATTGTTACAAGGTTATGCCCTTTGGGTTAAAAAATGCAGGAGCAACCTACCAGTGGTTGGTCACCAAAATGTTTGAAGACTAGATGGGAAACACCATGGAGGTCTACATCGATGATATGCTCGTCAAGAGTAGGCATAAAGAAGAACACCTCTCATACCTATCAAGGACCTTCAAAATCCTCAGAAAATACCGAATAAAGATTAACGCAAGTAAGTGTTCCTTCGGTGTCGAGTCAGGAAAATTTCTCGGGTAGTTGGTTAGCAAGAGAGGCATTAAAGTCAACCCGGACCAGATTGATGCCATTCATAGGGTGCATCCCCCCTGTATGATAAGAGACGTGCAAAAGCTCATAGAAATGCTCGTCGACCCAAACCGATTCATCTCAAAATCATCTGAAAGGTGCCAACCGATCTTTTAACTTTTGAAGAAAAAAAATGTAAAGTGGAATGAGGATTGCTCGAAGGCTCTATAAGAACTCAAGGCTTACCTCAGTACACCACCGTTGCTCGTAATACCTCATAAGAAAGACTCTCTATACCTGTACCTCGCAGTTTCCAGTCACGCTGTAAGTTCTGCACTGGTATGCAAAAGAACGGGGATCCAACACCCAATCTATTACTCGAGGAAAAATCTCTTGGACGCCGAACAACGGTACCTATCACCAGAAAAGCTCGCCTTTGCACTAGTGGTAGCCTTGAGGAAATTGAAACATTACTTCGAAGCTCACTCCATCATCGTCCTTACATCTCACCCCTTAAAGCAGTCCTGTGAAAAGTAGATCTATTCGGTAGACTATTAAAGTAGTCAGTAAAGCTCGGGAGATTTGACATCCTCACCGACATCATCTCAGGATTTATAGGATAACATCCTTGCAACCAAATTTAACCTATTGGTCAAAGGGAAAACCCCTTGGCACAAGGTGTTTGGTGATTGTTCATTGACGGAGCCTCCAACTCCAAAGGGGCAGGAGTGGGCAGCGTGCTGGTTACCCCCAAAGATGCAATCCTTGATTAAGGAATCGATCTTGGATTTGAAGCCTCTAACAACGAAGCAGAGTATAAAGCATTGATAGTAGGCCTATAGAAGGCACAGGCACTGGGGGCAAAGAAACTCCAAGTGTTCGGCGACTCACAACTGGTCTTCAACCAGATAAGTGGAGACTTTAAGTCTAGGGATGAGAAAATGGTGGCCTACCTCGCCATAGTGAAGAAATTAATGTCTAACTTCGAACTGGTCAGCGTCCAACAGTTTGCCAGAGGACAAAACAGCCATGCTAACGCCCTAGAAGCCTTGATCTCAGCGATCAATTCTGACTTAAAGAGAATAATTCCGATCGACTTCCTTGACCAGCCAAGCATTACCCATATCGAGAAACTGCCAAACATAGGTCATGTTCTCCATATTGATTCAGCCCCTAGTTGGATGGACCCCTTAAGGGATTATTTAAAAGATGGTGCCCTACAAGATGATAAGAAGGTCGCTCATCAAATAAGAGTCAAAGCTGCTCGCTTTTATTTATCTCCTAAGGGTAAACTGTATAAGAGGTCTTTCACTGGTCCTTACCTCCAATGCATTCACTCGAAGGACGTCGAGCAAGTTCTACACGAGCTCCATAAGGGAATCTTTGGAAGTCATATTGAGGGCAGGTTGCCAACCTTCCGAGCAATGAAGGAAGGCTACTAGTGGCCGTACATGCAGAAGGATTCTGGGATATATGCTCACAAGTGCGAAAAATATCAACTTCATGCTCCTATGGTTCACCAATTGGGCAGCGACCTAAAGTCATTTACTATCCTATGACCTTTCGCCCAATGGGGAATGAACATCATAGGCCCTCTTCCTATCGTTGTCGGTAATCTCAAGTTTTTATTGGTTGCGACAGACTACTTCACCAAATGGATAGATGCAGAGCCGCTGGCAAATTTCAGAGACGAGGATATGATAAGATTCATATGGAAGAACATTATCACCCACTTTGGGATCCCAAGGACCATCATCATTGATAACGGAACCTAGTTCGAAAGTGGCCTCTTCCAGGGTTTTTGTAATGACCACGGGATCAGGCACCATTTTAGCTCGGTGGCATACCCATAGAGCAACGATAAGCTGAAGCTTCCAACAAAACATTTATTGATGGATTGAAGAAGCGATTAGGGTGAGCCAAAGGGGAATGGGTGAGCGAGCTGCCACACATCCTATGGGCTTATCGCACTACCCCACGACGAGCAATCGAGGAAGCAACATTCGCACTGACATATGGTATGGAGGCAATCATTCCCTTGGAAGCTGGCCTCCCCACCATGAGTTCCACCTTGGTCGACCAAGGCTAGAACGATGAAACATTTCTCACTGAACTTGACCTAGCTGAGGAACGAAGAGAGCTGTATCTAGTGAAACTAGCAGGTTATCAGCAACAGTTAGTAAAGCACTACAACAAGAAGATCAATCTGAGAGCATTCCAAGTTGGGGAGTACGTCATAAGGAAAGTTCTTGGCACCGCAGTAAAACCATCAGATGGCAAGCTAGGATCAAACTCGGAGGGACCATTAAAGGTGATAAGGGACAACCTACAAGGAGACTATCACTTAGAAACACTGGAGGGTAGGGAGATACCTTGAGCTTGGAATGCAACCAATTTAAAGAAATTCTACTTCTAGTTTTTTGTGTTTATCTTTTAACCCAATCTTAAAATTTGCAATTAATGTCTGATCAATTAAAAAAAAATTGGCAGTGGCATTTTATGAAGTGTTGATTTTTTTTCAAATACTTTACAATTTATGCACCTTTTCCAAGTTACAGGCTCTCCTCTTAACATATAGAAACAGCGTATTACCCTCCTCAGGTTTTTGTCATCAAACACGAATAACCTCCTAGCATTGTCCCTGGCAATATATGAAGCCCTACAGGGGATCCTTAGGCAGCTCGGTCAACTCAGGTTGGTCGCCAAATAATGTTTGGCTCAAAAAACCTTCTCGGATATAACATCCAATAGTAGGTGTGTCCTCGCCATTACCACACTTAGGCCTAAGGGAGTGTGACGACACAACCTAAAAGGTAAACTAAGGGAGAATGGTATCTTATAAGCATACTGGACTGGTAGGATACTCACACAATAAAACAACTATGCCAATATCAAATCTAATCGGCTAAGAAGAGCCCAAGATAGTCGAATAAGATATCAATGAAGTAAAAAATACACAACACATGTTTAGTCGGAGAATCGCCCAAAACATAATTATTTTATTACATCATTACATATACAAAGAAGTTATATGTGCTTAATAAAATAAATCCTATCGAGAATTAAGTATTCGAGCAAGATAGTCAGCCACCTGTGCTCTTCGGCCATAATCTGGGTGAGGAGTTAATTCCTCCTCGACCTCGTTTGAATCTGATTCCAATATCTACGTGGGGATAGAATCTATGGGGACCCACTGATCATCCCTCCTGAATGGGTTAGGCATCAAAGTTGAGGGGGAGATCTCATGACGATACCAAAGGACAATGTTCTTAGGGACCTGCAACTCCCTAAGAGCACTCAACCATCCCCTAATAAAGGATAACTCTTCAACTTTACCCAACTTCGTCGGAGCATCGAACCAACCCTGATCGTAACCATCAGCCCACACTTACCGAGGATCTTTTTTGAACAGATGCCTCAGTAAGGTAACATATCTTTGAAGATCGAAAACTATCATGTACGCCCAACGAACATCGCCTCGAAGCTCGGCAATATCCATAGATGAACCTCTGTCATCAGTACCAGCTCACGGTCTAGTTGATGAAAAGGAACCACGTAAAACTCGAGGAGCAACGCTAGGTTCATTCTCCCTAATTCTTGAGAATTTTATCCTCAGGGCATCGTTCTCTTGCTGAAGTACCTCTCCAACCCGATTAACCTCGGAGGCATCCAGGATCTTAGCCTTCAGAGCATCCACATCTTCTTGAACAGAAGCACCAACTTCCTCTATCTCTTGGAGCCTCTCCTTCAGCTTGGCAACAAGCTCTGACTGGTCCTTATACTCTCAATTCCTTGACCGAAGAGACTTGAAGATCCTTATAAAGGCTTTGTAAACTTGATTGCTTGCATCAGGTCCAAGAACTTTTCCTAACTAAGAGTTAGCAAGTATATATTCCTCAACATCGATGAGCTACAAACCATATAAGCATTAAAAAAGAAAATAAATCAGTATGCGAAAGGGAACTGAATTTCATTTCATTTAAATAAGGTCCAGAGCATATCAGCGAATTGAAAGAGTAACCGAAATATAAAAATACAAAGAGCTCCCTAAAAAAGACTAACTAGCAACCTCAGTCTGCTCTGAGGTTGCTAGTTGCTTCCCCTTATTTAAAGTAGCTCCAGGCACACCTCCTTCAAACGGAGCAGTCTCCACCCCTGATCAAGGGGAGCATCAGTAGTGATGGCCAGAACAGCAGGGACACCTTCATTGGCAGCATGGATAGGCACCTCATCTACGACAGGATTGGGACCAGGGTTATGCTCGTCAAAGAGGGTGGAATCAATATCCACCTCGATAGCGAGTAAGGCCTTGTCCCAACCCTTCTTAAAGTTGAGACGACCAATATAACCAATCTGGGCCTCAAAATCCTCATACGCTGCGACCCATCAAGCATTGTACGATCTCTATTTGAGGGTGGTGGCCTCAGATTCCACCTTCTTCACCTTCATATCAAGCACCTTGTTCTCCTCTACCACAGCTAGCTTGCTCGCGCAGACCAAGTCATAGGACTGCCTCAGCTCTTCGATCTCCTTGGTCACCGCCTCTTTCTCTTTTTTGGCTTGGGATAAGGCGAGGTCAGAAGACTTTTGAGTACAACTGGCAGTCTTCAAGCCGGCCTCCAGCTCAGCATTTTTCCTTTCCAGCTCAGTGTTCTTCCTCGCTAGCTCTTCGCGACTGCAGTAGAGGACAGTGAGATCAGACACAAACTACAAAGAAAATTAAAACATTAGCAGAGAAAGTACTGAAAGAAGCATTACAAGAGAAGATAAGTGAAAATAGGATTACCAAAGATAGCCCCTGACTCGCCTACAGGGCTAACTGGTCAGTCCCTATGTTCATCGACCTTTAGCGATCAGCTAGCGGCAGTTCCCTATCAAGCACTGCCAGAGCTAACGGGGGGGTAATGTAACACCCCGCCTAATTCTGGTATCGACCGCCACCAAAACTAAGCCGGGCGTGAGTAAATAAAATACCATTCTTAGCATGAGACAGATTTGAGACATAAATAAATCAGTCCATATGATAAATAATTGAATCAGCCTCAAATGATCAAATGACTCATTTTCTCTCCCAAATTAAACAACGAGGTCACAATATTGGACAATCTAACATAAAACTCAGCAAATGACTCACTTTCTAACATCTTAATAATCTCAAATTGTATAGTGAGGTTTTGAAGTTTAGACTTCCTAACCGTGCTAGTGCCCTCGTGAGTAAGTGCGAGAATATCCCAATCCTCTTTTAAAGTTTCACACGTCATAATTCGATTATACTCTTTTGGTGTGACATCTATGAAAATAACATGAAGACATTTAGAATTATAAAGTGCAAGTCTATGTTCAA
This sequence comes from Sambucus nigra, assembly GCA_949130495.1. Classification (NCBI taxonomy): domain Eukaryota; kingdom Viridiplantae; phylum Streptophyta; class Magnoliopsida; order Dipsacales; family Adoxaceae; genus Sambucus; species Sambucus nigra. The sequence continues at coordinate 845,410,582 of OX422207.1, read as the reverse complement.
TTTCGGTCCATGACTCAACGAGTTTTAAATTAGTGGCCTCTTCCACTCGTGTGACCAGTGGTGTCCAACCTTTTACAATCGCTAACCAAACACATTCATCAATAGATTTTAAATCACTTCTCAGCATAATTTGTGCTATCAAATATAGGAGTTCTAAAACTATCATAACCACCAAAATTCATCCTTAAAAGCACAAGGGATCAACACACACCAAAAATGTTTCTAGCTATAATACCAATTTGAAGGCCCCTTTTTATTTCAAATGTGCTTTAAGGACGTCAAAAATAATTTTTCTTCCAAAAAAAACTTTTTTCCACTTTTTCCACTCACCAAGTTTGTGAACCAATTTCAATTAAGTCCAGTTTTATCTTTTTTAATCGTAAACATTCATCTAGGTGATTAGAGCAAGTAAAATAAGGTAAAGTTTACAATGATGGATGTACGAGGAACCAAAAAGGGAAAAATCTCGGACGGCCCAATCCAGACAATTTCTTACGGGGCCGTTTGGGGGCTGGTTTGGGTTTTCACCCTTTAACGACTTATTTTTAAGCCTAATCTACATATTTTCAAATTATCATCATATTCTCAAATCGAGATACTCGTGACTACACGGTCAACTCCTATAAGTCACATTGGTCCCGTGCAAGGTGTTCGTGCCTCTTACGTGGCCGTTTGGGGGCTGGTTTGGGTTTTCACCCTCAAACGACTTATTTTTAATCCTAATCTAGATATTTTCAAATTATTGTTATATTCTTAAACCGGGAGTCCGCAACTATGCGATCAGTTCCTACATGTTACATTGGTCCCATACGAGGTGTTCTTGCCTCTCACGGGGCCATTTGGGAGTTGGTATGGGTTTTCTCCATTTAACGGCATATTTTTCAACCTAATCTATATATTTTCAAATTATCATCATATTCTCAAATTGTGAGACCCGTGACTACATGATCAGCTCCTACAAGTTACATTGGTCCCGTGTGAGGTGTTCACCTTCTTACGGGGCCGTTTGGGAGTTGGTTTGGGTTTTCACCCTTTGAGGGCTTATTTTTAAGCTTAATCTATATATTTTCAAATTATCGTCATATTCTCAAACCAGGAGACCCGTGATTACACGGTCTGTTCCTACATGTTTCATTGGTCCCGTGCGAGGTGTTCGTGCCTCTTATCGGGCCGTTTGGGAGCTTGTTTGGGTTATCTCCGTTTAATGGCTTATTTTTAAGCCTAATCTACATATTTTCAAATTATCGTCATATTCTCAAACCGGGAGACTCATGACTACACGGTCAGTTCCTACAAGTTACATTGGTCCGGTACGAGGTGTTCGTGCCTCTCACGGGCCTGTTTGGGAGATGGTTTGGGTTTGCACCGTTTAATGGCTTATTTTTAAGCCTAATCTACATATTTTAGAATATCATCATATTTAAAAATCGAGAGACCCGTGACAATACGGATAGTTCATACAAGTTACATTGGTCCCGTGCGAGGTGTCCGTGCCTCTTACGGCGCCGTTTAGGGGCTGATTTGGGTTTTCACCCTCAAATGGCTTGTTTGTAAGCCTAATCTAGATATTTTCAAATTATCATCATATTCTCAAACCGGGAGACCTGCGACTACGCGGTTAGTTCCTATAAGTCACATTGGTCCCGTGCGAGGTGCTCGTGCCTCTTACGGGGCCGTTTGGACACTGGTTTAGGTTTTCACTCTCAAATGGCTTGTTTTTAAGCCTAATCTAGATATTTTCAAATTATCTTCATATTCTCAAACCGGGAGATCGCGACTACGCGGTCAGTTCCTACAAGTTGCATTGGTCCCGTGCGAGATGTTCGGGCCTCTCACGAGGCCATTCGGGGGTTGGTTTGGGTTTTCACCCTCAAATGGATTGTTTTTAAACCTAATCTAGATATTTTCAAATCATCATCATATTCTCAAACCAGGAGACCCGCGACTACGCGGTCTATTTTTACAAGTTATATTGGTCCCGTGCGAGGTGTTCGTACCTCTTATAGGGCCATCTGGGAGCTGGTTTGAGTTTTCACCATTTAATGGCTTGCTTTTAAGCCTAATATATATTTTTTCAAATTATCGTCATATTCTCAAATCATGAGACCCGTGACTACACGGTCAGATCCTACAAGTTACATTGGTCCCATGAGAGGTGTTTGTGCCTCTCACGGGGCCGTTTGGGAGCTTGTTTGGGTTTTCACCGTTTAACGACTTATTTTTAAGCCTAATCTATATATTCAAATCATCGTCATATTCTCAAATCGGGATACCCTTAACTACACGATGAGTTCCTACAAGTTACATTGGTCCCGTGCGAGGTGTTCGTGCCTCTTACAGGGCCGTTTGGGAGTTGGTTTGGGTTTTCACCCTTTAACGACTTATTTTTAAGCCTAATATTTCTAGCTCCTTTAATCAGACAACTATAACCACAAGATGAATCAATAAAACATGAACATAAATAAATTTACAAACCTGTGGAACTGGCGTGTTGATTTGAAGAAAGACTACATATTCCATCGTCTTGCATATCTCCGATACAATCTAGATAAGAAAAACATAAAATTACAAACAGCAGGGGTCAGCGCTTGTATATCACAATGAATCCAAATCATATTAATTTTAATTATACTCATGGAACTTATCAAGAAAAATAACACACATGTATTCTGTTTGTCACCAAGCATGATGAAAACTGCTATTAAGATATTACTCAAAATCCATTGACAAAATTTCTTTTATAATGCCTGTGCTTTAATTTTTACTATGTCATAATAGATCATAGCTTTCCACCGTTGTTATGGCTATCATTACATAGTCATCCCACCCCACCTCAGATACTTCCTTGCTTTTCCCCTGGAAGCATGGTAAAAACTTGAGGCAACACCAACTCTAATTAACGAATTAGCATAAAGCTTCCAGTTCAGATTCTTTCTACATCATCAGAAAAGAAAGTGTTTAGACGTGTAAATTAAATACATTGGGTAGTTATTATAAAATAAAATAAGATAGCTTGCCTTAGGTCCTTAATTCCAAGAATAATAAAAGGAATGGATGTAAGCACATTAGCAATTGTTTTGGCAAAATTTTTATCGCCTAGCAGAAATCAAATATCTTTTAGCAAACATGTAAGTTCTTAATAACTGATAAGAAAGCATGCCACACTCACACGGAACATTTGGAGTCAAAAAAGTTTTATTTATAATACCATGTACACAACACTGGATGGGCCTCAGATATGCAGGCCTTTGCTGCCATACTCTCCTGGGGAAACATTTATAATAGGATGTTACTGTGAGGCATGCAATAATATAAACGACTACCTGACTGTCTGAGTAAGAAAAAAATTATCAAAATGAATCACATATTGTTTCATTTCTCGGAACGCCTCCACCCCCACCCCACCTCCCCACCCCCGGATAGTAAAGATGGATGATCCATACATATTTTTTGAAAAAATGACTTAACCACATAAAAAATAAGGAAAATTTATGTTGGTTGTGTTTGAGCCAGGTGGTAGTTGATTGTTTTAAATTCCATCCTTGGAAAAAGGATGTCTTAAAGGGGAATGGAATGTCATGATTATTAGATAATAGCTAATTATTAAATTAATTAGATTACGTTCCTCGATATGGATAACAGGGACTTAGAGGCAGACATGGCCATAGAGTCTACATGTATGTTAACTGAAGACCAGCTCATGTTTGAATTTAGGATTGTAGATTCCTATTAGTTGAACTCATTATAAATACAGGTGAGGGCTGAAATACAGCTGCATAAGAATATTTGTTCTTCTCTATTTTTCATTGTATCTGTTTTTTAATCAGTTTCTTGTAAATCCCTCAGGTCTGCAAGAACTAATGGAGTACGTCAAGCACATATATGGAAACCCTCCTATTTACATCCATGAAAATAAATCAAAACAATTACAAAATCTAACCTAAATAAAAGCTAAATACAGTGCAGATCTGAATGACATCCTTAAACTTACCCAAGGCGATCAACAATAGGTTTTAGGGACATTATATTTTACTCCTTGATCCGAGGCAACACATTGTCAATGTAGAACTGTGGTGGAGCATACTTGGGATTTTTTTTACTCTCGGTCTAGTATGCATAACACAAGATTTTTTAGAAATATAAATTGGAGTTGAAGCACACTGATAGTAAAATAATAAAGGACCTTCACTAAATGAGGATGCCGAATGATCTCAAACAGTCCAAGACATCATTGCTTTAAGACAGTGTTCTAAGCTAAGGCCAAGACATCATTGAAAAAATGCTAATATCTGCCTTTTTAGAATGTCAAATAAATAAGTTACCAACAAATTCACACTATGACGTTAGAAGTATGTGATAAAAGACCAACAAAGAATTGACATATTACTCACTATGGTAAAGTGTTTACCAGTTGTTAGCTAGGGCTATAAATAAGAAATTACTTTTTTTAAAAGAGATGTATTTTAAATGTAGACACCCAACATCTAATTTAATAACTAAATTTACATTACCAGTAAATAATTGATGGGGGGAAGAATGTAAACAACATGCATTTTCTTGATGCTCTCTCTAGACTGCCACCCAAACCACACCAAAAATTTGGATCCGACTATGTTATGCCTGAAATGAAACTCATTAGGCATGTATTAAAACAGTAATCTAATGCTAAAATTATACACATTAGAATATTCAGTATCCTTCCCAGACATGATAGTCAAATCAGTAAAAGAACATCTTAAATTCATTGAAGATCCAAATTCAAACTCGCAGCTATGTAAACGTCAACACCAAATATAGATATCCAAAGCATAAAAGACATGACAATTTCTTACCAAGATTACAGTTATGTAAGCGTCAAAACTAAATTTTTTCCACTAAACACTTCACCTTGAATTGTATCTTATGTTAGTATTAATTAAAAGCATAATTAACAATTTTTGCAAAAGACAAACACTCAAGTTAAAAATAAACATACCTAGGCAAATAACCTTCGTCATTCCCTAAAAATAAACATACCTAAGTAAATACGATATCCATATGAACAACCAAAAATCCATTCCCTAAAATGGCATTTAATTTTAAAAAAAAATATGAAAACAAAAGCACACATCTTATAATGAATACAATCAAGACTTTACAATATTGCAAACACTCAAGGCACAAATTCTGACATCTTAAGTACATACATTTGTTATCCAGTATTAGCCCAATAGATCACAATAAACCTTTTAATGTATTATAATACTTTTTCAATAAAAAATATTCGTAAGGACAACAGATCAAGCAATCCAAATGTATGTATCAAATAGCGTACCACCAAAACAACCATATATCTGCCAAACTAAGAATCAATAATTGCAGAGACACTAATTTAAGCCGAAACTAACTTTGATTACCAATTATTATAAATGATCCACATATAAAAATGTATATAAATACATGCAGGCATCTACATTTTACATTCGTATACATATGTGTATAATATGAATGTAGTTACGAAATTTCAAGAGTGGCAAGATTAAATAGAGTAAAAGATCGATTAAGAAACCTGAGCGGGACGAGTGGAGAGAGATGAGAAGATGCAATATAGAATCCACGATCTATAGATAAAATATAGAATACACGATCTATAGATAATTGAGAAGATGCAAGAAGTAAAGAGAGAGAATGAGGTTACCTTAGCGGGACGTGTGGATAGAGAGCTGCGCGGGGAGAGGGAGTTGCACTGATGGAGAGCTGATCGGTCGAAGAGAAAGAGAGATGAACGAAGAGTTCAAAGCAAAGAGAGGGGTGAGTGGGGCGAGCAGAGGGAGCGGGAAGATAGAGCGGGCAACCAAAGTGTGAGTTTAGGGAATTTTTTTGGGTTCTTTTATATTTTAGTGAAGTGTGCTTAATTTTGGCACACTTTAAAACAGTGCCAAATTTAGGCACTATTTTAAAGTGTGCCAAATTATCATTAAACTGTGCCAATTTTTTTATATCAAGGTGTGCCAAATCACTATTTTAAAAATGGGAAAAATAGCACGAAAATTCGGGTGGTAAGGCGACCCAGAATTTCAACAGAGTTTTGCATTGTAATCGATAAACTATGTATGATTTCCCTAGGATAAATGGCTGTATAAGATTAATGCAATTAGTGGGTTATTGGAAAGGTCCCCCCCTTGGGCATGACTTCCATTATATACCTCTTTCCTATAAGGGAAATCAATTATTGGTACGTGTGTACAAGTCATTTGATATACTTGATTGTACGTGAATTTCCTCATGATATACCTCAAGGAGATGATACGTGTGAGAGAGAATTTGATATACTCGACGTACATAACTAATTTCCCTACTGTATACATCCTGTCGTGAGATCGATCAAGTGGTACAATGCAGGGGGCCGTTTTATATAAATCAAAGGTACGAGGCTAATGGAAGGTAGGAATTATATTACTTAGGTTAACTGTGGCCCGCAGGACCGGCACCCATAACAAAGTGACCCCCTAGTGCGGGATAAAATTTTGGTCAATATTGCAATGCTCAAGTGATATAGTATACAAGCATGCATGAGTCTTAATTAGTATTTCATCGAGTACTTTATGTATGTTGAATAAAATAAGTACCACCACTATGAGGTAGAGTATAAAATATACAGGTAGCATGGGATAAAGGGGATAATCATAGAAAGTAAAACTAGCAAGTATATATATAAATCCTGGAGACTATACAAAGCATGGTGATCGATACAAAGTGTCAGGCTTGTGAATGTACAAGTGAGTGAGAAATATGTGCAAAGTGAGAGGGAGGCATATGAATAATGCGAGTGAATAATGGATACGAATAGATACATGTGAGAGAAATTTGTAAGTGTTTCCTAGTGAGACTAAGCATGGATAATATACAAGTTGTGTATGAAATGTGTGTAAGTGAGCATGAAGGTATATACATGTAAGAATAATGTGAAAGTGTGTGCTAGTTATAGTAAACATGAATATCTATGGGTGGTGTGTTCAACATGACTAAGAGTTAATCTATAAATGGGTGAAAGTGTGTGGAGTGAACATGGTGAATACATACAAGTAAGTAGAGCGTGAAACATGTGATCAGAAAGTGATATATACACGTGGTGAGAAAAGAGCATAGTAGAGATAAACATCATTATATGAATGAGACATATATACAAGATGTAAGTATAAGAGTAAAGAGAACATACAAGTTGAGGCACATGTACACATATAGGATAGTAGGAGAGCAAAAGTAATATCACTTGTGTGAAAATAGAGTCTAGTCCTTTACAAACCAATAATGAATGTGTGTTTGTTGATGAATGGGCAGATTTGGAGTGGTGATCCGTGGTTCCACTTGCTTTGGGAAATAGGAATTCCTACGAATCCTTTGAGTCGGTTACTGATGGGAGGACCTTATTGTACAAGACTGCGCACCACCGTTCGGTGAGGGTGAAGAACCCTAACGGCTATGTGAGTATTTGTCTTTTAGTTTTTCATTTATTCCTCTTCTTTTTGTTCCTAGGCTAATGAAGGGTTTTCCTTAGTTTCTCGCATACTATCATAGATTCTTGAAGCACCTGATGTTAGGGGATGACTAGGATAACGTACATCTAGGATCATCTTCCTGAGGGAGTGAAGTGGATAGTGACATCCATCGGGTTTGGCATGTTGGCGGGTGCACTAGACGAGATGCCGCCCTCCTTTGTAGTGTTGTGAGTGCTTAATGAGAGGTTGTGGAATACGTACCACACATTCCATTTGGGGATTTGGGAGATGACTTTTACTCACTTGGATATCCAGCAGTTGACGAGACTGGATTACACTGGTTATTATACTATAGTGGGTTGTACTTTGTGAGTTACAGAGGCGATGATGCAATCTACCTTAGGAGATATTAGTAGAATTGTGTTGGGGAATTCTATCTGCATATCATTACTGAAGGAGTCTCTGTTGTCTTGACAAACTGATGATACGTATGGGCAACAGGTGAGATAGGCAGTCTACTTATTTATTTTCCTTTTGCTAGGAGGGTTTGTTGTGGAAAAGAATGGTGACGTCGTCCATCTCTAATTTTTGCCATATTTATGGATCATGGCGAACATCTGCTTATATGACTTGGGGAGATTCATTCTGGCATTCGTATATGTTTTTTTTAGATGCTTTCAATCGGTGATACCAACATACATTCATAAGACCCGCGTACCTTTTGGAGGTAATCTTCAAGTTTAATTTCCTTTTTATTTTTTTACAGTCCTTTTTATTTTCTTTTTTATTCTTAGTGTTTGCCTTTTTGCAGAGGTGGTTTTAAAATGTCATATGGAACAATATGGCATTGATGTACTTAAAGGAAAGTAATCTAGGAGACTTTCACATGATGTATTGGTGGAGGAAGTCGAACAGCCGTTCGAACCAATCCCTTGCCCTGAAGGGCATACAAGAGGCACTGAACTCCTTGACAAGCGACCAGCTTAGATTTTTTATTTTATCATTTCTAAATTTTTTGAATCTTTATTCTTTCGGGTAGCTTTTGATTCTTTTCTGGGGATATAAGTGACCTTATATCCTTGGAGTTTTCTTTCGAGGGTCGCGAAGTCTACCGGCATACACGTGTAAGGCGATTATTGGTACACGAGTTTGGGTATGTTTAGTACCTTAGGGAGAGGGTGGTACATCAGATCATGGAGGGGGTGGTGGAGGTCCCACCATCGGTTTCCTCAAAGGTCATGAGGTGGGTCAAAAAAATAATGAATTAGGCGAGGTCGAGGGCAATGGAGGGTGAGCCCTATACGCTCTACACTCATATAATAGTAGGCTATGACTACCCTAATTTTCTGACCAGCTGGTTGATGCCTTCGTGCATATATGGTGTGGAGAATATGCCGCCATTTCTATAGCTTCGGGTAGAGTTACCAATGTGCCGATGGCATCGACCCATAACACTAGAGGATGCACAACTGCAGCAGAAGAGGAGTCTCTGCTTATTCTGGTCTTTCTCCCTCTTACCATTTTAGGTTGAGCAATGGGGAAGTGTTATCGGTGCCCCCATCGCCCCTATGCGCTGGTGCACGAGTTGTCGGGTATTTCTGATGAGGCCCTCTGAACTGAGGTATACTCCTTTCTTTTCTATTTCATTCCCTTTTCTCGATTTATTTTTCTTTACTGACTTACTTGATTTTTATTGCCTTTGTTCTTCTTTCTTATAGATTGTTCGTGTGTCGACCACCCGGATGAGGGACATTAAAGACGAGATGGCATCGATGTTATCCTACGTGAGGAAGTCAGCTAGTGCCTGTATGATGCCACCGACCACATCTGAGGAGACTTCAGGCTCTAGGAAAGAGATTTACCACTCATCACATGGAAAAGAATGTATGCCGCGAAGGTCGAGTGTTGGTTTTTTGAGAGGGTGTGACGGGTTCAATTGTGTCCCAGTGTATCTTTTTTCTTTTTCTTTTTCTTTTGTACTTGAAAGAAGTAAAACAGTTCTAGAAAAATTAAATATTAGATTAGTTTAATGACTTAATCTACATGCATTTTAGTTTACTGCTGAAGCTTCTCATTTTTTGCGAAGAAAGAGATAAAATGAAAAAGGGACTCGTAGTAAAAGGAAAATATTTATTTTCCAAAATTCTATACAAAAAAGGAAAATAATTTTTCAAAAATGGGCAACCCGGAGGTTTGACTTTTTGAAAGTATTTGTTTTTGAAATTGATATGTGTAAAAGAGGAAATAGGATTTTTATATAAAAAAAAGGATGGGTTGTTGATTGGCATACCCCTTGACATGCCTATTGGCATAAGAGTCAAGTCCAAATCATTACTTTGTCATTGATTGCACTTTCTACATATGTTTTGTACTTCGAGGGAGGAGAAATTGACAATGATTTGAATGGTTCATCTTCTTATGGGTATTTTTGGTATAAAAAGGGGCTTTGTATGTGCTTTCTTCACTGTCTTCCATATTCATTCCTTCATACGTCTCTATTTCTATACAAATGGATCTTCCGATGTCCAAGGAATTTTCTTCCTACCTCGAGGGTCTAGAGGAAATGTACTTCTATAATGTTGACTTCGAAGCTTTTAATGTGTGCCAAATCTCTTTATGGAGTAACGTTCCATAGACTAGAATCTTAAGCAGTGATACAATTCTTCTACCTAGAAAACCATGTTTTACAGTTCTTCTTAGACGAAGTATGCCCCACTATGAAAATTTATCTATGATATTGGGAATTAGTCCCAAATTAACGGCGACATGATGAAATAATCCCATTCTCCCCGGGTGTCTTTGGCAGAGTTGCTTCATATTTCCCCCTCAGTCGCCCGACCACTGGTTCAAGGAGGAAGTATCGTCCTCCCGGTAGTCTTGAATTTAGTGTACCGGAGGAATTTTTCTGATACTTGTTTTGCCAGAGCCATAGCATTGGGTATGATTTCTAGGCTTCTGTTGGTAACAGGTGACCTGACGACTGATCCTCAGCTAACCATGATAGTGGTGTGGTTGTCTTACTACTGTAGTCCAATGGTAGTAGTGTGAGTGGAGACTTTGAACGACATGGATGCCTATAAGGAAGGTCGAAATGACTTTCTATAGGGAAACCCTATCATGCTGTTCATATCTCGTTTTGATCCTGGTGGCCCCTCCTCAGTACCCTCTACCGAGAGTTCCCAATTCCTTTCTAGGTGTTTCTTCAATTTTAATCCTTCGACGGAGAATTGGGTTTATTGGTTTACGAATCAAGGGACCTAATGTCTTTTATGGCCTGTACCTTGGTGGGAGAAATTGTAGCCCATTTTACAGTAAGGGGAATATCAGTATATGCAGTTTGTTGGTCTCCACCATACTTTCTTCTATTTTCCTTAGTGTCTTTTGTGCCAAGTAGGATGGAAGCTGATCATGCCACCCCACATAACTAATATATTTTTGATGGATCACTTGACATAGTACTCAAGGATGATTTTGGGGCCTTAATGGCAGCATCGTTGGTCGTCTACACATCCACCAAAATCCATTAGAGGGCATTGGCTTGTGTTTAGGGATTATTTAAAATATTTAGGAAAATGGGTGGTTGGGAAGATTTTTGAGGAGGAGACTGGGCAAAGATGGCTTGTCACTTTTGATAGCATGGAGGACGACATGGTGGTTTCGTCAAAGCTTATCAAGGCATACCATTGTATAGATTGTACTCAGGACACTAATGAAGTGTGCGACACTTGGGGACCTCTAGGGGCTGGTAACTATGATGAGGCAGGGCCATCAAGTAGCTGAGGATAAGTTTTTTTTAAGCTATTTGTTTTTATATTTCGTGTGGAATTTGTGTTTGGGGTAATTTGTGTTTTGGTGGATGTTTGGTACGTTATTTTTGGAGTTTTTTTGTGAAGCTAGTTATTGGTTGGGATTGATAGGATGTAATGAAGGTTTAGGAGGGGAGCAGTTCGTTTATTTCCTGTCACTTATATTTTCTATAACAACCGTATTCCTTCATTGAAATAAAAGTAATTTTAATATATTTTATTGTGTATTTTGATGAATTTTGTATTTGCACTATATATACCAATTGTTAAGGCATACATAATGCTTTTGTTGTTTAAATGATGAGATGGACTGCTGTTCTCGGGGGAAGAAAAAAATATCATTTTATAAAAGAGAAAGGATGGAGCCCATGTGTGTTGTAAAGGATTCCTACGTACCTCTATGGGTTTTAAAATTTTATGAGCATCATTTTGAAAAGGGTGTTCTTGAGAGGATTGGGTCTCACATAGTTATGAGTAGGGGAAATGATGAGAGATTTTATTTTTATTTCTTAGAATAGAAGGGCGATGATAAAAGATGCAGCGCGCCATGAGTTCAGACTAAGGGTAGAACTTCTTGAGACGGTTCAGATTGATTAGATGCACTATCTCTTCTCCTTCGAGATCTGTAAGCATAGCGACGCCACCTGGAAGGAGTTTTTTCGTAATGTAGGGACCACTCCAATAATGTTTGAACTTCCTTTTGGGGTCCTTGATTGGTTCTAGGAATTCGTTAAAGGCAAGCTCTCCTTCTTGGAAACTGCGGTCTTTGAGTATCTTTTCATCTCGGAGTGAGATTTAGTCATAGTGGCTCTGATGCCAGTCTTCCTTACTGACTTTGCTTTCGAGCATGACACAGAGATAAGCCACTTCTAATTCGATTAGGAGAACTGCCTCCATGCCAAATATTAGGGAATAAGGGTAGCCCCAGTAAGTATCCTAATATAGGTGCGATAGCCCCAGAGGGTGTATGGGATCCGATCGTCCCATTCTTTGCAGCTTTCGGTAATCTTGCTGATGTTCATTTTTAGGATTTTGTTATTGTCTTCAACAATGTCGTTGGTTTGGGGACGGTAAGGAAAAGACTTGTGTCTCTGAGCTCGATACTCAATGATTAATTTTGTGACCTCGATCTCAAAGTGGAGTCAATTTTCTGATATCAACTTATAGGAACCCCATAGCGGCATATGGTATTCTTTTAATTAACTTGGCCACTTTATTTTCATTCAACATCGCGTATGACTCAACTTTGACCCATTTAGTGAAATAGTCAATGGTGACTAAAAAGAATTTGTTCTCATTCCCAGCTTTTGGAGTGACCTTCCCTCTAATGTCTATGGCTCAAGTAGATAAATACTAGGGAAGGGTCATGTTGTATAGCTCTCGGGGAGGAAAGTGTTGGAGGTTGGAGAACTAATGGTATTTGAGGCATCTTCAAACATAGACAGTGTAGTCATGGATCATGGTGGTCCACTAGTACCCTTGATAAATGATTTTCTTGGCAAGCATATAACCATTCATGTAGGTCATGCATTTCGTGTTATGGATTTTTGACATCATTCCTTTAATATCAGGACCTACTATACAATATAAATGAATTCTATTGAAGTTTCTCTTGAAAAGTGCTTTATCATAGATGATGTACTGGGCATATAGTATGTGAAGGTTCACACGGTCTTTCCTATCTGCATCGCAGGGATACCTACCAAGTTTGAGAGGTGCCAAATGTCATAGCACCATAATTCAACCATATCAGAGCCTTCTTCAGTGACGAGTTCGATGTGGTAACATTGAGTGGGTATAACTTGTTCCTGAACTAGGAAAGGGGCCATTATTATTCCCTCAGGCATGTCAACCATGGAGGCAAACATTACTAGTGCATCATCTAGGTTATTCTTTGAGCGCAGAAGGTAATAGAAGGGGACATATTTGAACTGGGAGGCAAGCTCTTTTAGGTGGGCGTATAAGGGTAGGAGATTCTCATCTTTGACTTTCCATTTTTTTTATAATTTATCCAATAATGAGGGTAGAGTCCCCATAGACGTATATATGCCTGATTCTTTTCTCGAGTCGATCTTCATCCCTACGATGCACGCCTCATATTCTTTCATATTATTTGTGTAAAGGAAGTCTAGCTTTATGGAAATAGGGTAATGAGAGTCATCGAGAATGATAAGGAGTATCCCTATGCCATATCTTTTCTTATTGGCAGGTCCATCTGATTCCATCCATAAGATGATCGACAAGGTAGTCGGATATGTCCCTCGCCTTTATGGATTTTTGTATGACACAAATAATGTCAAACTCGGCTAGTAACATCAACCAGCGGGCCATTAATCTTAATACATAGGTTGTTTCTAAGCAGGTATTTTATAGGATCCATGTAGGATACTAGTCTGATGGGAAATGCAAGCATGTAGTGCCATAATTTATACTTGATCCTTACAAGGGGACACACGCTTTTTCCAAAGCAGTGTAGTTGACTTCACTCGGCTAACTTTTAACTAGCATAGTAGATGGCTCTTTCCTTATTAGATTCTTCAATGTATTGGTCTAACAAAGCACCTGTTGTTGTATCAGTGACAATCAAGTATTGAATAAGGGGAGACCTAGATGCGAAAGCATAAGCACTGAAGGTTAGGTGAGGTATCAGTTGATGTGGTTAAAGGCTTCTTGGCACACCTCATTCTAAACTTGGGTTGAGTCTTTTAGGAGAAGTTTAAAAATTGGTTTATAGATTGACGTCAGCTGGCTATTGAACCGACTGATGTATTACAACTTACCCAAGAATCCTTGTACTTATTTTTTCGTTCAGGGTGGTGGCATCTCGAGTATGGATTTCAGCTTTATGGGGTCTGCTTAAATTCCTTTCTCACTAGACATGAATCCAAGGGGCTTCCCTTTAGTGACACTAAAGACACGCTTTTGTGGTTGAGCCGTATCTAGTATTATCGCAGTTGTTCAAATAATTTCCTTAGGGAGGGGATGTGACCTTCTTGATTCTTCGACTTGATGATCATTTCATCAAGATATACCTCGATTTCTTTATGAATGGGATCATGCGGGATTGTTATGGCGGACCTTAGTCGGTAGTCCGATCATTTTTTAGCCCGAATGGCATGATAGTGTAGCAGAAGGTTCCCTAGGGGGTGATAAAGGAAGTTTTATCTTGATGGTTAGGGTGCATCTTAATCTAGTTGTAAATGACAAATATGTCGATAAATGACTTAAGGGCATGGCTAATTTTATTTTCCACAATCATTTCAATGTTCCGCATAGGGTAATCATCCTTTGAGGATTCTTTTCTTCAGATACCAATAACCGATGAACATGAGGACGTTCCCTCTTGATTTTGGCACAATAATAATTTTTCCAAGACATATAGGGTATTCAACCATGTGAATGAAACCCAAGTCCAACTGTTTGACTACTTTTTCTTTGACCTTGAGGAACCATTCAGTTAGGATCTTCCTCAGTTTTTATTTGATAGGTTTGTTTTATGAGAATGTGGGGATCTCGCACTGAGCTATCTTTGGATCAATATCGGGTATGTCAGCATAGGACCATGTGAAAAGATCCATGAACATCGTCAGAAGCTCTTCAAATTATGCCTGTTGATGCTCATTGAGGGTGGACCCTATCCTAATCTCACACATGTGGCTACTAGAACTGAGATTAATATCAACAGTCTCATCATCATTAGTTTGAATGTGGTTATGTTTATTGTTTTCCTTATTGAGATCATTTAAGAGTTATTCATTTATAAATCATCTCATCAAAAAATTGATCAGAATTAATGCAATTAATGTAAGGCACAATAAGATACTCAAAGTCTTCATTTATTTCATTCTCAGGAATACATCATTGAGAACCTCATCAAAAGATGCCTCTTTTACATTGATATCATAGATAGGAGAAACAATAGCAAGTTTAAGGGTTTTTTGAATGGGGTGAATAGCAGGGCTTAAGTAAGATAGATCGCAATGGCATGCCAGTTAAGGAGATGTGCTTCAGTAGTTGCAATCTTTGGGGATGGGTTGGTCTAGCGGTGAAGATTCTTGGTGAATCACTTAGAGACTCAACCCGAGTGTCAATAGGCTGAATGACTCCTCGATGTCATTACCCTCAGAGTTTGTAGTGATTTATATGGTTTCATCAGTAAGTGGTTCCACCTCGTGCTTCCATTCGTTTCCCCAAGTGTTGCCAACTTGAAAAAAGATCTCCAACCCAGGGCATACCATGGTTCGAAGAATCCACCGAAGGGGATGTCTTCACCCTTGAATTCATCATTTGAGATTTCAAAGTCATCATCCTAGTCAGTGGTGACGATGTCCTCTTACTAAAAGTAGTCGATGCTCTCGATAAAATCCATGGCTACATCAAATAGGTATTCCCAGTCAACGGGGAAGTACACGAGTGAAGGTACTAGACTTCCTTATATTTTTAAAGTCGTGAGCAACTCAAGGATGCTGAATACTTCTCTTTTTTAGTGGAAGATATCGAATATGGTCTGCACGACATCATTCAGACTGATTTCTTCTACGAGTACCACCCATTCATCTGATTCCCAAGCCCAATTTTAAGTTTTCACAAATAGGATATTGAACTTCTCATAGTCGAGGGTTATCTTTATAGTAGTTTCAGCCCAAATCCTCATAGTTGATCTAGTACTGTAAGCTGTTTTATGTCTCCTCCTATGATCTGGTACGGATGACAATACAGGCTCGTGTGAGGAGTGACAGAGCTTGATCAACAAATCTCATTGGATATAATAGAAAAGACGGGAAAACTTTGAGGGTTTGGGATGACATTATGGAGGTGCCGAGTATTTTGGCATGCATAATTTGGGTAGAGGGGTCAAATTTGGATTTATTTTCTAAGAATATGGCATTTTATTTGGTTCTATTTACTAGGAGAGGGTTATGTGTAGTGTTGGGTTTAGGTTTAGCTAGCAGAGCAATGATTCCCGACTTATAAGGCTTTTGATTACATTTTTTAGGTACAAACATGTTGGTGGTGTGGCCTATGATTTGCTGAAAGTCGAAATGGTCATCATGTTTGATTTTTTTAAGAAGGGGATTTAACAATGGGTGGGGTTCCAATGGTTTAATGAGGTTTAGGGCTAGCAAGGCTTGGTATAATTTCAATATAGGAACATGGAGTTTAGTGTATCCTTTGCTGACAGGATTGGGGAGACTTTCAAGTGCCCAAGAAGTGGCATGTTGAGATATGTTATTGATGGTTAAGACTCAGGCACTATAAGGCTTGACATATTTCTACGGTGTAAACTATCCATTCATCTTCTTTAGTTCAGACTCTACATTGTCCACCCTTTTTTAATTTCCGCAATAGCCTCCTAGAGGGCTCTAAAGTGCAAGTAGTATTGTCATCCTATAGATGCTCGAATATGGGGTAGGAAGTTCTTCTTCATAATACTCACTTATTCTTCCTCTGAGGTCCTCTTGGTTATAAAGGTGGATTTATCTATCCACCTCCCGATAAAAATACCAATTGATTCCCCATGGTTTTTTTTAATAAGTTCTAGGTCTCTGAGTGTGACCTCGAGTTCTTCGTTGTATCTGTAATGGGATAAGAATTCCTTCGCTCCATCCTCCCAACTACGGATTCTAGATTCTTTAAGAGATAAAAGCCATCGGAGAGCACTTTCATTCAAGTTTTGTTGAAAAATTCGGGACATTATCTTCTGAATCTCAAAGAAGGTTCATGGCTTAGTGGCAGCTACATAGATGCACAATTGGGGGCCCGCTTCCCCTGAATTTCTCGATGTACAACATCTTGAACTTTTTTGGCAACTAGGACTTAGGGTAGGGGGACATGGGTGTGTACTACATGTATTTTTTAGAGATCTTGACCTGGTCAAACTTCTTTGACAATAGTTTATATTCTTCCTTGACCTTGTTTAACTCTTTTTATTTAAGGTCCACATTCATTGGCAGATTAGCCCATGGCTGGGCAAGGTTCAAAATTGGGAGCTAAGTAACTGGCCATTTAAATCAAGGCATATGGGGCATGTTAATGCTCCTTTAGGACCAGATAGGATCGAGGGCAGATGGTCCCATGGCAGGAGGAAAAAAGATATCAGGTTCACGAGCCTCGGGAGTGTAGGCTCATTATTGTTGCATCTCTTGGACATCAGCTTGAAGGTTGTCAATCTTGGTACTGAATTGGGCTAGGATAGCCATCTAGTCAGCTTGAACATTCAGTGCTTAGTCTATTTTCTCCATAAAAAAATTATGGATGTAGATCTCAAATTCGATTGAAGTAGTAGAAGAAATAGTGGATCTTTAGGGTGGTTTGACGAAAGAGCAAATCCAATAGGGAGACAGACCAAAGTTGACTATCCGATCGACCTGATAGGAAAAAATAATTTTGGTTCATTTTTTAAGGAAAAAGGAAGTATATTTATTAATTTAAAAGAGGGGAAAATATGTTTCTGGTATTTTTATTTTTTGAATAAAAGGGAAAAGGGAAAAACTCGGCATGGTTATTATTATTACTAAGTTTCACTTGTATTATGTATCTCTAAATGCAAGTAAAATATCAGAGAGGACCCTTGCCTTGGGAAAAAAATAGGGTATAAGATATAAGACATGGTTTGACTTACTTTCAGTCTCACGGACAAGGTCCTATTTTTAAAAAAAGGTGAATGTTCGGGTGGTATGGCAACCCGAAATTTTGACAGAGTTTCACATAGTAATCGGCAAACTAATTATGAGTGTCCTAAAGCTGATGCCTATATGAGGTTTATGCATTTTTTGGGTTAGTGAAAGGTTTCACCCCTTTGGCATTCATCAGTACATGTGGACAAACCATTTGATATACTTGAGTGTACATGAATTGCCTCACGATATACCTCATGGGGATGGTACGTGTGAGAGCGAATACAATATATTCGACGTACGTGAATGAGTTCTCTACTATATTCCTATTGTCATGAGTTCGATCAAGAGGTTTGATACGGGGGGAACTGTGAGATATATGTAAAAGGTACGAGGCCAATAGAAGTTAAGAATCATATCGCTTTGGTAAATCGTGCCCCGCTGAATTGACACCCATCACGAAGTGACCCCCCTGAACGGGAAAAAAATTGGTCGATATTTCCATGCTCTGGTGATGTAGTGTGTAAAAATTCATGAGTTATGATTAGTATATTATGGAGATTTTTCTGTATGCTAAGTAAAGGAGAGCACTATTACTGCGAGGTAGAATATGCAAATAGCATGAAATGAAAAGTAACGCTAGAGTGGAGCATGAGGACTATACTAAGGATGGTGATAAAGTGTGAAGCGTGTGGATATACAAGTGAGTGAGATGTGTGCAAAGTAAGAGAGTGACATGGGAATCATGTGAGTGAAACAACATGTGAAATATATACACATGAAAGTGTGTGCTAATGAGATTAAGCATGGATAATCTACAACTGGTGTGTGAGATAGTGATCATGGAGATATATAAAAGTGAGGGTGTGTGATAGTAAAGGTAAGCATGGATAATCTACAAGTGGTGTGTGAGCATGTAAATAAAGATGAGACTATATACAACTGCGAATGTGTGAAGTAAGAATGGAGAATATATTCACATGGGTGTAAGGTGAAACATGGTGAGCTTGTACAATTTAGTAAAGAGTGATATATACAGGAGGAGAGAGTATGCGTGACATAATCATGTGATAAATATATAAGAAGTAAGCATATGAGTAAAGGGAATATACAAGTTGGAACATATGTACACATGTAGAAAAGAAGGAGAGTAAAAAAGGAACAACCATGTAGAAATACAGTCTAGTCCTCTAGAAAGTTCCCACCGGAGTCTCCACTTTGGCCATATGGGTCGGATTCCTCAGGCACGGGCCCGACCTTGAAGTCAGAACGAGGGGAGGAGGAGTAAAATGATCTCCCCTCTCTCCCTTTCTAGCGTTTCATGTAGGGGTGATTCGAGGATACAGAGGTCCCCTTTTCACCACTCGTGTTGTCATCTTCATGGTGTGCCTCGTATATAAAATCGGCCATCGTCAAATGAGGATAACATGAAGAGATGGACTCTCCAGCCTATTTTGCTCAAAACAGGCAAAAGAATGTTGTTGCCTCAAGATAACGGCATCAAGGTCATACTGATGCATACGAAACCAAATGATTCGAAGTATCGAGGACTAAGTTACGAAATGGGAAGGTGTTAGGCACCCATTCCTCCCTTTCGTCCTCTCATGGGATATGTTCATCTTCACCTTCTTTTCCCTGTGATGTGTGTGTAATATAAATAATGGGAGAATGAAATTATCCGACTCGCATCATGGAATGTACGAAGAGGGCTCATTCGTAAGAGTGAACCCAAAAATAGTTATAAACATATGATGTAACTGTTTTCCGAATCATAAATCTCCATGGAAGATCAAATGTGAATGGTAGGAGAGCCACAAATATATAGGAGTCTAAGACACAAAGTGTGAGAGAATGATGAAGTCTTACTTTTCAAATTTATGAATAAACCCTCCTTTTGTCTTTTTTGGGTTTTTATGAAAATAAGTTGTGATTAATACTAATAATAAAAATTGAAGATTACTTGATGTGAGATAACAAAGAAAAACTAGAAGATTTTATAAAATAAGAATAAAGTAAATAATAACATTAAAATGAGTAAGCTATAAAAAGGGGTGAGGAATGGACCTCCTTATAGAATTTTGTTACTGAAATTACAATGTAAATAGGTTAGTTTTTATAGTGGTATGGAGGTAATATGGTAGTTTGAGGCGGATAGCTAAATGAGGTGAGAAACTGAGGTAAGAGAATGTTGAAAAATGGATTTTTTTGGCAAAGAGAAGGCTCTGATTTTGAGATAATGTTTGTTGACTCCTAAAAGGGACCTCCTTCAAGGGTGAGGTCATGAGCCCTTTATATAGTTCCAATTAGGCTTGGGGATGTTGATCGGTATGGCCCTTGGCCTACCTATCGGTATAAATATTACCTTATTGGTCAAGGAAAGTACATCCTGCCGATAGGCAGGGGGTTTGGGGTGCCTATAAACAAATATAACTAACTTTTTGGAAAAACAGGCATAAAATGCAAACCCCAGTCTGGATCGTGTAGGACAGGACCATTAGAAAGAGAATTCAGATGTCTTCAATAATCCATTGAGCCAATCCCAGGTTCCAAAGTTAATCAATGTTAAATCGGGCTCGGAAGCACCCGATGGTATCCGAAGTGGGGATTATTATAAGAAAATGGGTCGTTCGTGTGAACTGTGAGGCCTATTCTTGCATGGCGAGGACCGTTAGAAAGAGAACTCAGATCCATTTGAAATTTCCTTAAGATTTTCTTTGTTTAAAGAGTTTATTAAGGTTGAACAGGGCCCTGAAGAGACTAGTGGAATTTTGGAGTAAAACATATCGTTTGTGCGGACCATAAGGCTGATTCACGTATAATAAGGATCGTTGGAAAGGGAATTCAGAGACCTTCGGGGTTTCATTTATATTTGCTCAAGTTAAAGAGTTGAAGAAAATCAAATGTCACCTAGGAGTGTCCGATGGCCTCCAGATCAGTACTCTAAGTGAAAGAGATCAGTCGTGCTGACCGTGAAGCCGATTCGTGCACAGGATGGACGATTGGAAAGGGTATTTTGATCCCTTCCAGGTTTCATTGAGATTTTCTCTGGTAAAAGAGTTAAAAAGATTCAAAAAGGGTCTGAGAGCGCTCGATGGCCTCTAAATCAACACTCAGAGTGAAACAGATTGTTCGTGCGAATAGTGATGCCGATTTACGTACGGGATGAATAGTTAGAACGGGTATTCAGACCCTTTCCATGCTTCATTGAGCTTCTCTTAGATTGAAGAGTTGAACATATTCAAATAGGGCTTGGGAACTCCCGGTGACCTCCGGGTTAGTACTCGGAATGTGACCTGGTGTTTATGATGAGTGTATGGGCATTAGGGACCTATGGAGGTCCTTACAAGGGTCCTAGGATGGAGTGTCTACACTTTTTTTTCATCCTCAAATAAAAAACATTAAAATTAGATAACATTTTATTTAAGAATTTATTGGGAAAAATAAAATTAATACTGAATATCTTAACATGAAAGATCAATTAGAAGATATTTTCACAAAACTTTTAGATAATCATCGTTTTGAAACTCTTAGAATATCTATTGGTGCTTATGCCGGCCCCATTTAAAATGTGTTAGTAGTATGTTGGTACATATTTTATCATAATAGTTTATAGTACTAACATCTTTTGTAGGTTATTCCCCACTCTTTGTCCTTTTGTGACAAACAGTGGGAGAACTTGAGACTACTTATTTTTTGTTACGAAGAATTTGGTGAGACTCCTGTTTTTTGTTATATGTAAGTGAGTCTCTTATGATACATGTTGTTAGTTGAGTTTTACATTCTTCTTTTTAAGACAAATATTGCTAGTTGAGTTATGTACTTTTCGTTTTAAGATTCTTGTGTATAGTTGAGTTGTGTACTTGTGTGTGTGAGACTTATTTTTTTAGTCGCGATTTGGTTTGTACCAAAACAATTCAAAGGGAGCGATTGAAAATACCCTCTTTTAAATCCCACCGAATTTTGATTTGGTTCAGTTTTTTAATAACAGTCCCAAATACACTCGGACCTTTGCATACACTAAACACATTCCTAAAAATATTTTTAAAACATTTTATAACTCTAAATTGAATTTTGGTAAATATATTCTTTATGGTTTTATACTTTTTATGATTTTTGAAATTAATTTTCATATTTTTTTATTTTTTTTATAATTTAAAATGTTGAATTAAACATTTAGAAATAAACAATTTAAATATTTATAATTGTTTCTTAATTAAAAATCAGCACAGATTTAGACGGCATCATTTTTATTTATTTGCAGGTCATTTGGTTATTAATCCATGTGGCTTGGTTTGGTCCAATGAGATTGCGAGGTGGGGCCCACACGATTTGATCACTCATGAGCTTGGGGACGCGCTTGCTCGACTGCAGACTGTCTGGAGCTATTTTACCCTTATTCCCTCCATAGTACCTTGCCTAATTATGCATGTATCCCTATCACTTTATCTTTTGTGCGTTGCTATCCTTGCCCTTAGATGCTTTTGGATGTTTACTTAATTTCTCTTATTTGTTTGGGAATTACAAGTAAACTAGAGGCATTCTTCAACCTCTATAAATAGAGGGGTTAGTGCTTATTTTTAAAACGTCAATATTATTTAGAAACTGAAACCAAACTCTGCTAAAATTATCTTAAAACTTACTCTCTTTAAAAAGACATCCAAAGTTTATCTTATTTAGATATTTTCCTTCAAACCATTTCTAAACACTTGAGTTCTCTTCAAACCACTCTGTGAGTTTGTGTGTTTAGAGTTTATTTGAAGTTGTTGATAGGTATAGCCCTTGTCCTACTTATCGGCCCAGAGATTGCCTTGATGGGTAAGGAAAGTACATCAGGCTAATAGGCAAGGGGTTTAGGATGCCTATAAACAGACGGAACGGGCTTTTTTGGAAAAACATGAAAAAAATGCAAACCCTCTGTCAAGATCATGCAGGCCATAACTGTTGAAAAGTGAATTCAGACTTCTTCAATAATCCATTGAACTACTCCCTAGTTCAAGATTTGACCGATGTCAAACTAGGATTGGAAGCTCCCGATCGTCTTTGAATTGGGAATTTTCGTGTCAAAATGGGTCATTCGCATGAACAGTGAGGTCGATTTGTGCATGAAATGAAACATTGGAAATGGAATTTAGAGCCATTCGAGTTTTCATAATCTTTGCTCTATTTAGAGAGTTTATTAAGGTTGAATAGGTCCTGGAAGATCCCGGTGGCATTTCGGAGTAAAACAGATCATTTGTGTGAACCGAAGGTTGATTCGCGTATATAATGGACTATTGGAAAGGGGATTCAAAGCCCTTAAACGTTTTATTTATCTTTTCTCAAGTCATATAGTTGACCAGAGTCAAACGATGCCTAGGAGTGCCCAAGGGCTGTCAAATCAATACTTTAAGTGAAAGAGATCGTTCGTGTGGACTGTGAAGCCGATTCATGCATAGGATGACCATTGGAAAGGGGATTTTGATCCCTTCAAAGTTTCATTGAGATTTTCTCAGTTTGGAGAGTTGAATGGATTCAAACAGGGCCCGAGAGTGCCCGATGGACTCCAAATCAATACTCGGAGTGAAACTAATTATTCATGGGATCGTGAGGCTAATTTACGCACGGGATGGACTGTTGGAAAGAGGATTAAGAGTATTTACATGTTTCATTTAGATTCTCTTAGGTTAGAGAGTTTACCTGAATCTAATAGGGCTTGAGATCTCCCAGTGTCCTCCAGATTAGTACTCGAAATGTGATCTAGGGTTTATGATGAATGGATGAGCGTTAGGGACCTTAGGAGGTCCTTAGAAAGGTTATAAAATGGAGTTTTTACACCTATTCTTCATTCTCGAACAAAAAACATTAAAATAATAGAACATTTTATTCAAAAATTAATTGAGAAAAAGAAAATTAACACTGAATATCTTAACACTAAAGATCGATTAGCAGGTCTTTTCACAAAACCTTTAGACAACCATCTTTTTGAAACGCTTAGAATATCTATTGGTTTTTGTTCCTACCCCATTTAAAATGTGTTAGTAGTGTATGTTAGTACATATTTCATCAAAATAACTTATAGTACTAACATCTTTTGTAGGTTCTTCCCTACTCTTTATTCCTTTGTGACAAACAGTGGGAGAACTTGAGACTCCTTATTTTTTTATGGAGAATTTGGTGAGACTCCATCCTTTTGTTGTATGTAATTGAGTCTCTTAGGATACATGTTCTTAGTTGTGTTCTGTATTCTTATTTTTAGGACATATATTGTTAGTTGAGTTATGTACTCTTATTTTTTGGATTCTTGTGTATAGTTGAGTTTTGTATTTGTGTGTGTGAGACTTAATTAATTAGTCTTAATTTGGTTTTTCCTAAAACAATTCAAAGGGGGAGATTGAAAATACCCTCTTTAAATCCCACATGATTTTGATTTGGCTCGATTTTTTAACAACAGTCCCAATTACACCTGGACCTTCGCACGCACTAAACACATTCCTAAACATATTTTTAATACATTTTTAAACTCAATTTTCTAGTTTTTGAGAACCCTAAATTGAATTTTGGTAAATATATTCTTTATGGTTTTATACTTTTTTAGATTTTTTAATTTAATTTTCATATTTTTTATGAGTTTTTTTTTTGGAATTTAAAATGTTGAATTAAACATTTAGAAAGAAACGATTTAAATATTTATAATTGTTTTTAGGTAGAAATCAACACAGAGTTAAACGACATCATTTTGGCTTGTTTGTTAGTCATTATTTTATCAATCCACGTGGCTTGTTTTGGCCTAATGAGATTGTAAGGTGTGGCCCATGCGATTTGATCACGCATGAGCTTGGGGGCATGTTTGCTCGACTACAGATAGTCTGGGGCTGTTTTACCCTTATGCCCTCCACGGTGCCTTAACTAATTATTCTTGTATCCCTATCATTTTATGTTTTGTGCGTTGCCATCCTTACCCTTAGAAGCTTTTAGAAGTTTACTTAATTGCCCTTATTTGTTCGGGAATTACAAGCGAACTAGAGGCATTATTCGGCCTTTATAAATAGAGGTCTTAGGGATTATTTTCAAAACATCGATATTATTTATAAACTGAAACCAAACTCTGCCAAAATTATCCCAAAACTTCCTCTCTCTAAAAAAACATCCCAAGTTTATCTTCCTTTGAGATTTTCCTTAAAACCATTTTTAAACACTTGAGTTCTCTTCAAATCACTCTCTTAGTTTGTGTGTTTAGAGGTTATTTGAGGGTTTGAGAGTTTCAGAGATTTTTGTTTGAGGGTTTGTTAATTTGAAAGTTTTCAAGGTTTCTGGGTTCTAATAGTTGAACTTTGAAGATTTTTGGTTTTGGATCTTTTGAGAGCTTGCGTGGCTTTCTGTTTGTTGGATATGGATCATATAAGGCTGTTGGAGATTTTTGATTCTCCTGTTTGTCCTATTGATCTTCATTGGGAATCTTTTACATATAAACACACACACACACACACACACACACAAAAAAACAAACATACACACACTCTGTTTGTATGTGTTCGTGGTTTTGTATGGGTTAAACAATGTAAACATATTTTTTTTAGCTAAAACCTAGTCTGGAAAACCCTACATTGAAATCTTCCTTTCTTGACCAAATCTACCTAAACTTATTACATTGCATAAATATATCTTACACATTTAGTTGATCTAATTTTATGAACTAAATCATTTTTTAAACCTGCTATACACTTTAAAAACAAGATTTGGTTTGTACCTTTCAGAATTGTGCAGATTTTTTGTGTTTGATAAAAATGCATGATCTAAGCTTTTAATACATGAAACTGACTTTTGTGTTTACACGGGTGAAACTTCAAACCCTAAAGCATGGATGCTTTTTATCTAGTCTTTAGGGTTGACCCTTCTACCTTGAGTGAAAACCAAAACTTATTAAAATCTATTTTGTTGTTGCATCTTCACTGATACCTTTGTCTTGAATATGAAGCTTTATGTGTGTACTAATTAGTCTACTATTTGTTTTGTTTGGTACTTTTTCAGTATTTGTGGTGTTATTTAGTATAAGCCTTGGTGTATTGGGTGTATTGGGTGTATTGGATGTACGTATTCATTTACACATCGTAATCTATAAATTACACCTAAATTGATGATAAAGCGGACTTGTGGTTGAACAGGACTTAGTACTAAAAGACTCGAGGTTTTTCAGTATGTTGGTTTCCTCATTATCAAATTATTGTGTGCTTATCCACTTCTCCTTGTCTCATTATATTTCAAATTCAAATCCATTTTTAATTTGAACATCACACCCACAAGAACCAAACTTTATGTGTCTGTCTATATTCAATCGTTGAAGCTTAAAATGTTTTTACAAAGAGTTAAAAGAGACTTTTTACCTTGACATTTTATTATATTAGATTATTTTCACTTGCATATCACTTAATGCGTATGACAATAGTTTTGTGTTTTGATTTCAGTCTTGACTTAATCATGATTGAATCACCATAACTCTTATTGGTGCTTGAAATGTTCCAATGGTCTATTTGAGTGTATGTGTGATGTTTAAACTTTACTTGATGGGATATTTTCATGAACTAAAAGGGCTAATGTTGGTGAGATAACATTGACGTGAATTTAAGTATCATTAGTAGAAATTCTACTAACGAGTATGTGAAAGACTATATAGGAAAAGCCAAAAATGATTGAAAGAGACAAATCCCAGTGCTAGAAAATCTAAGGAAAATAAAAACAAGATAGGTCAATTTTATATTTTCTTATAGGGCATACTTATGTTTTTACTTTAGGGTTGAACATCATTAAGGGAGATTAATGGTTAGAAACTATTATTTAATGGGATCATGAAAGGATATTAATTTAATGATAAACTTAAGCATCATTTTTAATTCTTATGACTTGATTAAGTGTATTCATTTGATATTTTAACCCATATTAGCCCAATAATCATAACATCATTGAAATACAGAGTTGCTTGATTTGATTTGAAATGAATTTTGATCCTTATTATTGAATAGATTGATGTTTGTTTTGAATGTGTCCTCAAACTAAGGCATTATTTAAGATACAAGGGATTTTTTTTGGCAAATGATGTTTATCATATAAGACTTGGTCACTATCACACTTTTCCATACTAGAGATTTCATTTGCATATATGTGTGCGTGAGTATTTTGATTTGCAAATTTTATCTAAAAATTGTGCTTATTATGTCATACATGAATGTTCTTACATGCATTTGCATACATTCATAACATATTTTAAGAAATTCAGTTTTTTAGGACTCCACACTCAGTTATATTCTAGAGATATTCCCTGACCATGTGTATTGTCCAAAACCAGTGACATATTAGCATTGTATGCACGATCGAACTTGCTCCATGTGCACAAAATTCAAACATTGAAAAGGGGAACTAAGGAGCATTTTTTATATCTCAAATTCAACATTTCCATATCATAAACCCTATGCAATTTCAGTTCAATATCATATTTTTATTATTGTGTGATCGTTTCTAGAGGTATATGGAGTATATTTAGCAATTTCTCATATTCAAACCCTACCTTTTCATATTTCCTTATTTTTTCTAGTGCACACATTTGTAAGTCGGCATTCTCTCATTTTGTGTTTGATTTACACATATTAGAGTTAATCTAGGTTGATTTCGTCTTTCTAGGTTTTTGATCTGTGCTTAGAGGTTAATGTTTGGGATTTTATATTTTTGTACCATATCTTTTCCCATTAACTCTTTTCATTTATTCCATTTATACTTTTGTGTTTCTTTTTTACACCTTATTCTTTATAATATAGGTGATGATAAAATGCTTGCAATCAATAGAGTGTCATCTAGACCCCCAAGTGGTCCTGGTAGGAGTTCTCATTCTAGAGTGTCACCACCATCACCTCCACGTATATCATGTACTCGTTCTCAAAACCCCAGTGCCTTAATTCTAGTTCTTAACATGACTACTCATACATCTCGGATATGTGTTACTGTATATGGTCCTCCTTTACATTATAGGTTCAAGTCTTGATCAGTTATATCATAGAGAGATTTTAATTTAGAGAATCTTGAGAGAAGTGATGAAGGGCAGTTTGTTTTACCCTTAATTCAGAATCTTTCCAGTTTACGATTGCTACGGCCACACTTATTGGCAAAATGCTACCCTTATTCACGAGTTTTATATAAACATGATTGGGACCACCACCTCACCTCTAATTTTGACCTCTTATGTTAGTGGTTACTGTGACAAATGATTTTCTAGCTTCTCATCTTTGTATTACTGGATTTTATTATCCTGACTATGCATCTTTTACTTAGAGATCTATTACACATTATTAGGTTGTACATCACATACTAGTAGAGAGATGACTTGGGTTGAAAGTCTATTTCTTCAGACATCTTGGACTAAGAAGTATTTTATAGTTCAATTTTTGTTTACTTATGACCGTATGCCTCGACATCGTTCACAAGGACTTTTATTTTTCTTTTACATGGTTAATGTATGCTTTAACTCATCGTGAGTCTATTTATTACCGCGATTTCATTCTTGAGGTGGTGTGTCATGCTTCTTCGGATATATCCTAGTCGGCCTTACCCTATGGTCGCATGATCATGGAATACCTTTATTCCTTAGGTGTTCTGAGACGTTATTCAGATGATGATTTTGCAATTTTAAGAATTATTTCTAGCGTTAACACATTCTACTCTACCAATGAAACCTCATAAAGACTCCGTCTTAGCCCATTTACCCAAAGATATCCCTAGCACTAGCTCCTAGTGCTCATTAGCCATCACGGGAGTTTTTATAATACTCATTTTAATTATATGTGGTATTATTTTTATCATATGAATCCATAAATTACTCGAATATATGATCACCTTTATTATCGTATCAATTTTACGGAGAGAGATGCCTCTATGCCGCATCAAAGTGTTAGTTTCATTGTGAGTTATCTTAGATGTACTAGACTAGTATCGGGTTATTCTGACATCGCATCCATGCCTTTGCTTGCACTGGCTCCTACTCATGCTTCATCTCCTTTTTTTTTACTGATGATGACTACGACGAGGATGGCCCCATTGACGAGTGGATGGAAAAGGATTAGAGATTTCTATTATATCTCTATTTGATATTGTTGAGACATTTGTGTACCTTTTTATTGGTACTTTGGATATTTGGAATGGACATTTCTATATATTACTCTTATATGGGTTTGGAATAATTATTTTGTATGTGGATGATGATATTTTTTGTTTGATTTATGGATTATCTGTGTATTAATACATTTTCTGCTTCATCATTGCTATATCCATTGCCTTGTGATCTCACTCTATCTTGATAGATTTATATCACATTTCATGTTTTATTTGCTTATATGCTTAATATATCTTATTTTCCAGATTCTGACTTGAGATTCACATTCTATTGCACTTATATGTTGCTCATACTCGTGATGGTTTCCATTGACTACCCTCTTTATATGATTGGTAATTTCACATGTTTCCTAGATTTTGTTCTGGTAATGTTTATTTTACATAATTATTATTTCCATATTTCCCACGCTACCCCAGTTCTGTAAGTCTTTCAATTTATCTTTGACTTTTCATGTCAAAAAAAGGGTGAAATGTACACGATAGAAGGATTTCCCCTGATTACTCCTCTTATTAGAGATACTAACATGTTTCCACATTTAAAGGGAGAAACATTTTTTTACAGATATTTCATGCAGGGGGATCACTTACTTGTTGTACTTAATAATATTATAAGAATTTATCACTTTACGTATGTTTTCATGTTTTTCACCATCTCTTATTGAATTTTTTAGAATTCCCAAAGAAAATGGAGTTACTCTTTATGCATTCTATTACCTGCATTATCCTGAATATGTAATTCATGTATTTGAGGTTTATTCATTTTGATGTAGCTTATTCTCATATTACAAACTCGACTTTTCATTTGTCAATGGATTCTATGTGCATTACATCATTCTAGTCTCATTACATGGATAATGTGGAGTGGGTTTGGTAGGTGAAATCAAGAAACTTTTGGGGTTTGGGGGTTTTTTCCATGGAATATCAAAATGGGATATGAAAAATGTAATCTTTTGTATTTCTATACTAGTTGGATATATTCCGTTTCAAAGAATTTAAGTCATGTGTCATTCAAGATAAAATTCTCCAATCGTGGTAACACGTTGTGTAGAGAGCAAGTCTCATTCATTAGTCTAATGAAGATTGGACATTGAAGATCTATATGAATCTCCACATTCGAAAGACTAGTATTTCTTAACTTTATGGGTATATCCTTTTATAGTTTTGTGATTGAACATCGTTGGCTATGCTCACACATGCACTGAACAAGTGTATTTGATCACTAAGAAGTGTATTTTATACCTTGAGGAAATATCTAATTTTTTCCTAAATCCCTTTTGTTTAATGTTTTGGAAACACATCCTTAAACTATTTGTATTGTCCCAAATTGGACTCGTGAAAATGACTCTGCACCTTTTAGACTATTTGTGAACACCGGATAAAAGTGTGCACACAACATCAATTTTACGCCCATCATCACGATTGTAGGTTTTAAGTGTGTTTTTGAAATATTGGATTCAACTGTGCACACGGTGCCAAATTACCTCCGTGTGCACGACGAAGACAATTTTTGAAAATCTTTTATAAATAGGTCTTTTTCCCTCCACTTATAAAATATCTTAGTTCCTCTTTAGTTATCTACATCTTAAAGGGTATTTTTGAGGTTGAGAGCATTCTAATTCATTATCTTTTACCAAATTCACCTGTTCCTTCAAAATTGAGTTAGAAACCTAGATATATGCTTAATTTATGGATTATGAGGAATTGATAGTGATTTAAAACAAACCCACTTAGCCAAGATTAAATCTACACAATTTTACATATGAATTATTGATCTACACTTCAAGATCTCAAGAGGATATGTCTCGATCTGTTGGATATTTTATGACATGATGCGACTCTAAGGAGGATAATGCACATCCTTGTTCATCCATTGGATTTTTAGATGAAGCGCTCATCGTCAATGGGGAAAATTCAATATTCACAAGTAGCTCATCATGAGTGAACGAGAGAGAGGTACTCTATTATATTATATGAAATATTTTCAAGTTGAATGAGGGGTTTTCCTTATAATATTTATCTTATGTATTGTTTAAATATTGTATGTATGGTTTTCTTCATCTACATCACATTCTACACATAGATCTCACTTAACTCTAGATTAATTCATAAAAATCGACATTAGAATTTTTCATCTAACTTAAATTACTAATATCTCTTAATTAAGACTTTAATTATTTCATCCACGTGGTTACCATACCTTCACTTAGTTGTTATATGTGCTAGGTTTGCTAAAATTGAAAAGAAATTTAAAACTGCCAAAAATTTAGGAAAATTTGTTATTAAACCTATTAACCCCTACTATACGTTTATATTTGTATTAAACTCACCACATCCTCATTATGGAATGGATTTCATGTAATAGATCCATCTTAAGCCTAGAATCATGTTTTATGGTGGCTCAATGTTAATTACTAGAAATTCAATCAATTTATATTTTGCTTCTAGTTCGTACTTAGAGCAAGATTTCCCATGAGGCATAATTATACTTCATGTGAATCCAACCAGAGGGATGTTTGTTTTTTTCAGATCTTCAATCTTTAGGTTAATCTTGTTAAACATCTTCAAATACATAATGTCTGAAGAACTTCCCTGGTCCATTTGTAGCTTGTCCATATCCCAGTTGGTAATTCTCGGAGTTATTATTGACGTGTCATAATGTGGGGTTCTTTGTCCAACTAGGTCTTCCCTGGTGACAATGATATTCTTGGCATAGTCAATATCTTCTGACCATCAGCATTTCCTGAATTTGATTTTAGTAGGGGCAATTTGGAAAGCTTCCATGATCGCAATAAATGCTTTTAAATTATATACTTACAGCATTGTCTTATATTTAGTTACACTTGGAGGCCCATAGGTAACTGTGAACTCATATACTATCTCACCATCGTCTTGGACTTTGTTAGGCTTCTATTCGTGCTCAAAGAGGAATTTTTTTGTTCTTTTTCTCTACATAGTCATCTAAATGACCTACTTGTTCCAGCTCTTCTAGTCTAAATTGATCGCCTTGTATTTCTCTATTTTGTTACCATTCTCCTTATGATAGGACCATCTTAAAGTCATTTTTTCATTTCAATGGATCCCTTGATGTCTTCCTCGGCCACTTATATTACTATTGACCCTTAATTTTGTTCAACATCTTATAGAATGGACCTTTAAAGACAATGTTGATAGCACGATGGGCCTTTGAATATTTGACTTGACGTCACTATTGAATCCACCGTTTAATTTCCCCCCTTCTTATAGATGTTCTCCTTATTCCCATTCTTTCTCGCCTTTGACTAGCCATTATCTTACAATGTGACTACTACGACTTATACCTTGGCGTATTTATCAATTCGATACATAAGGCCATATTTGGTAATAGCCTCTTACTTCCTAAGGGACTGATGAAAAATGGATCTTCTTGATAGGCCAGTCTTAAATGAGGACAATACTACTTGCTCAGAGCAATCCCCTACTTTTTTTATATTTTTCACAATGGCACTGAGTATTTTCAAGCATGGTCTCTTAGGGCTTCTTCATTATGATGAGTGAATCCATCCTCTTCAGATGGATCCTACTAGTAATGAATCTAGTTAATAAAGACCTTTATGAGCTGTTTAAGCTGGCGATTAACAGGTGTGGTAATTTTTCAAACCACTTTTATATAATGTCCCCCAAACTGGAAGGAAAGATGCAGCACATGAAGGACTCATTATGGCTCTAGAATTTCATGGCTTACTGATATTGGTGAACACGATAGGTGGGATCATTTTTCTCATCATATTGAAGAATTGATAACTTCTTACAATGATCAAAGTCCTCATAGACTTCAGGAAAGGAGATTTTATCTGATTGATAAGTTCCCTCCTAGATTTTTCCTTATTGAACCAAGCCCATCGATTACTTGGATCTCATCCATCTGTCTTCGAATGAAGTTACATTGGTCCTTTCTATTATGAAGACAGTTATAGTGGTCTATTTTGTGTAGAAAGTCCATTTGGATGGATGATCCTGATTGCGCTATGAACTCCTTCCTTGATTATGAGTTTTACTTATGTGAGGGCTAGGGATATGGGCATGGCAATCCTGTTTATCCCCATTTTAGTCCCGCTCCATTTTTTCCACGCGACGTAGATGATGGGAGTTCTCTTCTTATTGGTGACATGTGGCTTCTTCCTTCTGATAGAGTCTATGTTCATAGGCATCCACAAGCCATGGGATTTCATTAGATCGTGTTTGTGTAATACCCCATATTTTCATGGATTTTATTTATTAATTGAGAAATAAATTAAAAAATGAAATTAATGACTACTTGTGTGATTTGGTAATAATAAAATGCATAATTTAGATGGTAACTAAATTTTAAATGTGATGTAATTTTTGTGCGGTGTGTTTAAAATAATATTGGTGACATTAATTATATCTAATTGGACTATGTGTATGCGTATCATAATTAAGGGTGTATTCTATTTATTCCTTGAGGGACTACCATTTGTTGGTAGGTATTCCCGTTTAGATTGGACTATGGAGTGTAACAAATACCGAATATGTGGTTTTAGTTCTTTGGGCTAAATCTTAGACTAGTTTTCGTAGTATTTTTGGCTCATTTGGAGGTCCAAAATTAATCCTTTTAGTGACCTACTAATTTAGACTTTTTTCTTTAATGTTAACATTCACTAGTTGAACATGTTGTACACAAAACACGAACCCTAGCTGCCCTATAAATTTGGGAGAATTTAGAAATAGCTTTGAAGACGAAGAACAAGGGATCAAGATGAGGAATCACTCGCTCATACCGTTCAGGCAAGAAATGTCTTACTTTGTCACTGTATAATTTGTAACTAATTAATGATTTTAATGTCTTATATTTTAATTTTTTATTTGGAAGAATGTTTGGGGATTTAATCTACTTTCTTAATCATGTTTATATTGGTTTTAATTGGGTGTATGAAATAAACTATTGATGGGTTTTGCAATCTGACTTATTTAAGGATTTTGTTAGAAATCATTAATTGAATTATTTTAGGTTATAACTTTCTTCTTAGAATGCATATTTAGGGTTGAATCGCATGTAATTATGATTTTCTTATGTTAATTTGATGTTTTAGGATCTGAAATTGCAAGTTAATCGAATCAATTGAATATAGCGAATGAGGTTTGCCTTAAATTGGGTTTTGACAGATTTGAACCTTAATTTTTGTTAGAATGATGTTTCTTGTCCTAGAATCGAATTTGGATCATGATTATATAGTTTATATACATGGAGATTAGGTTTAATATGTGTTTTGAAGCTTGGGTTCAACTTTAATGGAGGTTGGGGATGTCATAAAAACGTTTTGGGATGAAGAATTCGAGCTGGGACAATCAGATTCATCCCCCTACAAAGTGAGTGTGGTTAGGGATTTTTTGGTTTACTGAGTTAGCTTTTGTTTGGAATCATTAGTTGGATGACTTCACACACACACACTCAGGCTCTCCAAGATACCTCTTACCAACATGCCTATAATCATACCCATTTTTATCAAATAGTAAAAAGATGTATTTTTTAACCAAATATTGTATACATGATCTAAATAATGAGGAGATCATCTACAAAAAAAATAATCAAAAAATCAACCCCAAAAGTGGGTATATATGTGCATTTTCGACCGTTTAAATGTTTTCCATCATCTCACCTACTTGCGGATTTAATTTTTTAATTATTTGTTTTGATGATCTCCTTACTATGTAGATCATGTATACCAAATTTGGTTGAAAAATATATTTTTTTAAAAATGGGTATCTTTATAAGTATGTTAAGTGATGTTTATTGGAGAGCCCAACTCTATGTGTGTGTGTGTGTGTGTGTGTGTATATATATATATATATATATATATAGAGAGAGAGAGAGAGAAAGAGAGAGAGGAAGACTCTCCTACATCACATTATAGATATCACACCTTGTTCTAAGCTCTAAGAGACTTTTTTCCCAAATTTTTTATTTTTTTATTGAAATAACCTAAAAATCAACACATGTTCAAATAATTAGGTCAAAATACACTTACTAGCTACTTTAAAAAAATTCAAAAAATTTTACTGGTGCAGACCCTTGTATACAAGGTATTTTCAGCATTTTTTTTGTTAGATATTTAAAAAATAGCTTGAAGTTGTATTTTGACCTAATTTTTTGAACATTTGTTGATTGGAAGTTAGCTCCATAGATAAAATAAAAAATTGAACAAAAAGCTTTTTTGGGCCTATAACTAGGTGTGATGTATGGGTGATGTAGGAAGCATGATGTGTAGGTGCCTTGTTCTCTCTCTCTCTCTCTCTCTCTATATATATATATATATATATATATATATGTGTGTGTGTGTGTGTGTGTGTGTATGTGTGTGTATGTGTTTGTGTGTGTGTGTGTGTGTGTGGCTACTCATGGTTTAAGTCTGATAAACTAGGAGGAGGATTTTAATAAGGTTTGAACGTTAATCAACCTTAGAATGTAATGGACAATCTGACAATGGGTATTTGGACAACTTGGGTACGTTTGAGATTACGCATTATCCTATCTTATGTTGTAAGGTTTGTCTTAATTGAGGTTTTGAGATAAGGTAAACATGTAATTAAATTAACAATCCAGCGTTCGGGAATTGGGATAATTTGGGTACACTTGAAAATACACTATATCTTGGATTTCTCTCTCTCTCTCTCTCTCTCTCTCTCTCTCTCTATATATATATATATATATATATATATATATATATATATATATATATATATATAAATTAATTGATTGATTATTTAAACATACCAGTTACTCGTGGTGAATCTATCGATCGGGGTTTTGGATTCAAGTGCTCGTGACCATGTACCACACACCTGGATGATGATTACAGGACTTTGGGGTGGTAGATGTGTTGTGATCACACATTTAGGATGTCCACCACCTCATACTGTGAAATGCATATGGCTCGATCCATCGAGAGAGAACACCGATGGTGTTACTATGTGCATACACATTTATATCATACGTTCAGTTTGTCTACACTTCATGATGAGAAAGGCGAATGATCCGATCCATCAGATGGAATTTGGTATGGTATTACCTGATGGTATTATTTCATAAGGATTGCCTGTTCTAATTTATGTGTGTCATCTGGTTGTCATGGGACATATATTAATATATGATATTAGTTCGGTGATGAACATTTCAATTTATAAGTTCTATGTCACATATATATTTTGTTATGAGATTTTTATATATTATTGCACCAGTGACATAACTAGGGTTGGTTCAAGATCAAATTATGTGCATACATTGTAGTTCAGTGACAAATCTCTTTAATTAAAAGATGTTAATATACAGGAGATGTAACACTATGAGGTCGCGAGTATCTTAATGAGTATATATGGGTATTTTGGTGTATTTTGTACATGTGTAGTTAGCTGCATCCCATGTTAGCATTTCGTTATGTCATATTACATGCCAGTCTAGTGATAAAGACTTCTTAGTAACAATTACGCCTTGGGATGAAACACTAGTGTTGTATTTTACTTATAATGAGGGGTGATGTATCTCTTGCATGTGAGTGTCGACGGGGTGACGTGTTTATCGTAAATTAGTCGCAATATTAATATGGTTTTAATGCTGTAATTTATTCCTTACAACCTTGGGCGCTGATCAAAATAAGTAAACAATTTTTCCCCACATATACTAAGATTATATAGAGGATCAGTAAGGCTAAGCAGTCATACTTATAGTGGTTAAAGATTCAATTATCATCCTTAGAGTAAAAGTGATGTTTCATTTTATTAGTCACTTTTATTTATGAGTTTTAATTAGATGTGGTTATGTTTATATCTTTCACTTCAGTTGATATATTTGTATAAAAGAGATCTATAGTGGATTCAATTTTATTGGGATTCAATTGTATCTCAATTCAATTATTCTTTTTGTCATCCTTTATTGAGTTTTGTATGGTGGATGTTTTATATTTATTATCATTTTTATATTTATCGTGATGCTAAGAATGAATAAATTATTTATCACTCCCTATATTTTGCATTCGATGGATTAATTGAGTGTGCAAAATTGGGTGTGTTACTGTTTCTATCATAGCATCCAGGTTCTAGTGTCTTTAGGATCTGTGTTACTTTTGTTCCATTTTTTCCTGGGCATTATTTGATATGTTTAGAGACTCTGAAAGGTTTTTTTTACTCTAATGTCATGATGATGTGCTTATAGACATCGTTCAAGCCAATGTGAGCATTTTCAAAGCTTGAGAAGAATTAAACCATAAAGGAGGGTGATAATGAATATCGCTTCAAGTTAATGATCAAGGATATAATGAGAGTATGGTCAAAGGCATCACCACCAATGTGATGATGACTATGGGAGTTATCGTGTTTTGGGTGAGGTCTGCAACATATATATTTCCGCACGTATAATTAGTAAATGTGTTTCATGTTGATTTCATTTTGGAAACATAAGAGAATTTGAGTTCTTAAGGAGCCTATTTCAGATGTGGGTTCAACATATGTTGGTTTGGATTGTGTTGAAAATTAAGGCTAAAAGAATTCCTCTATGAGATTTTGTGCACCCGAGAGAAGGGGTAATGGATTGATGTATTTTAGAATTATAAGAGGGTTGGGATGATGATTTATGTGTGGATAATTACCATGAGTGGGTAGAATTTTGTTTCGCTAAGATTCTAGAACTGAAAATTTAAATGGTTAAACTCGTATGTGAAAATGGTTGATGCAAATATGAGATTTTAACCGAGAAGTAGGAACACTACGTGGTTGCAGACAATGGGATGGATTTAGAAGTGAATGATCGGCTAGTACACCTAAGTGGGTAGAAACTAGGGTTACGCATTTTCCAAAGTGTTAAGGGCATATATTATGGATTCATTGCTTATGCAGCAAGTTTACGAACAGGTAAGTTCTAAAAAGTCTCAATGGAAAGGCATGTTTCGATTGATGATCATGATTACAATTTTAAGATCAAAAGTACCCATATTAGACAGAGTGCGAAAAATTGAAAAGGATGTTAGGAGATAATGAGTTGATCCGTGGAAGAGCGATCCTAAAACTAATTTTTATTATAATTTAATGACATTTAGTGTTTGGTTATATAGTGGTTGCTGCCCAATTATGGATTTTGTTTTTTTACAAGAACTAAATATATTTCACTTAACAGTTGTATATTTTAGGTAGTTGTCGTTACTATCAATGATGAGTGATTGACGTAGATTTCATGTGATTTGGTAAGTATCACCTTATAATGAGTGGGTACAATGATATGGGAATTGAGGTGTATATGATTTACCTGACTTGATAAAGTCGCCAACTATTTTTTACTTCGTGGAAATGTATGATAGGGGGAGTTTTGTGCCACCTATATTAAGAGTTGACCTAGGTGGTAATATTATGGTTTAGTTTTGTCTAGAGTGTAGGAGAGTATGAAACCCAACACCGAACAAGGATAGATTGTTATGTGTACCTACCAGTACACAGTTTGAGGCACAAATTGATGATGTTATATAATTTTTGAGTACATAACTCGATGTGTGTAGTTATTGTGTGGATATAAAGGACTAGGGTTTACCAAATTTTTACGCGGACGTTTGTGATTACATGGGTTGAGTTAGGACTTATGGCATATGGAGGTTCTAGATTGGATATTGACTCATTTCTTTAACTAGGGATAACATGAAGTGCATAATTCATAATATTTACATGTTGTATGATGACACATTTTATTTGGGCAATGATGTTTTGCCGAGAGTTATCTCTTTATGTGTGGATTAGTTGTTGATGAAATTCCATAACTGTGGTTTTAGTGTTCACTAACATACAACTTTGGCGGTGAGTGACACCATCCCATATGGAAATGATTATAAGATTCTTTATGTATAAGTGTGTTATCTGTATAATCCCCATATATATTCATATTTACGGGCATGTGAGTGTACACTACATTGTGTTACTTATTTTCTAATTATAGGAGGGTCTTAGTGGTCGATGGTTTTTGTGAATTCCTTAAACACTTTGTTAGTTATTATTGTGCGGTGGAAATGCCCCATTGTCAATTCACAGAGTGTATATGATGATAATGATTTTTGACATATGGTGTGAGAGTGCCTATTATGTGTGACTATTGAGTTTAAAGTACTCTTATGGGTTACAAGTTAGTGGTTTCATACTTCATAGAATGGCTACATAGGTTGGTTAATCGATGATGAATTTGCCTTAGTGTATGAGGATATGAATGATGAGAAGCATTTATAATGTGAAAAGGTGAGTTATTTTGAGGACTATACGGCTAGGGATGGCCTCGATTACATGAAGTATTATATGGTTACATGTAGTGTTAGCACATTGGCATTCCCAGGGTAACTGGTGACAGTAGGTGCTGATTCAGATGTTAATGAGTGTTTGAAACAATATATGGGATTCAGGATGGGTAAAGTATTGTCTACTGGATATTTTAAAAAAGTTGTGATGTTTTTCGAGTGTTGTTTGATGGATTAACTTAAGGAGATTTAATATTACTCTTGGAATTCGTGAGCCTTTTATGGAAATAGTCATAATTCGAATTTACGCCATGATGGATATTTAGTTTGTGTGGATACTATTTTATTACATGTTTGTTCTTAGGCCAACCCACATTAATAACTGACTAATCAAAGTAGTAGTGGATCGAGAGGGTTCCTTATTTTGTTTTCTCTTATGAGACATCCCACGTACGAAACTTAGTTAGGGTAGGGAGTTAAGAGATGATTAGGGGCTACGAGATTTGGTTTATTAATATGTTTATTACTTAGGTGGAAAATAGAGCATTGATTATTGAGATATCCCAAGGTTTAAGTCGAGTAGGGCTAATGAGTACAACATCAAGAGCATCGTGGAACTTTTGTAGAAGAAGTAGTAAAGGTGGGGCAGTTTAAAGAAGAGTCCACTCAGAAGTAGTAGGGAATTACGATATGACTTTACTTTAGGGTTATTACTTATATATATCTTTGAGACTTAAATATATGAATATACTTATTTGATACTTGATGGAGTGTGTACATGTGGTATAGGTGTATGGGTGCCACAGTTGTGGCATAGTACTGTCGGCACATGTGAGCCATGTTTCTTTATCTCATGGTAATACAAGTATGGGATGTGTATATGGGCCTGTGATATTTATGTAGTTTAGGTTGAGACCTTATCATTTGGTGAATGCTCAGGAAGGATTCATGTATTTATGGGGAAGACGATAATACCCCTTATTTTCGTGGCTTGTATTCATTGTTTATTAGTTGAGAAATTAATTAATAAATGGGATTAATTATTAATTGTGTGATTTGGCAATAATAAAATTCATAATTTAGATGGTAACTAAATTTTGCATGTGATGTGATTCTTGTATCTTGTTTTGAAATAATTAATTGGCAATAAGTATGAAATTGAACTATGTGTATGCGTATAATAATTAAGTGTGTATTTATTCACATCGTATGATACTACCATATGTTGTGAGGTATTCCCATTCAAACTGAACTCTATAGTGTCATAGAGGCCCAAATTTATGCTCTTAGTTCTTAAAATTGGGACTATGGG
The DNA here is from genome assembly GCA_949130495.1 of Sambucus nigra. NCBI lineage: Eukaryota > Viridiplantae > Streptophyta > Magnoliopsida > Dipsacales > Adoxaceae > Sambucus > Sambucus nigra. The sequence goes on along the minus strand of OX422207.1, from coordinate 845,369,977 downwards.
GTAAGTATACCTTAGGATAAGTCATGGACTACTTTGGGTAGTATTTTGGGCTTATTTGAGGCCTAAAATTAGGCCTTTTAGTGACCTACGAATTTTGACTTATTTTATAGGTGCTAACCCTCATTGGTTGAACCCATTACCCTTAGTTGCCTTAGAGACATGGGGGAATTTGGGAAGATCTTTGAAGAGGAAGAACAAGGGATAAACAAGAGGAATTGCTCGTTCGTATGTTCAAGCAAGAAATTCCTTATTTTATTACCATATAATCTGTAACTAATTTATGATTTCAATGACTTGTATTTTTATTTGGGATTTAGAATCATATTTAGCGATTCAGTCTACTATCTAAATCATATTTTTATTGGTTTTAATTAGGTGTATGAATTAAACTATTGATGGGTTTTATGATTTGATTTAATTAGGGATTTTGTTGGAAACCATGAATTGAATCGTTTTGGATTATAATTCTATTCTTAGAATGCATATTTAGGGTTGAATTACTCGTAAATATGTCTGGTCTATGTTGATTTGATGCTTTGGGATATAAAATCGCAAGTTAATTGAATAAATTAAATGCATAGAATGAAATTGGGTTTAAATTGGGTTTTGATATATTTTAACCTTGATTTATGTTAGAATGGTGTTTACTGTTGTGGAATTAAATTTAGATCATGATGATATAGTTTATATACAAGGATATTTTGTTTATTATGCTTTTTTGAAGCTTAGATTCAGCATTAATAGAGTTTAGGACCACGATAAGAATGCTTTGACAAGAAGAATCTGATTTTGGGATGTTTGGATCGATTTGGATTGGGACCGTATCGATCCAACTGTGCAGAGTTAGTGAGATTGGGGTTTTAAGGTTTATTGAGTTGGATTTCTTTTGGAATGGTTATTTGGATGGTTTCGTGTGTATATATAATATTATAGGATGTATATATACATATATAGTTTTTTAAATAATGTTTTTAAGTTAATGAACTAAAATGTTAGAGGTGTTATTTGGGTCTCGAGAGATTATAGGACTTCAAATGGCTTAGCAATTCAATTTTGAGAAGTATATGCTTATTATGAGGTGTGTGTGTATATATATATATATATATATATGTGTGTGTGTGTGTGTGTGTGTGTGTGTGTGTGTGTGTGTACTCATAGTTTAAGTGTGATAAACTACGAGGAGGGTTTTAATAAGGTTTGAGATTTAATAAATCTAAGAATGCAATGACCAATCTGACAATAGGGATCAAGACAGTTTGGAAACTCTTGTAAGTATATGTATGGCATGATGTAATGGTTTGCTTAATTAAGGTTTTCAGAGAAGGTAAACATGTAGTTAAATTGACAATCCGACGTTCGAGGATTCGGATGATTTGGGTACGCTAGAGAGTTTCCGCAATCCGGTGTGTGTGTATATATATCACACAGGCTCCAATACATACCAAGTACACATACCGATTTTTTTTAAAGTAGTAAAAAATTATTTTTGAGTTGAGTTTTTTTTGTGTTTAAACCTTTCAAGGGAACCATATAAAAAAAATCAACTCAGAATAATGTCTTTTGCTATTTTCAAAAAATCGGTCAAACTTTCTCACCTTTTAAAGAAATTTAAAAGCTTCAAAAGTTTAACCACTTTTTTTTAAATAGAAAAGAATGTTATTTTGAGTTGATTTTTTAAATGAGTCCCTTGAAATATTTAAATACCACATAAAAAAACTCAAGTCAAAGATATTTTTAAAATATTTTAGAGAAATTGGTTTGTGCTAGCAAGTATGTATACTTCGTATGTATAAGAGTCACTCTCTATCTATGTGTGTGTGTGTGTGTGTGTGTGTGTGTGTGTGATTATGTGAATATACCAGTTACTCGTGGTGAATCTATCATTCTTGATTTTGGATTCAAGTGATTATGATTGTGTACCGCATGTCTAGTTGATGACACAAGACTTTGCGGAGGTCAATATATTGTGATCACATATTTAGGATGGCCACTACCTCATGATGTGAGATGCGGTTGCCTCAATCCATTGAAAGAGATAGCCATTGGAGTAACTACCTGCTGACACATAGAAATCATGCATTCAGTCGATCCACGCTTCTTGATGAGATAGGCGAATGATGCGATCAATCCGATGAGCTTTGGTATGGGACTACTCAATGGTTAATTGGGTAGTGATCCCCCGTTCTTATTTATATGGTTCTGTTTTCAAATCCAATAGGTGGGGACTCCTACGAGTTTACAGATAGAAGAACGAGAATGTTCCTCGAAGGTATATACCTTTTCGTAGTTATTATTAGACTTATATTAATATATGATATTAGTTTGATGATGGAAATTTCAATTAAAATCCCTATGCAACATTTATATTTTGTTATGATATTGTGTATATATTGTTATACGTTTGACGTGAGTGGGGTTAGTTTAGGATCATATTGTGTGCATACATTGTAGTTCAGTGGTGAACAACTTTAACTAAATACGTTAATATATAATAGATGTAACATTATGAGACTTTGAGAATCTGGATGAGTATATATGGGTATTGGGTTTTATTATGTAAATGAGTAATCATCCTATATTAGTATTTAGTTATGTGATCGTACTTGCTACTCTAGTGATAAAGACTTTTCGTATCAATTATTCTTTGGGTTGGGACACCAATGTAGTATTTAACTTATAATGAGGGGTGAGGCATATCTTGCACGTAAATGTCAAAGTGATGACATGTTTATCGTAAATGAATCGCACGATTAATACTGTTTTGATATTATAATTTATTTATTGCAACTTTAGGGCACTGACCCCAATCTATAAATGATTTTCTACCCACATGTATTATTATTGTTAGATAGAGCATTAGCATGGTTGAGCTGTCAGACTTACAGTGGTTGAAGATTAAGTTATTATATTTAAAGTAGGAGTGTTGTTTCATTTTTGTAGTAATTTGTATTAAGGAGTTTTGATCAGAGGTGGTTAGGGTTGTTTCTTTCATTTCAATTGAGATATTTGTATAAAAGATATTTATAGTGGGTTCAGTTTTATTGTAGTTTCAATTTTATCGCACTTCAGTTATGATTTTTGTCATCCTTCATTGAATTTTATATTGTGGTTGATTTTTTATTTACTATCATTTTTTATGTTTACGTTGATGCTGAGAATGATATAAATTGTTTAGCGCTCCCTGTATTTCGCATTTGGCCGAATCAACTGGGCACAAAAAATAAGGGGTATTACAGGTGGCTCACACTCTTTATATCTTGATCCTAGGATAGTTATGAATTTTATTAGGATAGATCTCGGACTTGATCCCAGGAGCCTCATTAGTGCGTCTCGTCGATTGTAATGAGGCAATACGTGTTTACTATTTGAATGAGACGTGACTAGTTTCTAAATTTCATTATTTGGTTGAGGGATGAAAATTGGTTCCCAGAAACGGTGCAAATTTTAAGTGGTAAAATACTACTGTGATTTAATTAACGCTATGAACTCTGAGAAGAATTCAAACATGCACAATCACACACAAGAACATTATGTATGTGGATCTACAATGTGCTAACATCCATAGGGTGTTGTTGTATCTTTATTAATCATCTACATATTACAAAGATAACATGCCCCTTTGATCTATGGTGAGGGTTATATTTATATAGAAAAGAAAAAAAGGTTAATCCATGAAAGACTCCATGACCTTAGATAACTATCCAATCTGATTGGCAGTATCAAATCCCAAGATTTGCAGAGGTCGGCATCAACAGTATTAATCCTCTTTGTGAGAGCTTTAACATGATCAACTGGACACATCTCTCTCTCTCTCTCTCTCTCTATATATATATATATATATATATATTGCAATTCCTCTTTGAGAAAAAAAAATGACAAAAGTTTAGCACCAAAATGCAAAAATTTGATTTCTCAAATATCTCCCACATCGATCCATAGCTTTCTGCACTAAAAAAACTCCAACAATTTTAAATTAATACAAAATAATAATGAAAAGTAAAATATAGGAGAAATTATATAGTTAGCTAATATAGTTTATAACGAAATCAGTTTGCTCCATTTGAACTGCATTTATCTCATCTAGTGTGTACGTCACATTATTAGGCAACCATTTCAACTAAAAATTTAAAAAGTGATAAATAAGTAATAAACAAATCATATAAAAGTCTAGTGATTGCACATAACAACACACATTTATCACACCTAAGTAATCAATAACAACTGCCCATGTATTACCTACCTTGTTAAATTTAAACTAAGCTAAGCATTTCTTGTACTAGACTGACATATTCTATATATTTTATGGCTCACATACATATACAGAACAAAGAGGTACAAGAAATATGCAATGTGTATATATATATATAATCATTACAATAAAATTGTTAGATCGTCACGGTTTGTGACCACGATAATAAGGAATTGTCACGATCAAGGACCGTGACAATTATAGGGGTGACAACACCCCTTGTCACGGTTCTTGATCGCGACATGTCCTTGTTGTTATGGTCTTTTTAACCCTGGAAAACTTTCCAAACATAGGGGTAACTAATTTCTTGTTAAGGTTAAGGACCATGAAAACACAAGCCTTGTCATGGTGTTGGACTGTGACAAAAATTAGTTTTTATCATGGTCCTTGATCATGACAATGCCAAAAATATTTCTAAGGACTTCTCGCGGTCAAGGACCATGACAAAACTGTAACCCCCTAAAAAATAAATGTTAGGAAGTACATATTGCCCTGTAGAATACCTGATTTAAGACAACAAAAAATTATTTTTGTTTAAACAAAACAACAATCATAATGTAATATGCAATTAAAAGTAATCAAACCAAATACGCGATTAAATAAATCAAACCAAATTAAATTAAATACAAATTTGATTACATTAAAAAATACATTAATTAGAAATAATAAGTATCAAAATATAAAAGCTTAATAATGATCCAGGAGAAAATTTGGCCCAACGATAAATGGCCCACCACGTCGTTGATATGTTGAAAACCTCCTTGATCGTCCTACTATAAGAACTCATCCTATTTCCCGCGAAACACCCCAATCACTTTGACTTGGAACTCATATGGCAGTAGTAGATAGTCGTGCAGTGAGGTACCTGAGTGGCTCAAGAATTCCTCTCTCCCTTGGCAATATGTGATGCTCTATGTGTGTCACGGATATAAATTCTCGCCCTAACTGGATAAAATTTCATTGGGATAGTGGGGTTGGGATAGAGTATATAACGTAAGGGGATGATGAGTCGGTATCCATTGGTGAGGGGGTGGAGTAGAGGTCTCCTCACTAATTTTTCCTTACCCTTTCCAATATCCTTCCCCTTCCCCTTTCATGCCCGTTTGGACCATTCAAACATATAATTAATGGTTTGTTGGAAATTATCCAACTTCGAGTCCGTCTCCAACATGTACATGTTAACCCTAGAGGAAAACCCACTATGAGTGGAAGCAAGGCCCATCGCCTTGGGCTTTCCTATCCGTGAGATGACACCCCGAGTATGACCTTTTATATCTTAGTACATCACTTGGCTCAGTGCATCTGTACTCAGAGATGCCTTGTTAACATCACTTTGGCTATTGTGCATCCACTTTAGCCTCTCTTGAAACATTATAAAAGCTTGTCATTAACATTGAAAATGAATATTAATAAATTACTGAGATTGACAATATAACCTCAATTATAACTTACCAAAGTCTAAGCTACCTGAGGATTTGCAGCCTTGCCCTTTTTTAGCGAAACCTTTGCATAAGAGTCAATCCTATGTGGCTTTCCCCTCGCCACTCCCATACTCCTGCACCTATTAAATTAATAACAAATTTTTAATTTGACTATTAAACAAAATGTGAGAAAATTAAAGAAATTTACATACCATACCATGCTCCACCTCAGCATAAGATCTCCACCTAGAGTAGTCCACATCCACTTTACTGGATTTGTTAGTCCTCACCAACTCTTGGGTGGATAATTGGCTCTCAAACACCTCAAAATTTGCAAACCTCTACCAGTTAGCCAAAGTGATCTACTCCTTCTCTAGGACGGTGTCCCTCCATCGCATCACGAACTCTCGATCCATTTTAAAATAACAATTGTGCATATTCTTCTTCCCTATCTTCCACTCCTTGCATACAATGACAAATATACAGTCCCACCATTCCAGGGAAACTTGAATTCTTATTGTCAAGCAAACACATAATACAAAAAAGTTAGTGAATTAAATTTCAACAAACATATGATAAAATATTATATAAAAGTCCGATATTTAATATAATATTGAGGTTTTAATACCTCTAGGGTCCCCAAAATAGCCACCTTTAGCTCGTTATGCACGCTCCTCAAATTATCATATCCTAGACCAATTATATATTTAATTAATTCACCCATTCTCATCATTAAATCCATCTCATTTTCAATCATTCTCTTAGTCTTATCAAATTTAATGGGAATTTTATTTGACAATACTTAGGCCCCCCTCTTTGTCCGGGGGTACGATGGCTTGATGTAGACATATCCAGCAAAAAATAGGAATCAGTAGTAAAATATTTATGATAAATCAAATTGAGAGACTCGCTTGCGATATAAATATTTTAAATAACATGAAACTTTGCCAAGTCATTTTTATTGTTTATATGAGTTAATTTAGTGTTGTGTGATGTGATTGTGCCTCTTTTCGGACAGTTTTGTTATTAAGTTATGTTTTCATCCCTAATGCCCTATTTTCAAGATTAAGCCTTGTATTTTTGAAGTTTCTACCAAATTCTCACCAAGTTAGTTACACGACTACACAAGCTTTTCTTAGAGGTTAGTTTATTAATGTCTGATCTGATCGAGCCTATTTGTGGGTAATTTTGTTGTTAAATAATGTTTTCACCCACTAACACCCTATTTTCAAGTTTAAGCCTTGTATTTTTGGATTTTTACCCAATTATCAGCCCATGAGTTACATGACTACACTAGTTTTTCTATGCATTAGTTTAGTGCCATGAGACGTGATCGTGCCTCTTTTCGGGGGGCAGTTTTGTCGTTAAATTATATTTTCATCCCCTAAAGCCATAAATCAAGACTAAGCCTTGAATGATTGAATATTCTATTGAATTCTCTCCCTGTGACTTACACAAATGTATCTATTGTTTCTAAGACTGATTTTAGTCTCATGTGATGTGAACGTGCCTCTTTTTCAGGTAATTTTGTTAAATTACGTTTTTACCGCCTAACGCCCTATTTTCAACCTTAAGCCTTATATTTTTGAATTTTATATCATGTTCTCATCCCGTGAGTGAAACGACTACACCGTTTGTTTCTATAATCAATTTAGTGTCGTGTGACATGGCGGTGCCCCTTTTTGGATAGTTTTGTTATTAAATTATATTGTCACCCCTATAGACCCACTTTCAATCTTAAGCCTTACATTTTTGAATTTTCTACCATATTCTCACCATGTGAATCATATGAATGCACCACTTATGTCACACCCCACCTAATTAAGCCTTGGGTGGTCAAGCCATAATTTAATTTAAAACAGGTTTCTTAAATGGTTCATTCTTAGCATCACTGTCGAAAACTTTTTAATTACTAACCACCTAAGTGAAATTAAGCTCGTGCCAAATTTTATCTTCATTAAATAGATAAAACAACTCATGCGGAACAATATCATTAAAGCAGTACTAAACCAATCATCATAAATAACTGAAAGGAATAAAGTCTCGCCGAAAACCACGGATAAAAATAAAACTAACTCCAAATCCAAAATATCATAATACCTACAAGTGCAAAGATTGGACAACATGTCACCAAACTGAGAGTACTAAAACTGAGACCCTGCACTATATCTGAAAGAAAATAATCGTCTAAGCAAGCCCTGCAACATCCACATGTGCTGCAACTCCAAATCCTTGAAATGAAGTCATACTGGGTGTCCCTGTGGTTGGGCACCTAAAAGGTTTTTAAAAATATTCTACATAACAAGAGTTAGTACTCAAAACACTAAAAAATATTTTACAAGCACCTATCACAAATATGAGTTATTGATTATATATGTTAAGATTTCAAACACTCTCTTGAGTCACCTCACCCCTCTCCTATGGTGAACGCCTAACGTTGGTACTTAGTCCATCTAGCTACACTACCCAAGCTAACTAGACTATAATACTCCATTGGAATTATCTACTCTCTAAATCTCCATATCACACATATAGTATTTTAATAGTCCATAACTCATATGTTGTACATGTAAATAACTTATTCATCTCCTATTATCTTTGTTCTTTTTATAATTAAGTCTCATTACTTAATTATTACTAAAGTATCATCAGTCCATCATTTTATCTTCTACCTCGTGTCAGTAGTTTATCCATACAGTGTACATTTATCACACAACATATAATAATTATTAGTTATAACTAATATGTCCTTATAACACACATAAAGGACTCTTGGTTCGGAATGACTCATCGACCCTAAGTAAGAGTTGGTTTGGAATGATACATCGACCCCAACTATTATTATATATACACATATTCTGGCTCGAACTCTTTCATCACGACACAAGTTTTAAGGCTTGGTTTGGCATTCTTCATTTACCTATCAATCATGTTTGTACGTAATATTTTACTCGCTTATATTCACCGTACTTGTTAATTTACGATTTATTTCACTATCGCATTTAATTAAGTATATGCACTACTCTAAGGGACCTAGTTACCCCTCTAATTAATTCATCTCTACCCTACTGATAATTATTTGGAATTCATGTTAGCTCCCTTCTTAACTTAAATTCACTATTTTAGAAACTCGACCCTTAGTTCTTTGCTTATTTAGTCATTTTATAAGTCTTCCTTTCAATGACTATGATGGGTCTCCACTCTCTACCTACTAATCTTTATCAAGTCCTAGGATAGGTATCAAATCAATTTAAACTTCCCAATAAGTGACGGCCATCAAATAAAATTCACTCAATAAGATTTTTCAGGAAACAAGAGGGGTCGATTAATCGACCTTCATCATCGATCGATCGACTGATGAACATCGATCGACCGATCTTCATAGTCGATCGATCGATCGTTCTGGGCAGCTTCTAACTGTTACGTTTTTCTTAAGTTTTAACCCTTCAAAACTCCATTAAACCTTCTGAAACTCTCTACCAACATCATCAATTAGTTTTTAAGTGGATATAGATTATTCATAACGTTAATATATCATCAAATATTCATGAAAATCATCTAAGGACCACAATTATTCTTAACTTCTCAACACCTTAGACATATGTTTTCTTTATCTTAAATCATCATATACCCAGTTTTATATTTCGTGACAGGAATCATATTTCTTCTGTAATTTAATTCTCTACAGATGTAATTTTAACTACATCAAAGTCCTATCCCAAACATGTATCAAATCTTTCTTCAAGAATTATTCAAAAACCATTTATTCTACACATCTTATACATGGATATTATAACTCAGATTTAAATTTGTAAATAACCACTTGCCTTGATTCAGAGATGATCTGATTTCGTGGTTGTTGTAGATTTTGATTGTTTGTCTCCTTCAATCTTCACTCTTTAGTTGCTTGAGCTTCAAGGATTCCTTTGAATCTCTCACACTTCTCTTTCTGTGCTTTGAGAATGACTTCTCTTTTCTCTCTAATGGCCTCTCCGTGAGTTATGAGGTTTATAACCCTAATCCCTTATTTAATCAGATGGTAAAAGACTCAAAAATTCGTAGGTCTTTCCACTTCTATCTTTTAAAAGACTAAAATGCCCTCGAATGGTCCTGAGTTAACCCAAAAATGTCCTGGGACCCAACTAGTACCCGTGGGTATCCTATTTTGACTATTTTGACCCTTTCGGAGATAAGTGTGCCCTCTAAATTGTCATTTGAGTCACTCGTGTAGTATTTCTTATCTTGACCTCTCGTTAGACCGTGTTTGGCTCTCGGTTATGATTTAAATCATATACATCCATATCACTCGTTATGACGTAAGGTAAATTTATGAGTTATTCACAAGTCATTTTCAGTAACTCGACTTATAATATTAAATCATCCCATTTAACCTTTAGATCATATTAAATTACTCTATTCACGTAATTTAAATAAAGCTCACATTATATTACTCTACTCACGTAATTTAAATATAAGGTCACATTAAATTACTCTACTCACGTAATTTAAATATAAGGTCACATTAAATTACTCTACTCACATAATTTAAATATAAGGTTCGTATTTTCTATTTAATCGCTCCATTAATTAAATTCTAAATACGTAGAAATACGGGATATTACATGCTCCCCCACTTACAAAGGAATTTTGTCCTCAAAATTAGAATATACTTGCGGTGAACAACTCTGGATATTGCTCTCTCATATCCTCTTCCCGCTCCCAAGTTGACTCATCAATATTGTGGTGCCCCCACTTCACTCACACTAATGGCACTACTTTGGATCGTAGTTTATGCTCGCTATGATCCAGAACAGCTACAAGTCTCTCCTTATACAAGATATCTGGCTGCAAATCAATCTCCTCCAGAAGGATGTGCCAGAAGGCTGTGTCGCTCCTCCTGTATTTCTTCAGCGATGCCACATGGAACACATCGTGTGTGCGTTGAAGATGCTCTGGAAGTCCCAATCTGTATGCTACCGGCCCCACCCTCCCAATAATAGGGAACGGTCCTGCAAATCTTGGCACTAACTTCCCCTTTTTGCCAAACCTCATAATCCCTTTCATAAGAGATACCCGAATTAACACCTGGTCACCTATCTCAAGCTCCACGTTTCTCCTACCGACGTCAGCATAACTCCTCTTCCTATCTTGAGCTATCCGAATACATCCCCGAATTAATTCTATTTTGGCAGAAGTTTCCTGTATCATTTCCGAACCTAATAGCTTGTTGTCCCCCACCTCTAACCAACAGGCGGGCGAACGACAAGGCCTCCCATAAAGTGCCTCGAATGATGCCATACCGATAGTGAAGTGGTAAGACTTGTTATATGCACACTCTACCGATGGGAGATATCTCTCCCATCCTCCACCAAAGTCTAGGATACACATTCTCAACATGTATTCGAGCATTTTATTTACCCTCTCAGTCTTCCCGTCTTTCTGCGGATGATATGTTGTACTCAACCGCAAATCTGTGCCCATGGCCTCCTGAAAGTTGTGCCAGAAGTTTGACACAAACACTTTGTCTCGGTCAGACACAATATTAATAGCAACCCCGTACAGCTTAATGATTTCTACGATGAAGAGCGACGCGTACTACATCATATAAAAATTAGTACAAGCCGACAAGAAATGGGCTACCTTTGTCAGCCGATCCACTATTACCCAAATGGAATCATGACCTCTATGCAATGTTGGTAGTCCCATAATAAAGTCCATCGAAATAATCTCCCACTTCCACACGGGAATCTTTAGTGGCTGTAGCATTCCTGAAGGTCTCTGATGGTCAACCTTTATCAGTTGACATGTAACGCACTTCGAGACAAACTCTGCTACGTCTCACTTCATACTCGACCACCAATAATGTTGTCGCATATCCGGATACATCTTATCCCCATCAGGATGTATTGTAAATCTAGAACTGTGTGACTCAGTCATCACTACCTGCCTCAACTCCTCATCTCTGGGCAGTACTAACCTCCCATTAAATTGTAAACCCCCCTCTGAACTGACTGAATAAGACTCTGCATCCTCGGCTAATAATTGTCTCACCCTATCCTAACATAATTGGTCCTCTGACTGGGCCTCACTACTCGTATCACTATCTCGAAAGTGATGGTCATAACTACCATGACGTCCCTAGCCATCTCATCCTCCTGCTGGAGTTCACTCCATTTAGCTTTCCAAGTCTCAGCTACATATCCAGTCGGTCGGCGACTCAATGCGTCTGCCACCATGTTAGCCTTACCAGGATGATACTGTATGTCAAACTGGTAATCCTTCATGAATTCTAACCATCGTCTCTGCCTCATATTCAGATCCTTCTATGTGAAGAGGTACTGAAGTGACTTGTGATCCGTGAAAAGAGTGAATTGCTCCCCCAGAAGATAATGCCTTCAAATCCTCAAAGAAAACACGACTGCTGCTAACTCGAGGTCGTGAGTGGGGTAGTTCTTCTAATGTGGTTTTAGATTTCGTGAAGCATAAGCTATCGCCCTCCCCTCCTGCTGTAACGCTCCCCCAAGACCCTGTAGGGACGAGTCAGTATAGACCCGGTACTCCAAACCACTCCTCGGTAAGGCAAGTATGGGTACTGATGTTAACCTATCCTTTAGCTCTTCAAATGCTAACTGACATTGGTCATTCCATACGAACGGTACTCCCTTCTGAGCCAAGTTCATCAAAGGACCGGTAATCTTTGAGAACCCCTTGATGAAGTGACAATAGTAATCGCCCAACTCCAAAAAGCTGAGAATCTCGGTCGGTGTCACGGGCTGTCCTCATTCCCTCACCACCGATACTTTACTCGGATCAATAGCAATACCTCTGTCTGACACAACGTGGATAAGAAATTGGACTTCTCGCAGCCAAAATCCACACTTCCCGAATTTGGCATATAACTGGTGGTCCCATAACGTCTAAAGAAACATATGCAAGTGATCGACGTGCTCCTCCTCCGTGTGAGAGTAAACTAGAATATCATCTATGACTATGATCATAAACTGGTCTAAAAACTCCCTAAATACTCTGTTTATGAGGTCTATGAACACTGCAGGTGCATTAGTGAGTCCAAATATCATCACCCTGAACTCATATGACCCGTACCGTGATAAGAATGAGTTTTAGGTACATCCTCCTCCTTTATGCATAGCTGATGGTAACCCAACCTCATATCGATCTTTGAGAAGTATACAGCCCCTCTCAATTGATCAAATAAGTCATATATCCTAGGTAACGGATACTTATTGCGTATCATCACCTTGTTCATCTCTCTGTAGTCCAAACACAACCGCAACGAGCCATCCCTTTTCTTTACAAATAACACCGGCGCACCCCACGGTGATGTACCCCGCCGAATGAAACTGTGGCCTAAGAGCTGCTGAATCTGCTCCCTCAACTCTCACATCTCTAAAGGAGCCATGCGATATGGTTCTCTGGAAATTGGTATCGTTCCCAGTGTTAAGTCGATAATGAACTCAATCTCCCTACTAGGCGTTAACCCTGGTATTTCTTAGAAGACGTCCTCAAAATCCCTCAATACTGGGATTGATTCCAAAGGGACAACCACCTCTTGTGAGGTCTCTTCTTCAATGTAATAGAGATGAGTGCATGATCCTCCCTAAAGAAGAGGCATTGCTACTAGAAACACTTCCTATACCGGAATGGCAAATACGTTAGTCCTCTCATAACAATCCACCATGGCCCTATAACCCGCCATCCAATCCATCCCTAGGATGACATCGTAACCCTTCATATCTAACACCAGGAGGTATGCTGCTAGACTCAATCTGCCGACCATAATGTCCACACCCTTACAAATGGAGTGTATTAGGGACCCACTACCCATCGATGACTCTGCATACATAAGATGAGTATCTGCTATCTTTAAAAGTCCAACTGCCCTTGAAAATCTAGTGGCAATAAAAGAATGTATCGCCCCCATGTCAAACAAAATACTACCCTCTAGTCCATGTATAGGAAACTTACCCATGACTGTCGGCGGTACAAGTGGTGTTGGCTGGAATGGAACGTCTCGAACGTTGAACAGACCACCGTAGTGCATTAGACCTGGCTGCTGCTGCAGGACCTATGATGTTGTTGGGGCTAACGGAGCATGTTACCCCTGTTGGGTACCCTGCTGTAGTGCCCTATCTTTCTGTGGGCAATTCCCACTCTTGTGACCCTACTGGCCACATGTGAAACACTGCCCCTAAAACTGCCTCTGCCCTTGGCCCTGTTGGCCCTGACACCCTTGGCCTTACTAGCCTCCTCCTTGATTCCCTTGGCCCTGTCGGCCCTGAGGAACTGGTTGTTGGAGACCCTGCTGGACCTTTCTATCAAATCGATGCCTCCCATGCCTAAACCTCTTGGCAAAGTTCCCCTGTCGGGAGTCCTGCCCTAGCTAACCCGTTGTCTGTTGTTGCGGTGTGCTGCTGACACTACCTCCTTCCACCTTGCTCAGCTGCTTAATATCACCTCTCTTGCTTCCCTTTGTATGGAAGAGATGATCCTGACAGTGTAATAGAGCGGCGTTGACGACAACTGCATAGGTTACAAATGTTTGATTACTGATCAAATGCTGCCTGATTTTCCAGGAAAAGCCATCTATGAATTTTGACTTCTTATGTTCCTCATCGCTCATATCGTTCGTCACATAGTTAGCTAAACGGGTAAACTCCTCCTCATAATCAGCAACTGAGCGATCTCCCTGAACCACCTCACTGAATTTCTTTCTCATCGCAGACTCTACCGTTGGAGGGAAGTACTTGCGGTCAAACTGCACCCAAAACTCAGAAACTTCCACTGCGTCCCTCTCCTCAGCGGTGGTAACTGACTCCCACCACTGTAAGGCCGCTCTTGAAAAATGGAAAGTAGCTATCATTTGTTTCTGTACCTCGGTGCACTCTAGCATGCGCAAGTGGCGCTGAATATTCTTCTTCCAGTTGCACGCCTCCACTACATCGGTACTACCTTGAAACTCGGGTGGATGCCCTTTCTGAAATGTCTCTCTGATTCACTGCCAAGAAGATGGCCCTTTTGGGACCTGAACGATCGGTGCTACGGGAGGTGGTATTTGGGGCTGAGGAAAATTGGCTGCCATGGCCCTCATCGTTGTCTCGACTGCCTGAGCCACTATCACTGCAACTTGAGTAGTGGAGATTAATTTGGGTGGGGGTGGTGGTAGTGGCACCTGTGGCTCCTAATGAGCCTCCCTCTCCTCATCCATAGCCTAGGCCCTCTCTGTTCATTGTCTCCTCGGTGGCATCTGAAAATAGATCAAATTGTATAAGTACACAGTCTCATAAAAATTTTAAGAGCAGATGTGCAATATCTCAAAGCGAAAATGAATCAATAGTCCTAATAGTAGGGCTCTAATACAACTGAACGCTACGCTGAAACATAGTAAGCCACACAGATCCTATAGACACTAGAATCTGATGCTCTGATACCATCTGTGACACCCCTCCTAATTAATCCTTCGGTGATCAAGCCTTAATTTAATTTTAAAACAGGTTTCTTAAATGGTTCAATCTTACCATCATTGTCGAAAACTTTTTAATTACTACCCACCTAAGTGAAATTAAGCTAGTACAAAATTTTATCTTCATTAAACAGATAAAACAACTCATGTGGAACAATATCATTAAAGCAGTACTAAACCAATCATCATAAATAACTGAAAGTAATAAAGTCCCGCTGAAAACCACGGCTGAAAATAAAACTAACTCCAAATCCAAAATATTAGAATAACTACAAGTGTAAAGATTGGACAACATGTCCCCAAACTGAGAGTACTAAAACTGAGACCATGCACTAGATCTGAAAGAAAATAATCGTCTAAGCAAGCCCTGCAACATCCACATGTGCTGCAGTTCCAAAATCCTTGGAATGAAGTCATGTTGGGTGTCCCTGTGGCTGGGCACCTAAAATGTTTTTAAAAATATTTAACATAGCTAGAGTTAGTACTCAAGAAATTTAAAAATATTTTGCAAGCAGCTATCACAAATATGAGTTATTGATTATACATGTTAAGATTTCGTACACTCTCTCGAGTTACCTCACCCCTCTCCTATAGTGCACGCCTAACGTTGGCACTTAGTCCATCTAACTACACTACCCAAGATAACTAAATTATAATACTCCATTGGACTTATCTACTCTCTAAGTCTCCATATAACACACGCAGTATTTTAATAGTCCATAACTCATAAGTTGTACATGTAGATAACTTATTCATCTCATATTATCTTTGTTCTTTTTATAGTTACATCTCACTACTTAATTGTTACTAAAGTATTATCAGTCCATCATTTTATCTACTACCTCGTGTCAGTAGTTTATCCATAGAGTATACATTTATCACAAAACATATACTAATTATTAGTTATCACTAATATGTCCTTATAATACACATAAAGGACTATTGGTTCGGAATGACTCATTGACCCCAAGTAAGGGTTGGTTCGGAATGAAACATCGACCCCAACTATTATATATACACATATTCTGGCTCGGACTCTTTCATCACGACACCAGTTTTAAGTTTTGGTTCGTCATTCTTCATCGACCCCAAACATATAATAACTCTATGTTAGTTCGGAATATCTCATCGACCCTAACATAACCAATTTAGGTATAATCCGCTTAACATAAAAGTTCATACAATTCAATAGGTATACACCCGACCTATCAATCATGTTTGTACATAATATTTTACTCGCTTATATTCACCGTTCCTGTTAATTTAGGATTTATTTCACTATCGCATTTAATTGAGTATATGCACTACTCTAAAGGCCCAAGTAACCCCTATAATTAATTTAGTAGTTAATTCATCTCTACCCTACTAATAATTATTTGGAAATCATGTTAACTCCCTTCGTAACTTAAATTCACCATTTTCGATACTCGACCCGTTAGTTCCTTGCTTATTTAGTCATTTTCTAAGTCTTCCTCTCAATGACTATGATCAAGTCCTAGGATAGGTATCAAATCACTCTAAACTTCCCAATAAGTGACGGCCATCAAAGAAAATAGACTCAATAAGATTTTTTAGGAAACAGCACAGGTCGATCGATCGACCTTTATCATCGATCGATCGACTGATGAACATCGATCGATCGATCTTCATAGTCGATCGATCGATCATTTTGGGCAGCTTCTACCTGTTACGTTTTTCTAAGTTTCAACCCTTCAAAACTCCATTAAACCTTTTGAAACTCTTTACCAACATCATCAATTAGTTTTTAAGTGGATACAGATTATTCATAACATTAATATATCATCAAATCTTCACGAAAATCATCCAAGGACCACAATTATTCTTAACTTCTCAAAACCTTAGACATATAGTTTCTTTTTCTTAAATCATCATATACCCAGATTTATATTTCTTGATAGGAATCATATTTCTTTTGTAATTCAATCCTCTACAGATGTAATTCTAACTACATGCAAGTCCTATCCCCAATATGTATCAAAACTTTACTCAAGAATTATTCAAAAACCATTTATTCTACACATCTTATACATGGATATTATAACTCAGATTTAGATTTTGTAAATAACCACTTGCCTTAATTTAGAGGTGATCTGATTTCGTGGTTGTTGTAGAGTTTTATTGTTTGTCTCCTTCAATCTTCACTCTTCAATTGCCTGAGCTTCAAGGATTCCTTTGAATCTCTCACACTTCTCTTTTTGTGCTTTGAGAATGACTTCTATTTTCTCTCTAATGGCCTCTCTGTGAGTTATGAGGTTTATAACCCTAATCCCTTATTTAATCAGATGTTAAAAGACTCCAAAATTCGTAGGTCTTCCCACTCCTATCTTTTAAAAGACCAAAATGCCCCCGAATGGTCCTGACTTAGCCCAAAAATGTCCTAGGACCCAACTAGTACCCCTGGGTATACTATTTTGACTATTTTGACCCTTACGGATCTAACTGTGCCCTCTAAATTGTCATTTGAGTCACTCATATAATATTTCTTATCTTGACCTCTCGTTAGCCCATGTTTAGCTCTCGGTTAAGATTTAAATCATATACGCCCATATCACTCGTTATGATGTAAGGTAAATTTATGAGTTATTCACAAGTCATTTTCAGTAACTCGACTTATAATATTAAATCATCCCATTTAACCTTTAGATCATCTTAAATTACACTATTCACGTAATTTAAATAAAGCTCACATTAAATTACTCTACTCACGTAATTTAAATATAAGGTCACATTAAATTACTCTACTCACGTAATTTAAATATAAGTTCCGTATTTTCTATTTAATCACTCCATTAATTAAATTCTAAATACATAAAAATACGGGGTATTACAACTTATTTCTACAAGTTATTTTAGTTTCCTGCAATGCGATTGGGACTCTTATCGAGAAGTTTTGTAATGAAATAAACGTTTCACCCCCTTACACTATATTTTCAATCTTAACCTTGTAATTTTGAATTTTGCACCAAATTTGCAGCCCATGAGTTACGTGACTACATTAGTTTTTTCTACAAGTCCGTTTAGTGTCGCATGACGTGATTTTTCCTCGTTTTGGACTAGTTTTTATTAAATTACGTTTTTTATAAAATTAAGCCTTGTATTTTTGGAATTTTACCATAACAACCCACATTAGACTTAAAAAATAATAAATTAGAGTTTGAGATCCACATTACTTTAACAAACTACATACTTGAAATTATAAATTAGAATCCTCATCGTCCACCCAACTAAAATTATCAAACTATATTGGGATTACATGTTACAACCCAAATAAATATACTCATTTAAAGTATCTAGAAATTTTTTTAAGTCCGGCTTGTCATTCAAAGCGGATTGATAGTCGGTTGTCATATCATCCACAATACGGGTGAGACATTTTGGCACATGTAAGATGACTCGTAGTTGATGTACTCCGATAAAACACTTGCTTGATCTTTTTAAATTCATAAATAAAGGGCTCGTCATTCGTATGCTCCTTGCTCTTCATCTTGCACGAGTCAACCATAATCTGATTGGTAGCCGAATCGACTTTATAAGCATTTTCTCCTCAACCCTTACCCAATCATAGTAAAACACAACCTCTTTTAAATTTATATAGAGTATAATTCAAAAAAGATATAAATTACACCATAGTAAATCATTTACGCTTAAAGAAGGTTTTTCGCTTTGGCACTCGCAATGAAATACTTAGGAGCCTTATATGAAATGTTGTTATTTTTTAACGTACTATTTTTCTCTTAGAACATCGACGAGAACACATAAGCATTCACTCGATACTTCTTACACTTATGTGCGAAGAAATTAGGTCCTTATGTGAGAAAAGCAAGCGTTACTATCACACCACCCATCTTCAACAATTCTCATTATGGATTATATAAGTTAATTAGATATTTTTTAAACTATTTCAATCATTTATAATTTAATTAGGGACGTTTGACGTAATAATTACCTTATCTGACTCCCAAATTCTGAATTCACTGTCTAATTATGAAATCATCCTTCACTTTTTGTAGCGACCAAACGCTTTATATTTTTTACATTGAATTGAAAAATTTATCAAGAAGGTGGTCAAGTATATTAGATAGGAACACAAAGTAAAATTACAATATGAACTTATTCTCTGCATTCGACGACGTCTTCATGGGTTTCAAACATATAACGAGCTACTTGCTCATATTGCGGGCCCTATACTGCTGCTGGGGCTAACGGAGCCTGTTACCCCTATTGGGCACCCTGTTGTTGTACCCTATCTTTATGTGGATAATTCCTACTCTTATGACCCTGCTGGCCACATGTGAAATACTATCCCTGAAACTGCCTCTGCCCTAGGCCATGTTGGCCCTGACTCCCTTGACCTTGTTGTCCTCCTCCTTGATTCCCTTGGCCCTGTCGGCCCTGAGGAACTGGCACAGTTCCCCTATCGGGAGTCCTGCCCTAGCTAACCCTTTGTCTGTTGTTGCGGTGTGCTGCTGACACTACCTCCTTCCACCTTGCTCGGCTGCCTAAGATCACCTCTCTTGCTTCCCTTTGCATGGAAGAGATGATCTTGACAGTGTAATAGAGCGGCATTGACGACATCTGCATAGGTTACCAATGTTTGATTACTGATCAAATGCTGCCTAATTTTCCAGGACAATCCATCTATGAATTTTGACTTCTTATGTTCCTCATTGCTCATCTCGTTCGGCACATAGTTAGCTAAACGGGTGAAGTCCTCCTCATAATCAGCAACCGAGCGATTTCCCTGAACCACCTCACTGAATTTCTTTCTCATCTCAAACTCTACCGCTGGAGGGAAGTACTTGCGGTCAAACTGCACCCAAAACTCAGAAATTTCCATTGCGTCCCTCTCCTCGACGGCGGTAACTGACTCCCACCACTATAAGGCCTCTCTCGATAAATGGAAAGTAGCTATCATTTGTTTCTGTACCTCGGTGCACTCTAGCATGCGCAAGTGGTGCTGGATATTCTTCTTCCAGTTGGACGCCTCCACTACATCAGCACTACCCTGAAACTCAGGTGGATGCCCTTTCTAAAATATCTCTCTGACTCGCTGCCAAGAAGATGGCCCTGTTGGGACCTGAACTACCGGCTCTATGGGAAGTGGTTTTTCGAGCTGAGGAAAATTGGTTGCCATGGCCCTCATCGCTGTCTCGACTGCCTGAGCCATTATCACTGTAACTTGAGTAGTGGAGATTAACTCGGGTGGGGGTGGTGATAGTGTCACATGTGGCTCCTGATGAGCCTCCCTCTCCTCATCCCAATCCTAGGCCCTCTATGTTCGCTGTCTCCTAAGTGGAATCTGAAAATAGATCAAATTGTTTAAGTACATAGTCTCTACAAAATTTTAAGAGCGGATGTGCGATATCTCAAAAGAGAAAATGGATCAACAGTCCTAATAGTAAAACTCTAATACAACCGAATGCTACGCTGAAACGTAGTAAGCCGTACAGATCCTATAGACACTAGAATCTGATGCTCTGATACCATCTGTGAAACCCCTCCTAATTAATCCTTGGGTGATCAAGCCATAATTTAATTTAAAAAAGGTTTCTTAAATGGTTCATTCTTAGCATCATTGTCGAAACTTTTTTAATTACTAACCACCTAAGTGAAATTAAGCTAGTACCAAATTTTATCTTCATTAAACAGATAAAACAACTCATGCAGAATAATATCATTGAAGCAGTACTAAACCAATCATCATAAATAACATAAAGGAATAATGTCCCGCCGAAAACCACGGCTGAAAATAAAACTAACTCTAAATCCAAAATATCAGAATAACTACAAGTGTAAAGATTGGACAACATGTCCCCAAACTGAGAGTACTAAAACTGAGACCCTTCACTAGATCTGAATAAAATAATCGTCTAAGCAAGCCCTGCAACATCTACATGTGCTGCAGCTCCAAAATCCCTGGAATGAAGTCATGCTGGGTGTCTCTGTGGTTGGGCACCTAAAAGATTTTTCAAAAGATTTTACATAGCAAGAGTTAGTACTCAAAACATTTAAAATATTTTTCAAGAAGCTATCACAAATATAGTGCACGGCTAACGTGGGTACTTAGTCCATCTAGCTACACTACCCAAGCTAACTACACTATAATACTCCATTGGACTTATCTACTCTCTAAGTCTCCATATCACACATGCAGTATTTTAATAGTCCATAACTCATATGTTGTACATGTAGATAACTTATTCATCTCCTATTATCTTTGTTCTTTTTATAATTAAGTCTCATTACTTAATTATTACTAAAGTATTATCAGTCCATCATTTTATCTTCTACCTCGAGTCAGTAGTTTATCCATATAGTGTACATTTAACACACAACATATACTAATTATTAGTTATCACTAATATTTCCTTATAACACACATAAAGGACTCTTGGTTCGGAATGACTCATCGACCCTAAGTAAGAGTTGGTTCGGAATGATTCATCGACCCCAACTATTATTATATATAAACATATTCTGGCTCGGACTCTTTCACCACGACACCAGTTTTAAGGTTTGGTTTGGCATTCTTCAAATACCTATCAATCATGTTTGTACGTAATATTTTACTCACTTATATTCACCGTACTTGTTAATTTACTATTTATTTCACTATCGCATTTAATTGAGTATATGGACTACTCTAAGGGCCCTAGTTACCCCAATAATAAATTCAGTAGTTAATTCAACTCTACCCTACTAATAATTATTTGGAATTCATGTTAACTCCCTTCGTAACTTAAATTCACCATTTTCGATACTCGACCTGTTAGTTCTTTGCTTATTTAGTCATTTTCTAAGTCTTCCTCTCAATGATTATGATGGGTCTCCACTCTCTACCTACTAATCTTTATCAAGTCCTAGGATAGGTATCAAATCAATCTAAACTTCCCAAAAAGTGACGTCCATCAAATAAAATTCACTCAGTAAGATTTTTCAAGAAACAACAGGGGTCGATCGATCGACCTTCAACATCGATCGATCGACTAATGAACATCGATCGATCGATCTTCATGGTCGATCGATCGATCGTTCTGGGCAGCTTCTACCTATTATGTTTTTCTTAAGTTTTTACCCTTCAAAACTCCATTAAACCTTTTGAAACTCTCTACCAACATCATCAATTAGTTTCTAATTGGATATAGATTATTCATAACGTTAATATATCATCAAATCTTCACAAAAATCATCCAAGGACCATAATTATTCTTAACTTCTCAAAACCTTTGACATATGGTTTCTTTATCTTAAATCATCATATACCCAGATTTATATTTCATGATAGGAATCATATTTCTTCTGTAATTCAATCCTCTACAAATGTAATTCTAACTACATGCAAGTCCTATCCCAAACATGTATCAAATCTTTCTTCAAGAATTATTCAAAAACCATTTATTCTACACATCTTATACATGGATATTATAACTCAGATTTAGATCTTGTAAATAACCACTTGAAGGCCCCCGATTTTAAAATAAACACAGTCTTTATACTTTAAAATCAATTTCCTTTTTGAAAATAGATGCGGAAGCGTAAGATGGTTCACAAAACAAACGGATTACTAAATTTTATTTTCTTCTTTCAAATTAAAATTAAACCCAAGTGAAAATTATTTAAACACACACAAATATTAAATTTCACTTAAACCAATTAATTCAAGTCCTAGAATTTGCCTAAGTCATAATTATCAATATTCCAAAGTTAGGCCAAACCAATTTTAGCAAATGACTTGAATTAAATAAACAATTATCCAAATATAATTAGCACCAAATTAAATTAAGTGTGACAATTAAAACCATTTATATCTTGAATTACCCTAAGCATGAGTTCTATTTCATTACGCAAGATAAAAATAAATCAATCACACTACGCCAAGATGTACGAGAAAAAACCCACAACGGGAAACAACCTCGGAAGGCCCTAGCCACAAATCCACTAAGTACGGAATTTACAAATACAAGACAGAAAGGCTTACAACACATGACTCAATCCCTCTCAAGCCCTGACGCTTCTTCTTGTAGATACCTCTTCCTAGCGGATAACCTTGGAGCTCCACCGCGGCCTCGAAATCCACCGATCGGACTTTACATGGTCACCGTCACCCGAACAAGGAGCCTTTCTCCAAGTGGGTAACGCCGCAACAACTTCTTCTTCTTTCTTTATGGGATGTAGAAGAAAATCCAAAACTTATCTTTGAACAGAAGAAATTAACCCGGTGCCAAACTCCAAGCAAGATATATGAATATGAGAACTTGGAAGAAACTAATTAGGGTGTAAACTAGAGTGGTGTATATTTTTCTCTTTGATAAAAACACACTCAAAACATGATCTTTTCCCTCTTTGATTTTACTCGCAAAACACTCTCTAGGAGTTAGTAGGATATGAAAAAGATTAATTAGAAAAATGTTATTCCCGCACATAATAAAGTCTGAGCAAAGTTGGTTAAGAAACAAGTGGGGAAGTGGGAGAAAAACTGCTTAAAATTGCCAAAAACTGTTCCCGCCCGGCATCTCGTTCGAACGGTATTCTCGTTCAAACGAGTCTTCTAACGAAGTTCCAGTATGAACTCGTTAGAAACTCGTTGGAAATCTCGTTAGAATGACAATCTCGTTCGAACGACATTTCGAACGAAGTTCCAGAATGCCTTAATGGGAAGTCGTTGGCAATCTCGTTCGAACGACATCTGGTTCGAACGACAATCTCGTTCGAACGAAATATCGAACGAACTTCCAGAAAGTTTAGAAAATTCAATTTTAGCCCAGAAAACTTTATAAACTTATTTTAAAGTTTTAATTAATTCATTCTGAAAATAAAACACAGTTTTAATTAAACCTAACACCTAATAAACAAGCTCCAAGCTCCTATATATATATATATATGATTGCATTCATACCTTGGGAGCATGGAACTATTGCTGATGACGTATAAACGAGGCACGAAACCGGCGTGGTTATAAAGCTTTATACTCTTTGCCGCTACGTCTTCAGACAAATTTTTCATAGGCTTGAGAATATTACAATTAAATACAATCCTATGTATAAATGTTTTTGTCCGGAGTTGAGCCAAAACTATATATGGACTCAATTGGAAATTTGTGTCCTTACAAATCTCCCCCTTAGGCTACTCCGGGACAAAAACCAAACAAAAATCCTAAAGGGTCGTCAAGCTCACTAGACTCAAAACATAACCCACCCAAACTTGACTCAACCCAAGGATCAAACGCTTTGCCATGGAAAGATGCCGCTTTAGAAGAATTCATGCATACTTAAGCAAACTCATCAAATACATAGGGAATATCAAAGTATTTAAAGCAATTAAAATAAATACTCCCCCAAAATTAATTCTCCTCTTTATCAAAAAGATCAACCCAAGAAGTTAGCTACTCCCCCTAAGTTAAATCTCCTAAACTTAGTTAAGATTATAATAGGATAAGACACCATTTCTCCCCCTATCATTCTCCCTCTTTTTGTTCAGGAATAGGCAAAGGATAAAGAAAAAATATAAAAGCATGTTGAAGCTTAAAGTGATAAGACATGAAAGCATATGGGCAACAAAAGCATAACTAATCCAAGATAGATACCAAAACTAAAGTATACGCATAGAAGGACTAGAAAGCAAGGCAAAGGCAAAACAAAATATCATATATATATGTACTAGAAATATATCAATAATGCACACGCACATATATATAGATATAAACACACACATGACACAAAATACAATAAGTTTGCACACTCGTATGGCAAAAATGTGTCATATGGAAACGGAAGTGTTGGGGTGTGAACTAGTAACGATTAAATTTAGACCCAATCACTTAAAACATGTTCACGGAGTTCTCAATTGATTGCAAACTTCATCACATTTGAATATAACCTCATGTGACAATATAAATTGAACTCAATGAACAAACATACACAATGCATACAAGCCTAGCATATTGATGATTCTACAAACCAATAGAGTCATGACATGAGATACGCAAATAGGATAAATGGACATTGTGCAAACCGTTGATATACCATCCATTCTCCCTCAATAAGCATTTATGTTAATTTTGAATGAATATATCAATCAAACATAGGCCTTGGTAATTTTTTTTTCTTTTTAATGCCATATTTCCTATTTTTAGGCCTTTGGACCACGTATTTCTTTTAGGTCCATTCAAAACGGTGGCTTATAATCTCAAAGGATCACTTAGTCCTTTCGGAGCCCTTCCCCGTGCACATTTATATTTATCATGTTTTCATTTTTCACACAAATCTCACGTGCAATAGATTTTGACATGCACTAGTCCTCCTAAGTCACAAATATGTAGATGACAAGATTGGAAGGAGAACATCTCACATAGCTCAAATATACAAATGAAGTTAAAATTTCAAAAGAGCTCGTGCATGTGTGAATAGAGGCATATAAAAATAGAATCCATTTAACCAACACAAAATCCAACTACTCCATAAAAATATGGTAAAGAACATTTTAAGGATTGATAATATAAACCAAAAGTTCTAACCACATGGGAGCTGTAACACCCCGTATTTTTGTACATTTAATATTTAATTAATTCGGGAATTTTAAATTACTTGTGTGTGGTAATTTTAATTGAATTAATTATGGCAATATATATATTTAAATATTAATCGGGGAGTGAATGGTTAATGTTTAGGGACATTTATTTACTAAGTGAATAGTAATAATTTAATTACGTTATTTCGGGTATTAATGATGGGGTATGCACTTATCCCAGCCGGGAGTCGGTATAGACTTAATGGGGTGTGAGATAAGGATTTTTATAAATTATTCGGATGTCAATTCTGACTGCGCGGTTGAGTCCGGATGGGTCGAGATAGTCAGAAAAGAGTACCCGGGGGTAGTAATTGGGTCTCGGGATATATTTGGGCATAGCCGAGCCCACACGGGGTGAGTTGGGCCAATTTAATTAAGCCCATTAGGTGAAAAACGGGATTAAGGGTTTTTAACCTAATGGGGAGATTAGAAAATCAGCAACCATCAAATTCTAAACCTAGGGTTTGAGAGGGGATTTGGGGAAAAATAAATCAAGAGCAAATTGGAGGTTTTTGGAGCCAAATTGAGGGACTACGCCAACGGATCAGACACTACGAACACTTTTAGGCAAGTGGTTAACTGTTTTGATTCTTAAAGCATGATAATCAATTCATATCATAATGATGTGTGTATGAAAATTCGTTTTTGAGTGTAAATGGGTACAAAATGGGATTTTCGTTTTTGAAACACTTAAATGAGATTCAAAGTAAGATTTAGATGAGTGATTTATATCTGAATGTGTATATATGATTTGAATGAGAAATCCAGAACATAAAAGAGGGGAAATTGAATTTGGAAGTTGGGATTTAAAACAGATAATTGAATTTTATGGAGTAAGATCCATTTCGAAAATTATGAGATAATTAGAGAAGTTGATCATCTTAATGGTTTCTATGAGGAATAGGATGTGGATTAACCATGTGTAGATGATGGGATTATGTAATTAGAGGTTTAAATTATGGTTTAAAAACCTTGAAATTCGTTAATGGTGGAAAACAGGGGGGAAGAAGAGCTGTAACGAAGGGGTCGATCGATCGATCGGGGCCATCGATCGATCGGTGATAGGAAATTCTGGGCAGTTCGGCCAGATTATTATATAAAAGGAAAATTATTAAAAGTTAAGTTTCATACATTAATAAGTGATAGATAATTGTGAAACAAATATTCCTAGCAATTATGGGAGAAAGTAATTGGGATTAGGATGAATTTATGTGGGACATTAAATGGATGAAATTTGAGAAATTTTATTCCAAAATAGTGAGGTACGGATCAAGTGAGTGAATCCGGGTATATTGGTCATGCGACCCTAAGGTAGTGAATTAAGTTTGGAGATAAACTAAATAATTTTGAGTCGGAATATAGACTCGGGTGAATATTGAATTATGGACCAAGTGGGCGAGTCCGGGTATGTTGGTAATTATAGGTAAATATAATTGGGAAATTATGGAAATAAATGTGTGACACATTGTGGGCGAAAAATGTGGAAAAGGAATTTATGAGATGTAAAAATGGACCAAGTGAGTGAGTCCGGGTATGTTGGTTATGTGACACCAAAGTATTAAATTAATTATTAAGAGAGAGTAATTAATTTGGAGTCGGAACATAGACTCGGGAAATATTAAAATAATAAGAGTGTATTGATTAATTTAATTAGAGACGGTTTGTAGACTCGGGTAGGATTAAATTAATAAGGGTGTTAATTAATTTGATTAGAGTCGGTTTGTAGACTCGGGTAGGATTAAACTAATGGATGGGATAATTAGTTTTATCAGAATCGGATTGTAGACTCGTGAAGGGGTACTTATTAATTAATGTGATAATTAATTATATTAGAGTCGGACCACAGACTCGGAATTTGGGTTAATTAATTTAAGTGTAAATTAATTGTATTAGAGTCGAACCACAGACTCGGATTGGTATTAAATTAATATGAGTGTTAATTAATTTAATTAGAGTCGGGCGATAGACTCGGGGAAAGTATTATATTAATTGAGGTGTGAATTAATTATATTAGAGTCGGACCATAGACTCGGGAACAGGATAAATTATTAAGTGAGAAAAATTAATTACATTGAGTCGGACCATAGACTCAGGAAATTACAGGCAGTGTACGGATTTTGAGTATACGGTAAAGCTAGAGTTTATATTATATATATACGGTGTCGTGATAGTATATATATACGTGTATTTATTTTGCGTGATACTAAATACCAGTGACTAGATATTTATTAAATTTATATACTCTAATGCTATCAAGGGAGGTTGCGCGATGTGGGTGAATCCCCTAGCTTGAGGAGTAGGGCGAGTATATCCCCAGGTCATAGCGTCCGGTATATATGGGTGAGGGATTTATCTCACTTTCAGGGAAGGAATATGACCGCCTCCATTTCGTATATTTTGGTCCAAGTTGGTGAGCGATTCTAACTTGGGGAAACTAGGTTTTGTGAGCACACCTAGTGAGATAGCATTCTAGAGGAAATCATCCGGTGAGGGTATACTCGGAAGGATGGATACGCGTATGATATATGTGTGGATGTTAGTAAAGGTACGTAATATGGTAGTAAATATTATATGTAGGTGATAATACAGTGCGTGATGTATTTACCTTATATAACTCGGGTTACAGTTATATGTTGTTAATTAATGAGAAATTAATTAAGTTAATCATTTGTGGGAATAATACAGTGTGTGATGTATTTACTTTATATAACTTGTGACACGGTTATATGCCGCTATTTAAGAGGAATTAATTAAGTTAATTGTGAAATAACTTATAATTCAATAATCATTATACTCGGGTTA
Organism: Sambucus nigra; assembly: GCA_949130495.1. Classification (NCBI taxonomy): domain Eukaryota; kingdom Viridiplantae; phylum Streptophyta; class Magnoliopsida; order Dipsacales; family Adoxaceae; genus Sambucus; species Sambucus nigra. The sequence goes on along the minus strand of OX422207.1, from coordinate 845,341,437 downwards.
GAGTAGTATGGCAAGGGAATGTTATACCAGGACTAGTTGGACGGGGTAGTAAAACTAGGTGGGGTTAAGGTAACCGGTAGGTGCGCACAATAGTGGAGGGGTGAGAATGTCCACAAGGGAGTGCGACACTAACTTAAATATGAAGCGCATTCATGCATTTTAAATTACTGCAGTTAATTCACTTGCTAAATATTTTCAAAATGTTTTGGGTTCTAAACCTTGATATAAAACTATTTTCAAAACCTTTTAGGTGTCCAGCCACAGGGACGCCAGGATTGATATTCTATTCCAGGGACACGGAGCTGCGGCATATGTGGATGCTAGCAGGAGTTTGGATTAGACGCATCATTCATTCATTCCTAGAGTAGGAATCTTTTATCAGTCTCAGTTTTATTTAGGGCTTGTAGCCCAAACTTCTCGGTACAGTTTTCAGGTGTAATTTATTCAGGTGTTGGACATTTGTATTTGGATTATTTATTTGGTGGCCGGTGATTTATTCGGCAAGTTGTGTAATTATTATTCTATTTACTCCCATTTAGTTGTGTGAATGGTTTATATTTTAATTCCGCATGTACTGTTTTGTTAAATCAAAAGGTTAAAATTGGCACCACTTTTTGGAATACTAGGTGGTTAGTAAGTTTTAAAAAAGTTTTCGACAGTGATGCTAAGGATGATCCAACTGGGATTCCTGTTTGAATTTGGTATAGGACTGATCACCCGGTATTTTATTAGGCGGGGTGTCACAGATGGTATCAGAGCATCAGGTTCTAGTGTCCTTAGGATCTGTGCGGATTTTCACGTTTCAGCTTAGCAATCTTTGATATAGAGCCCTATCATAGGAATGTTGTATTCTCATACGTATGCGCATATACGTTCCTCTGCGAAATTTATATTTGAGAGTGAACTCATACATTTCGATTCTCATGACGCCCAGGTGGGAGAGAACAGTTAGGGCAGCAGGGGGAGAGGAGACGGGGGAGGCTCGTTAGGAGCAAGAGCTACCACAGCAACGGCCATAGATGATTGGGGCAGCATAGGTCACTGAAATAGTGGCACAGGCAGTTGGAGCAACGGTGGTCACAACGGCAAGGTACTTGACACGGGATCAGCCACAAGTGTTAGTGGCGTCGGACGTTCAGACTCACGCGGAGTCGTCAGGGTGGAAGCAAGAAAGAGAGGATATTTTTGTGGGAACCCATCAGAATTGTGAGGGGTTCAGATGTAGTTCTAGCGTGTCAAGGAAGAGAGATATCCAGCGTCACCTACGCATGGGAGATTGCGATGGAGTGCGAAAGCAAATGGTAACCACTTTTAGTTAGTGGAAGCATTGCTACAGCGGTGGGGGTCGATCACCACAGTTGAGGAAAGGGACACACTAGCTACTGCAGAGTTTTAGGTGCGGTTTGACCGCAAGTATTTTTCTTTCAGCAGTCGAGACCGAAATGAGGAGAAAATTTTGTGAGGAGACTCAAAGGGAGACCGTTTAGTGATCGATTACGAGGAAGATTTCACTCGTTGGTAAATTTTATACCGGATGAGGTAAGCGAGGAAAAGAGAAAGAAAGTAACGTTTAGGGATGGGTTAGTCTGGAGAATCAGACAACAGTTAATTGATAATTCCGCATTAGTAGATTATACTGATGTCATTAACGCAACACTCCGGCACTGTCGGGAATATCGCTTCCACGCGAAAGGAAACGGGAAGGGAGTGGGGATTAGCCAGTTGGATGAGGCAGAAGGGAACAATACCAGTGGGGTATCCCAGCAGTAGACTGGGGGAGATCAGGGGCAGTATTTCTGGCAGGGAAATCATGCCAAACGATCTAGAACTGGAGGCTATCGGCGGGATGGCCAGGAATTCCAACAAGGTTGGCATGGAAGGGATCAGTGGCAGGGTGAACATGTTAGAAAGTGTTTCGTTTGTGGGAAAAGCGAGACACATGAAGAGATATTGCCTTAAGCGAGGCAGGGGTCAACTACAGGACGAGGTCCTGGATGTACAGCCACTAACGCAAGTCACGGGTGCATTCGGGCAGGGAGAAGCTGCTCCGAAAATCGAGAACCAGCCTTTGTAGCTGGAGTATAGAGGTAATTATTTTTACCCTAGGGGAATGGGGTATATTGTTTTTGAGTGACAAAGAGGATGTCACAAAAATAAGACATATTTTTCACTAAAGTTTGCAGGTGAGTCGAACTTAGTGGGTGCGTTGGCGGTAGCAGCCATAGTATGTGGAGAATTTTTTGTAGGGTAGAGGAGTTCCTTGGTGTTCTTCACGAGAGGGTGGAGGTGTACGCTGAGTGATTGTTTGAATTTTGCGAAGAATTACTACTTTCGAGAATTATGGGAGTAGGGATGATAATATTTCCTAAATGTCGACTGGATAGCGATGGAAGTTAACTATTGTGGATAGTAGTGTAAAATTTTGGTGTTCGCGGCACCAGGGTAGGGTTGGTACTAGGTATCACCAGAAAGGGCGTATAGCCTGTATATATGTGGGTGTATAGATGTTGTATTGCGTGGTGCGATAGCACATAGTGAAGTTTTGTGTTCTCACATTTTATCCCAGTATGTGGGGATGTTTACGGAAGTGAATCAGAGTGGTTAGATTTATTTTCGAGCAATGAGAGATAGCTCGGGGTTCATTTTGCGCAAGGACTAGTGGTAGTAAGGGTGCGGTATTATGTTGTCTTTGGTAGCATGAGGGTAAGCGTATATTCTTTTGTGTTGAGAGATAAGTATTAATGGAGAGATAGTTGGACGTAACATGGGTTGAGTACCCGGGCAGTAATTATATATATATATATATATATATATATATGTGTGATATAACTACGGGTTCGAAGTTATAGTACGGGTTACGACTAGTACAGTCGGGTAACTTCTGTGTAGTAGGGCACGGGGATAGGGTGTATGGGCACCCGGGTTAATTAAGGCAAATTTTGTGCGGTAAAGCACGGGAATAGGGTGTATGGGCGCCCTGGGTAAATTTTAAATGCATACTTGTGCAACGTGGTTAGAAACAGATGGGATAGATATAGCGGGCTTGGAGGCACATGACTGGTGTGAAAGATGTGAATATCGAAACACTAGGTTTATCTTAATTTCGAGGGCGAAATTCCTTTGTAAGGGGGGAAGTATGTAACACCTCGTATTTTTGTACATTTAATATTTAATTAATTCGGGAATTTTAAATTACTTGTGTGTGGTAATTTTAATTGAATTAATTATGGCAATATATATATTTAAATATTAATCGGGGAGTGAATGGTTAATGTTTAGGGACATTTATTTACTAAGTGAATAGTAATAATTTAATTACGTCATTTCGGGTATTAATGACGGGGTATGCACTTATCCCAGCCGGGAGTCGGTACAGACTTAATGGGGTGTGAGATAAGGATTTTTATAAATTAATTAGGATGTCAATTCTGACTGCGCGGTTGAGTTCGGATGGGTCGAGATAGTCAGAAAAGAGTACCCGGGGGTAGTAATTGGGTCTCGGGATATATTTGGGCATAGCCAGGCCCACACGGGGTGAGTTAGGCCACTTTAATTAAGCCCATTAGGTGAAAAACGGGATTAATGGTTTTTAACCTAATGGGGAGATTAGAAAATCAGCAGCCATCAAATTCTAAACCTAGGGTTTGAGAGGGGATTTGGGGAAAAATAAATCAAGAGCAAATTGGAGGTTTTTGGAGCCAAATTGAGGGACTACGCCAACGGATCAGACACTACGAACACTTTTAGGCAAGTGGTTAACTGTTTTGATTCTTAAAGCATGATAATCAATTCATATCATAGTGATGTGTGTATGAAAATTCGTTTTTGGGTGTAAATGGGTACAAAATGGGAATTTCGTTTTTGAAACACTTAAATGAGATTCAAAGTAAGATTTAGATGAGTGATTTATATCTGAATGTGTATATATGATTTGAATGAGAAATCCGGAACATAAAAGAGGGGAAATTGAATCTGGAAGTTGGGATTTAAAACAGATAATTGAATTTTATGGAGTAAGACCCATTTCAAAAATTATGAGATAATTAGAGAAGTTGATCATCTTAATGGTTTCTATGAGGAATAGGATGTGGATTAACCATGTGTAGATGATGGGATTATGTAATTAGAGGTTTAAATTATGGTTTAAAAACCTTGAAATTCGTTAATGGTGGAAAACAGGGGGGAAGAAGAGCTGTAACGAAGGGGTCGATCGATCGATCGGGGGCATCGATCGATCGATGATAGGAAATTCTGGGCAGTTCGGCCAGATTATTATATAAAAGGAAAATTATTAAAAGTTAAGTTTCATACATTAATAAGTGATAGATAATTGTGAAAGAAATATTCCTAGCAATTATGGGAGAAAGTAATTGGGATTAGGATGAATTTATGTGGGACATTAAATGGATGAAATTTGAGAAATTTTATTCCAAAATAGTGAGCTACGGATCAAGTGAGTGAATCCGGGTATATTGGTCATGCGACCCTAAGGTAGTGAATTAAGTTTGGAGATAAACTAAATAATTTTGAGTCGGAATATAGACTCGGGTGAATATTGAATTATGGACCAAGTGGGCGAGTCCGGGTATGTTGGTAATTATAGGTAAATATAATTGGGAAATTATGGAAATAAATGTGTGACACATTGTGGGCGAAAAATGTGGAAAAGGAATTTATGAGATGTAAAAATGGACCAAGTGAGTGAGTCCGGGTATGTTGGTTATGTGACACCAAAGTATTAAATTAATTATTAAGAGAGAGTAATTAATTTGGAGTCGGAACATAGACTCGGGAAATATTAAAATAATAAGAGTGTATTGATTAATTTAATTAGAGACGGTTTGTAGACTCGGGTAGGATTAAATTAATAAGGGTGTTAATTAATTTGATTAGAGTCGGTTTGTAGACTCGGGTAGGATTAAACTAATGGATGGGATAATTAGTTTTATCAGAATCGGATTGTAGACTCGTGAAGGGGTACTTATTAATTAATGTGATAATTAATTATATTAGAGTCGGACCACAGACTCAGAATTTGGGTTAATTAATTTAAGTGTAAATTAATTATATTAGAGTCGAACCACAGACTCGGCTTGGTATTAAATTAATATGAGTGTTAATTAATTTAATTAGAGTCGGGCGATAGACTCGGGGAAAGTATTATATTAATTGAGGTGTGAATTAATTATATTAGAGTCGGACCATAGACTCGGGAACAGGATAAATTATTAAGTGAGAAAAATTAATTACATTGAGTCGGACCATAGACTCAGGAAATTACAGGCAGTGTACGGGATTTTGAGTATACGGTAAAGCCGGAGTTTATATTATATATATACGGTGTCGTGATAGTATATATATACGTGTATTTATTTTGCGTGATACTAAATACCAGTGACTAGATATTTATTAAATTTATATACTCTAATGCTATCAAGGGAGGTTGCGCGATGTGGGTGAATCCCCTAGCTTGAGGAGTATGAAATAGCGTTGCCAAAGCCGTTTATTAAAAATAAACTATTTAAGCAACTCCGAAAGTTTGTTGAAGAAACTCTTTACTTAAATCAAAACAATTTTGAACACAAGATGTGTTAACAAAAATTATGTACGAGATAAGGACAAGATTTGATAACAAGTTTTAGTAAACAGTTTAAAATATTTTAAACTCAGCACACAACAGAATGAGATGAAAAGATGTAGAAATATTAATACTCAGGATTTTTAACGTGGTAAAACCTCAACCTTGAGGAAACATCCACGACTCCCTCTACGGAGTAAAACAAGAAAAAATATCACTAAAACAAATATGTGAGTTACAATCTATTTAACTAACATGCACACAAATAACAAGTCTATACAAGTTCAGGAGTATACCCTCTGGCGTCCTTAAACTTTTCTGCAGATCTTGATTGTTGATGTAGTCTTCTCAGTTTGTCAACTCTTCTTTTGTTTCAGCACTTTACGTCGACTTATGTTCACCAAATCTTATAGCCAACACTTTCAGTGTATGTAGTGTGAAGATGTTTGTGAAAAGTGTTCTAAAACACATGCATGCACACACACACACTTATTAGTTACAAACGATCCTAACAAATTACATATAAAGTCTATATGCAGTGAGTTCTTTATTTTTCTTTCTTACAAAACCAAAAACCTTTTTGACCTTTCAATATAACCCAGATTCCACGGAGATCTTGCTTAAGAAATCGGTCAAGACCTTTCTCAATCTCTTTTGAAAATATTTAGGAGATTGAGAACCCTCCAAGTGCGAATCCAACTAGGTCAGGCTAGGTTTTGTAAAAACAGAAACTAGAAAACATTTATTTGTTGATTCTGAAGTAAGAAAATGTTTTAACAGAAAACAATCAACAACGAAATTCTCAAGATGAGAAATAAATGCAACTAAGTGTATTATGACATGAAAAACTTCAGATCTATGATTTCTATTGAAACAGAAACAAGATCTGAGTAAGTGTCTAAGTTGGAAATAAGATTTTATGAACAAAAGGTTTCAGCAACCCAGAAATCACTCAACTCGAACTCTCATAAACTCAAGAAACACTAAGGATGGTGTTTATATGGTTATGGTTTTTATGGAGAGGTAAGTGGTTTAGGTTGAAGAAGGATTTGACGAAGTTAGGGTTTCTAACTTGGCTCTGGTTTCTCTCTCTCTCTTCTCTCTTCTCTCTCTCTCTCTATACTCTGAGACTTTTCAAAATGGCAAAAGCTTTCGAAGGCTGAGATGAGAGGTCCTTAAATAGGATGGGAAGAAGATTCCAGACCATCGTTCAAAAATAAAGGCTGAGATTGAGTCAAGCTCCTTTGACTACAATCTAAGGGCTCACAACAGGCGGTGGTTTAAACTGGCTGTGATTGGCTTAAGGGTTTACACGGGGATTCACTCAGGAGACATGCAGGCCATCGATAAGGGATGATCCAAGGGCTGTAAACATGCGAGGCTTTGTCTCAGTAAAGAAACACAACTCTGGCCAATCAGAGAACAACAAGTGTTGGCCATAGGACGAAGGCAATCGCGCGTCCCAAACTAATTACAAACCCAACCCTGGATTCTCTGGCGCTTTCGGTTCCTACCCAAAGTAACTTTATGCCAAAAATAACAACATAACATATTTAGATATTAACCCCAAGACCTTTTAATTCAAGTTTTAATTTAATAAAACCTTAATTAAAATATGTTTAAAATTCCCAAAAAATTAATAAAAATCAAATTGAGGGATTAGAACACACTCACCACATTAATACACATAAGGGTCCAATATGATATGCAAGAATTAAATTCTAAGTGTGTGAGTGATGGCTATAGTCTTAGGATCATTACAAGATGAATAGAAGAAGAAGCAACCCAATCTCTGAAGCTCTTTGGTTTCTAGGATGGACACTATTTTGTCACAATTTCCAAACTAGATGAGCTCTTATACAGTCTAGACTCAAATGAGTCAAAAGTATTAGGGCTTCAATCTCCCCCTTTGGAAATATGAGACAAAATCTCCTTTGAGTCATCTAGAACTCGTAGGGTGACAACAAATAAGAAAATCCTATTCCTATAAAAGTTCTATCTACCCAAATCCTAGAAAGCAAAAATTACATAACTCAACTATATACAGTTTAACATCCTATTATTACAGTAAAGAATGACTGTACAAGAAGAATAGCTGCAAAGAATTACTAAGATCAAGCTTTTTAGTATATGCAGTAGACTCAAATTTCTCCCCCATTTTATCTCAAATGGACAAAGGGAAGGAACTTGGAAAATATAACAGGTATTTACTCAACACAAATCATACCAATAGATTTACGTAAAGAAATGAATCTATTATAATCAAGAGGTTTGGTAAATAAATCTGCAAGTTGTAGATCAGTTGGAAGATAATTAATATCTAATTCCTTGGTTTCAACTAATTCACGAATAAAGTGATGTCTTATTTTAATGTGCTTAGTTCGCGAGTGTTGAACCGGGTTCTTAGAAATATTAATCGCACTTTGATTATCACAATAGAGATGAAGTGTGGGTTCTAGAATACCATAATCACTTAGCATTTGTTTAAGCCATAATAATTGGGCACAACAGCTACCGGCGGCTATGTATTCAGATTCAGCAGTCGAGAGAGATGTGCAGTTCTGTTTTTTACTACTCCATCCTATCAAGTTATTACCAATATAACAACATGCGCCTGAAGTGCTTTTACTATCATCAGTACACCCAGCCCAATCAGCATCAGTGTACCCAATAATAGTGCTCGGTGTGTCATTCGTGTACCAAATTCCTAAATTTAGAGTGCCTTTAACATATTTAATTATCCGTTTAACAGAGTTTAAATGGCTCTCTTTGGGGTTGTTTTGATATCGCGCACAAACACACACAGCATACATGATATCAGGACGCGAGGCAGTCAGATAGAGTAATGTGCCAATCATACTACGATATAAAGTAGAGTCTACAGATTTTCCATTTTCATCTTTAGATAATTTCTCTGTAGTACTCATAGGCGTTTTAGCACCTTTAGCACTCTCGAGGCCAAATTTTTTAACTATCTCTAATGCGTACTTAGTCTACGAAAGAAACAATCCATCTGGTTGTTGTTTGACTTGGAGTCCTAGGAAGAACTGTAACTCCCCCATAAGGGACATCTGAAATTCCTTACTCATAATTTCAGCAAAAGATTTTACTTCTGAGGTAGAAGTAGATCCAAATATGATATCGTCTACATAGATTTGAGCGATAGTAATGTGTTTGCCAAAATGTTTGACAAATAAGGTTTGGTCATTTCCACCTCTTTTGAAACCTTTATCCAGCAGAAAACTGGACAGGCGCTCATACCAAGCTCTAGGAGCTTGTTTAAGACCATATAAAGCCTTTTTCAATCGAAATACATGATTAGGATAACTAGGGTCAATGAACCCTTTAGGTTGTTCTACATAGGTTTCCTCGGCAAGTATTCCATTAAGGAACGCAGATTTTACATCCATTTGATATAATGTAAAATACATGTGGCAAGCTATAGCAAGAAGCAGACGAACTGATTCTAAACGAGTAACAGGAGCAAACGTCTCATTAAAATCAAGTCCTTCTATTTGGGAATAACCTTGAGCAACTAGTCTAGCTTTATTTCTAATTATCATCCCATTTTCATCAGTTTTATTTTTGAAAATCCAACGAGTACCAATAACCTTTTTGTGATCAGGACGTGGAACAAGATACCATACATCATGAATGACAAATTGTAAAAGTTCATCCTGCATCGCAGAAATCCAGTGAGAGTCATTCAATGCCTCATTTACATTCTTTGGTTCCACAAGAGAAACAAAGCATGCATAAAGAGCATAATTTCTAAGTTGGGGTCTTGTGCGTACTGGCTCACTAGGCTTACCAACTACATTGTTTATGGGATGGTCTTTAGAAACCCAGTTAGGTACTTCAGGTGACTCAATAGGTAATGAATTATCTATTTCAGAAGAGTCATTTTCTAAAACATTTGATGATTCTTCTTCTATAGTTAATTCACTAGTCTTGCTTTCTATAGTAGTGTCACTAACAATTACATTTATAGATTCCATTAAGGTCTTAGTGTGAAGATTATACACTCAATAAGCTCTACTGTTAGGTGAATAACCTAAGAATATGGCTTTATCTCCCCTACTCTCAAATTTAGATAAGTGTTCCCTATCTTTGCAAACATAACAGGTACTACCAAAAGTTCTAAGGTACTTAAGATTAGGCTTTTTATTGTACCAAAGTTCATAAGGGGTTTGTTTGGAATTTTTTCTAAGATAGACCCTATTAATAAGATGGCAAGCTGTGCGAATAGATTCTACCCAAAAATACTTAGGTAAGTTCTTGGCATGGAGCATGACACGTGCCATCTCTTGAAGAGTTCGATTCTTTCTCTCATCTATACCATTTTGTTGAGGGGTCTTAGGAGCACTGAACTCATGTTTGTAACCATTATAGTCACAATATTCTACAATACCAGTGTCTTTAAATTCACCACCTCTATCACTTCGGATTCTATTCACTTGAGTGTCTTTCTCATTTTCAATCCGTAAAAGAATCTTTAAAAAAGTTTGGAAAGTATCGGATTTCTGTTTTAAGAAAGCTACCCAAGTGAATCTGGTGAAGTCATCAACCATAACTAGAATATAACTGTGTCCACAGAGACTAACAGTTTGAGAAGGACCCATTAGGTCCATATGGATGAGTTCTAATGGATTAGAGGTAAGGATATCTTTAACCCTTTTATGAGGTGCTTTAACAATTTTTCCTTCTTGACAGGGACCACAGACAATGTTATGAATAGGTTTAATTTTTGGTATTCCTCTAACTATTTGTTGACAGGACAATTTACTCAAATTTTCGTAATTAATGTGACCCATTCTGTTATGCCATATCTCATTGTCATCCATTCTGGCAACATTACAAATTTCAAAACTAGACATGACAGTATAACAATTGTCAGGAGTCCTGAATCCTGTAATTAAGCATTCTCCCTTTTCATTTAAAATCTTGCAATTGTTCTTTGAAAAGGTAACAGTATAGTTTGAGTCACAAAATTGCGAAATGCTAAGTAAATTAGCCTTAAGACCTTTTACTAAGAGAACATTTTCAAGAACAGGAAGTCCTTTTTCTTTAAGAGTTCCTTTGCCTATGATCTGGGATGATACTCCATCACCAAAAACAACTTTTCCACCATCAAAGATGGTTTTATTTAAAAGTTTTGTATCATCACCTGTCATATGCTTGGAACAACCAGAATCCAAATACCAACCAGAAGATGTAAGTTCAGCTTTTAGGGCAGAAATAACAATGTTACACTTCATCTGGGGTACTAGATCATCTTTTCTAACCCAAATTGCTCTGGTTTTCTGTTTGCGCTTGTTTGCTCTCATTTGATAAAATTTGCGAGCATCAGATTTTTGTTGAAAAACATTTTGCGCATGATTTTGAGTAAATTTAAACTCTTGAGAATTTGATTTAGAAAAGTTTCTGGTAATCCTTCTAGTAAATGTCCTTTTAGGTTTAGTCTTTCTATTCCTATAGTTGGAGTTTTTGTCTGGTGGCCTGGGAAGGACATAGTTGTTACGACTCCTCCTAGAGTAGTTAAAGTTTTGATACATGGAATATTGTAGACAGGCTTAATCAGTCTCTTAGCATAGAAGTTATCGAAATAATGACCGTATATATCACAATAGGAGCAATAAAGATTGCTCAGAATGGGGTTTTCCTTAGGAAAGTCTCTAAACAAAGGTTTTGAGAGATTTTGAGGTTGAATTTTATTCCTAGGTAGCACAGGTTTGAAAGCAGGTTCACTTTTCCTAATTGGGGGGCAGACATATTTTCCCTTTGGTAAACTTTCATGCTTAGAGCAACTTGCATCTCCAGTGTTAGTGTTTTGATGATCAAACTCAGTTTTTAGTGAATGAAAATCTGGACACGTTTCAATAGGTCTTTTGCCTCCTGACACAAATTTGATAGGTTCAACATGTTTTGTTTGTGTCTTTAAATTGGGGCAAAATCCTATTCCAGTTCTATCCTCAGAATTGGTTTTAGATTCAGCAACAAATCCATCAAAACAGTTTGAATTATTTTCAAATTTTGTAATTTTTTTGAAAACAGTTGCTGTCTTTTCTTTGGTTTGTTCCAATTCTAATAATGTCCCTTTGTATTTTTTCTCCAGAATTTCATTAGCTTCAGTCAAAGTTTTCAGTTTTTCATCAAACACTTTGATATCACTTTCATGAGACATGCATTGAGTAGTATACTCTTCAGCATTCAGTTTTACCATCAGGCTTAGATCCTCTAACTTTTTGGTAAGATCTTTCACAATCTTTTCTAGTCTAGTGCTTTTCTTTAGAGTTTTAGTATATAGAGTGTGTATATCTGGGAGATCATCATTATCTGAGTCACTAAGTGAGGTGTGTGAAGTGACCCCTAAGGTTTCATTTCTTAAACTCACGCACCCATTGACATCAGCAGTATCAATTCCCCTTTGACTCACACACCCCGAAGAAGAAGCATTAAAGTTCTCAGTAAGTAAAGCATCTAAACCAGTTAAAGTATGATTCAAAGCAACAGAACTAGAATTACTAGGCTCATCCTCAATATCAAGCACAGGCATATCATCATTATATATGATTTTGGCAAAGAATGACAAACAAGGATCAAAACCATCAGATGTCTCAGGTTCCTCATTTTCAGAGTCACTTGAGTCATCCCATGTTTTGCATATGTTGGCTCTAGAGTGTTTGTTTTGGGTATTTAAATTAACTCTACAGTCTTGAGCAATGTGTCCTAGTTTACCACATCTATAGCATTCAGTCTTCTTGAGGTCTCTGTGAGGTCTTGGGTTGTCCTTGTTCTGTTTGTTATGAGGTTTCTCATGAGGCTTGTGATTTGAAGGAGTTGAATAATTAGACTTGCCCTGTCTATTTGCAATATTGTTTCTAAATTTAACAATTTTCTTAAATTGTTTTGACATTAGGGCAATCTGATTATCTAGACTTTCTAAGTCATAGTCCTCATCAGAATCATTACTAGGGGTGTTTAACTCAGGCTTAGTCATCTTAGAAGTAAAGCTAAGATTGGAATTGGTATGTTTCCTATGAGTGTGGGTCAAATGTTTCTTAAACTCCAATTCCATTTCCACAGTTCTTAATTTACTACTGAGTAATTCAGGAGTGAGATTAATATCACACATCTCCTCAATAGCATATCTTTTATTGTCAAATTTCTGTGGTAATGATCTCAGAATTTTAGACACAATTTCTTGTCTATCATAAGTTATACCATTAGCATGCAGTTTAGTGACAATATCAGTCAGATTCATATAGAAATCATCAAAAGACTCCGATTCAGACATGATTAAGGAATTATACTGTTGGATTAACATCTGAGTCTTAGCAGCTTTTACCCTAGAGTCTCCTTCATGGGCAGTAATCAAGGTATCCCATGCTTCCTTAGAAGTGGTACAAGATGAGATTCTCTTGAACTCATGTTCATTTATAGACATAAATATAGAATTCTTTCCTTTATTATTATTGCGAGAAACTTGTTTCTCTTCTTGAGTAAACTCACTTAATATTTTCTTAACCCTCTCAGTACTTCCTTCAGTGGCTGGTTTAGTAGGATAAAAGTATCCATTTTCAATAATGTCCCAGACATCATCTCCCAAGGTTCCTTGAATGAAAGCAATCATTCTTACTTTCCAGTAAGAAAAATTGGTTCCATCAAAGACTGGAGGTCTGGTCAAGTTACCATATCTTTCATTTTTCTCGTCCATAATTGATTTTGAGAAAACAGTTTCAAAAACTCACGATCTTTTTGAAAAAGTTCACCAAAAGCTCTGATACCAATTGAAATAGCGTTGCCAAAGTCGTTTATTAAAAATAAACTATTTAAGCAACTCCGAAAGTTTGTTGAAGAAACTCTTTACTTAAATCAAAACAATTTTGAACACAAGATGTGTTAACAAAAATTATGTACGAGATAAGGACAAGATTTGATAACAAGTTTTAGTAAACAGTTTAAAATATTTTAAACTCAGCACACAACAGAATGAGATGAAAAGATGTAGAAATATTAATACTCAGGATTTTTAACGTGGTAAAACCTCAACCTTGAGGAAACATCCACGACTCCCTCTACGGAGTAAAACAAGAAAAAATATCACTAAAACAAATATGTGAGTTACAATCTATTTAACTAACATGCACACAAATAACAAGTCTATACAAGTTCAGGAGTATACCCTCTGGCGTCCTTAAACTTTTCTGCAGATCTTGATTGTTGATGTAGTCTTCTCAGTTTGTCAACTCTTCTTTTGTTTCAGCACTTTACGTCGACTTATGTTCACCAAATCTTATAGCCAACACTTTCAGTGTATGTAGTGTGAAGATGTTTGTGAAAAGTGTTCTAAAACACATGCATGCACACACACACACTTATTAGTTACAAACGATCCTAACAAATTACATATAAAGTCTATATGCAGTGAGTTCTTTATTTTTCTTTCTTACAAAACCAAAAACCTTTTTGACCTTTCAATATAACCCAGATTCCACGGAGATCTTGCTTAAGAAATCGGTCAAGACCTTTCTCAATCTCTTTTGAAAATATTTAGGAGATTGAGAACCCTCCAAGTGCGAATCCAACTAGGTCAGGCTAGGTTTTGTAAAAACAGAAACTAGAAAACATTTATTTGTTGATTCTGAAGTAAGAAAATGTTTTAACAGAAAACAATCAACAACGAAATTCTCAAGATGAGAAATAAATGCAACTAAGTGTATTATGACATGAAAAACTTCAGATCTATGATTTCTATTGAAACAGAAACAAGATCTGAGTAAGTGTCTAAGTTGGAAATAAGATTTTATGAACAAAAGGTTTCAGCAACCCAGAAATCACTCAACTCGAACTCTCATAAACTCAAGAAACACTAAGGATGGTGTTTATATGGTTATGGTTTTTATGGAGAGGTAAGTGGTTTAGGTTGAAGAAGGATTTGACGAAGTTAGGGTTTCTAACTTGGCTCTGGTTTCTCTATCTCTCTTCTCTCTTCTCTCTCTCTCTCTATACTCTGAGACTTTTCAAAATGGCAAAAGCTTTCGAAGGCTGAGATGAGAGGTCCTTAAATAGGATGGGAAGAAGATTCCAGACCATCGTTCAAAAACAAAGGCTGAGATTGAGTCAAGATCCTTTGACTACAATCTAAGGGCTCACAACAGGCGGTGGTTTAAACTGGCTGTGATTGGCTTAAGGGTTTACACGGGGATTCACTCAGGAGACATGCAGGCCATCGATAAGGGATGATCCAAGGGCTGTAAACATGCGAGGCTTTGTCTCAGTAAAGAAACACAACTCTGGCCAATCAGAGAACAGCAAGTGTTGGCCATAGGACGAAGGCAATCGCGCGTCCCAAACTAATTACAAACCCAACCCTGGATTCTCTGGCGCTTTCGGTTCCTACCCAAAGTAACTTTATGCCAAAAATCACAACATAACATATTTAGATATTAACCCCAAGACTTTTTAATTCAAGTTTTAATTTAATAAAACCTTAATTAAAATATGTTTAAAATTCCCAAAAAATTAATAAAAATCAAATTGAGGGATTAGAACACACTCACCACATTAATACACATAAGGGTGCAATATGATATGCAAGAATTAAATTCTAAGTGTGTGAGTGATGGCTATAGTCTTAGGATCATTACAAGATGAATAGAAGAAGAAGCAACCCAATCTCTGAAGCTCTTTGGTTTCTAGGATGGACACTATTTTGTCACAATTTCCAAACTAGATGAGCTCTTATACAGTCTAGACTCAAATGAGTCAAAAGTATAAGGGCTTCAGAGTAGGGCGAGTATATCGCCAGGTCATAGCGTCCGGTATATATGGGTGAGGGATTTATCTCACTTTTAGGGACGGAATATGATCGCCTCCATTTCGTATATTTTGGTCCAAGTTGGTGAGCGATTCTAACTTGGGGAAACTAGGTTTTGTGGGCACACCTAGTGAGATAGCATTCTAGAGGAAATCATTCGGTGAGGGTATACTCGGAAGGATGGATACGCGTATGATATATGTGTGGATGTTAGTAAAGGTACGTAATATGGTAGTAAATATTATATGTAGGTGATAATACAGTGCGTGATGTATTTACCTTATATAACTCGGGTTACAGTTATATGTTGTTAATTAATGAGAAATTAATTAAGTTAATCATTTGTGGGAATAATACAGTGTGTGATGTATTTACTTTATATAACTTGTGACACGGTTATATGCTGCTATTTAAGAGGAATTAATTAAGTTAATTGTGAAATAACTTATAATTCAATAATCATTATACTCGGGTTAGAGTAGTATGGCAAGGGAAGGTTATACCAGGACTAGTTGGACGGGGTAGTACAACTAGGTGGGGTTAAGATAACCGGTAGGTGCGCACAATAGTGGAGGGGTGAGAATGTCCACAAGGGAGTGCGACACTAACTTAAATATGAAGCGCATTCATGCATTTTAAATTACTGCAGTTAATTCACTTGCTAAATATTTTCAAAATGTTTTGGGTTCTAACCCTTGCTACTAAACTATTTTCAAAACCTTTTAGGTGTCCAGCCACAGGGACGCCAGGATTGATATTCTATTCCAGGGACACGGAGCTGCGGCATATGTGGATGCTAGCAGGAGTTTGGATTAGACGCATCATTCATTCATTCCTAGAGTAGGAATCTTTTATCAGTCTCAGTTTTATTTAGGGCTTGTAGCCCAGACTTCTCGGTACAGTTTTCAGGTGTAATTTATTCAGGTGTTGGACATTTGTATTTGGATTATTTATTTGGTGGCCGGTGATTTATTCGGCAAGTTGTGTAATTATTATTCTATTTACTCCCATTCAGTTGTGTGAATGGTTTATATTTTAATTCCGCATGTACTGTTTTGTTAAATCAAAAAGTTAAAATTGGCACCAGTTTTTGGAATACTAGGTGGTTAGTAAGTTTTAAAAAAGTTTTCGACAGTGATGCTAAGGATGATCCAACTGGGATTCCTGTTTTAATTTGGTATAGGACTGATCACCCGGTATTTTATTAGGCGGGGTGTCACAGGGGCGTTAAAGGAGGGATTCAAACACAAGTATATGCCACTTAAAGTGTGTCAAACAAAAATTGCACACAAAACAAAATATTTTTGAGTTTTTGACATTTTTAACCAAAAATAAAAATATATACTCAAAAGACAAACAAAAAATCATTTGAATATTTTATTAATCTTAAATTACAATAGATAAAAACCCATATGATAAACAAAAATATTTTTGTATTTTTCATTCAATGCAAACAAAATGAAGAAATAAGATACAAAAGATAAACAAAAAATCATTATTCTAGCATGTGATTAAGCATGGGGCATAGACTAGAAAATGATTAACAAGCATTCATTTAGCATGTGAATATAGCATGGAGTACAAAAGCTAAAGTATGCAAGCACTAACACATTCATCCTTTAGATTTAGCAAGGGAGGAGGCATGTGAAAGTAAATGAAAATCAAAAACCCTATTTTGCAAGGCAACCAAGTCAGATTTCCTAACCCAAATTAATGAAGAATGACTATCTTGGGGTGTAGGAATTTTAAATACATTGGTTGCTTTACGTTGGGATTTTCTAGGAATTCGTTTAAGATCAAAACAAAATTTCTTAAGATGACCTTTTCGACCACAATGAGTACAAGTAAAAACATGTCGAAAAGATTTGCCTAAGGAGTGATCTCTAAATGCTTTCCTAGTATATTCTCCTAAAACATTGGTTTTGGCATTATGAGTAAATTCATTACAAGTATTGAAGCCTAAACCACAAGTGTCATTTTTAATTTGGACCGTTCCTAATATTTTATCTAATTTTTCCGAACGACACTCCAAATCAAATTTGACATTATTAGAGTCTTTTAATTTATTTTGCAATTCTAAAATGTTAGACTCTAATAAAATATTTCGCTCTTCAAAAGCAAGAAGCTCCTTTTTCAAGGATTCCATTAAACCCCTAAGGCTATCTCTCTCGCCTTCTATATATTCGAGCTTCTCTAGAAGAGCTTTCTCTCGTGTCCTAAGGTCTTCAACCAACATACTATTATCAACGACCTTGACACGTTCCTTCAAACTAGCTTCTAACTTCAAATTAGCTCTTTTCAATTTAATAAATTCTTTATATAATTCTTGAAAAGCATTTTGAAGTTCACTCACATTAACCTCTTCTTCATTTTCACTCTCACTATCATCAAAAACAAGAGAATCATAAACAATGACCTTGGAAGTGCATGTGTTAAAGTTTCATCAATCGATGAGTTCTCACTATCACTCACATGACTAGCCATAAAAGCCACAAAATTAGGCTTAGTGGGGGAATCGGGTCCCTCTTCCTTATCACTATCACTAAGGGTCGCATTATATGCAATGGGTCATTTACCATCTTTCCTTAGTTTAGTGGGGTATTCAGAAGCCTTATGGCCATAACCCTCACAACCAAAACACCTATTAGACTCGTCCCTATTTAGTTGTTCATTAATAGGTTTAGGGATCTTCTCGACTTTGTCATGCTTAGAAGTGTCAAATTTCTTAAAATCATTTTTAAATTTATCTTTGTTAAATTTAAGAAATTTTCTAAATTTTCGAGCAAACAAAGCCATGTCTTTCGAGTCACTATCACTCTCGCTCTCTACTACTTATTTGACATCTTTTTGGGCTTTTAAAGCAACGCCCTTTTCAATTTTCTTTTCAGTTTTAGAGGGAAACATATCTAGTTCATAGGTTTGTAAATCACCTACAAGCTCTTCTAATTTCGTAGAGGCTAAATATGGTAAAGAATTTAAAACGATCACTTTTGGAATAAATCTATCGGGTAGGGACCTTAAAATTTTCTTTACAACACGGTTGTCGGGTATTTTCCCTCCCAAATTAAAAGATGAATTGACAATATCGTAAAGCCTAGCATAAAATTCATCAAAAGTTTCATTATCGTTCATTTTGATAGTTTCAAATTGAGTGGTGAGGTTTTGGAGTTTCGAAGCTTTAACGACACTAGTTCCTTCATGAGTTAGTTGTAAAATATCCCAAGCTTCTTTAGCGGTTTCACACGTCATAATACGTTGGAATTCATCTGGTGTGACAGCGCTAAACAAGGTATTTAAACCACGGGAATTAAAATTAGAAAGTTTAAACTCATTCTCAGTCCATCTATCGGCCGGTTTGGGAACACGTTCATTTTCAACTAAGTGAGTTGATGGGGACCACCCGTTAACTACAAACATCCAAACTCTCTCGTCGATAGATTTTAGTGCTGATTTCATTAGCGCTTTCCAATACACGTAGTTAGAACCATAGAAAATAGGAAATTTAGAAAATGGGGAAAATTCCATTTTAGCCAAAAATTATTTAAAGGATCTTTAACGAAATAATTTATCGCTTTGGCTCTGATACCATTTTGAAGGCCCCCGATTTTAAAATAAACACAGTCTTTATACTTTAAAATCAATTTCCTTTTTGAAAATAGATGCGGAAGCGTAAGATGGTTCACAAAACAAACGGATTACTAAATTTTAATTTCTTCTTTCAAATTAAAATTAAATCCAAGTGAAAATTATTTAAACACACACAAATATTAAATTTCACTTAAACCAATTAATTCAAGTCCTAGAATTTGCCTAAGTCATAATTATCAATATTCCAAAGTTAGGCCAAACCAATTTTAGCAAATGACTTGAATTAAATAAACAATTATCCAAATATAATTAGCACCCAATTAAATTATGTGTGACAATTAAAACTATTTATATCTTGAATTACCCCAAGCATGAGTTCTAATTCATTATGCAAGATAAAAATAAATCAATCACACTACGTTGAGATGTACGAGGAAAAACTCACAACGGGAAATAACCTCGGATGGCCCTAGCCACAAATCCACTAAGTACGGAATTTACAAATACAAGACAGAAAGGCTTACAACACACGACTCGATCCCTCTCAAGCGCCGACACTTCTTCTTGTAGATACCTCTTCCTAGAGGATAACCTTGGAGCTCCACCGCAGTCTCGAAATCCACCGATCGGACTTTATATGGTCACCGTCACCCGAGCAAGGAGCCTTTCTCCAAGTGGGTAATGCCGCAACAACTTCTTCTTCTTTCTTTATGGGATGTATAAGAAAACCAAAAACTTCTCTTTGAACGGAAGAGATTAACCCAGTGCCAAACTCCAAGCAAGATATATGAATATGGGAACTTGGAAGAAACTAATTTGGGTGTAAACTAGAGTGGTGTATATTTTTCTCTTTGATAAAAACACACTCAAAACATGATATTTTCCCTCTTTGATTTTACTCTCAAAACACTCTTTAGGAGTTAGTAGGATATGAAAAAGATTAATTAGAAAAATGTTATTCCCGCACATAATAAAGTTTGAGAAAAGTTGGTTAAGAAACGAGTGGGGAAGTGGGAGAAAAGCTGCTTAAAACTGCCAAAAACTGTTCCCGCCTGGAATCTCGTTCGAACGACATTCTCGTTCGAACGAGCCTTCTAACGAAGTTCCAGTATGAACTCGTTAGAAACTCCTTGGAAATCTCATTAGAATGATAATCTCGTTCGAACGACATTTCGAACGAAGTTCCAGAATGCCTTAATGGGAAGTAGTTGGCAATCTCGTTCGAATGACATCTGGTTCGAACGACAATCTCGTTCGAATGACATATCGAACGAACTTCCAGAAAGTTTGAAAAATTCAATTTTAGCCCAGAAAACTTTATAAACTTTTTTTAAAGTTTTAATTAATTCTTTCTGAAAATAAAACACAGTTTTTATTAAACCTAACACTCAATAAACAAGCTCCAAGCTCCTATATATATATATATATATATATATATATATGATTGCATTCATACCTTGGGAGCATGGAACTATGGTTGATGCGTATAAACGAGGCACGAAACCGGCATGATTATAAAGCTTTATACTCTTTGCCGCTACGTCTTCAGACAAACTTTGCGTAGGCTTGAGAATATTATAATTAAATACAATCCTATGTATAAATGTTTTTGTCCGGAATTGAGCCAAAACTATATATGGACTCAATTGGAAATTTGTGTCCTTACACCACTTGCCTTGATTCAGAGGTGATCTGATTTCGTGGTTGTTTTAGATTTTGATTGTTTGTCTCCTTCAATCTTCACTCTTCAATTGCTTGAGCTTCAAGGATTCCTTTGAATCTCTCACACTTCTCTTTTTGTGCTTAGAGAAGGAGTTATCTTTTCTCTTTAATGGCCTTTTCGTGAATTACGAGGTTTCTAACCCTAATCCCTTATTTAATCAGATGGTAAAAGACTCCAAAATTCGTAGGTCTTCCCACTCCTATCTTTTAAAAGACTAAAATGCCCCCGAATGGTCCCGACTTAGCCCAAAAATGTCCCGAGACCCAACTAGTACTCCTGGGTATACTATTTTGACTATCTTTAACCTTTCGGAGCTAACTGTGCCCTCTAAATTGTCATTTGAGTTACTCATATAATATTTCTTGTCTCGACCTCTCGTTAGACCTTGTTTGGCTCTCAGTTAAGATTTAAATCATGTACGTCCATATCACTCGTTATGATGTAAGGTAAATTTATGAGTTCTTCACGAGTCATTTTTAGTAACTTGACTTTAATATTAAATCATCCCATTTAACCTTTAGATCATCTTAAATTACTCTATTAACGTAATTTAAATAAAGCTCACATTATATTACTCTACTCACGTAATTTAAATACAAGGTCACATTAAATTACTCTACTCACGTAACTTAAATATAAGGTCACATTAAATTACTCTACTCACATAATTTAAATATAAGGTCCGTATTTTCTATTTCATCGCTCCATTAATTTAATTCTAAATATGTAAAAATACAGTATATTACATGCTCCCCCCCTTACAAAGGAATTTTGTCCTCAAAATTAGAATATACCTGCGGTGAACAACTCTGGATATTGCTCTCGCATATCCTCTTCCCACTCCCAAGTTGACTCGTCA
Source organism: Sambucus nigra (assembly GCA_949130495.1). Taxonomy (NCBI): domain Eukaryota; kingdom Viridiplantae; phylum Streptophyta; class Magnoliopsida; order Dipsacales; family Adoxaceae; genus Sambucus; species Sambucus nigra. The sequence goes on along the minus strand of OX422207.1, from coordinate 845,319,869 downwards.
TTATTGTGGTGCCCCCACTGCACTCACACTAACGGCACTAATTTGGATCACAGTTTACGGTCGCTATGATCCAGAATAGCTACAGGTCTCTCATCATACGAGATATCTGGCTGAAAATCAATCTCCTCCAGTGGGACGTGCCAGAAGGCTGTGTCGCTTCTCTTATTTTTCTTAGCGATGCCACATGGAACACGTCGTGTATGCGTTGAAGATGCTTTGGAAGTCCCAATCTGTATGCTACCATCCCCACCCTCTCAATAATAGGGAACGGTCCTACAAATCTCGGCACTAACTTCCCCTTTTTGCCAAACCTCATAATCCCCTTCATAAGAGATACCCGAATTAACACCTGGTCACTTATCTCAAGCTCCACGTGTCTCCTACCGGTGTCAGCATAACTCCTCTTCCTATCTTGAGCTATCCGAATACGTCCCCGAATTAATTCTATTTTGGCAGAAGTTTCCTGTATCATTTCCGAACCTAATATCTTGTTGTCCCCCGCCTCTAACCAACAGGTGGGCTAACGACAAGGCCCCCCATAAAGTGCCTCGAATGGTGCCATACCGATAGTGAATTGGTAAAAGTTGTTATACGCAAACTCTACCAGTGGGAGATATCTCTCCCATCCTCCACCAAAGTCTAGGATACACATTCTCAACATGTCTTCGAGCATTTGATTTACCCTCTCAGTCTGCCCGTCTGTCTGCGGATGATATGTTGTACTCAATCGCAAATCTGTGCCCATGGCCTCCTAAAATCTTTGTCAGAAGTGTGACACAAACACTCTGTCTCGGTCAGACACAATATTAGTAGGAACCCCGTACAGCTTAATTATTTCTACAAATAGCTGTGCGTACTGTATCATATAAAAATTAGTACAAGCCGGTAAGAAATGGGCTACCTTTGTCAGCCGATCCACTATTACCCCAATGGAATTATGACCTCTATGCAATGTTGGTAGTCCCGTAATAAAGTCCATCGAAATAATTTCACACTTCCACACTGGAATCTCTAGCGGTTGTAGCATTCCTAAGGGTCTCTGATGGTCAACCTTTACCAGCTGACATGTAACGCACTTCGAGACAAACTTTGCTATGTCTCGCTTCATACCCGACCACCAATACTGTCGCCACATATCCGAATACATCTTATCCCCACCGGGATGTATTATAAATATTGAATTGTGAGACTCAGTCATCACTACCTTCCTCAACTCCTTGTCTTCGGGCCCTACTAACCTCCCATTAAATCGTAGACCCCCTATGAACGGACTGAATAAGATTGTGCACCCTCGGCTAATAATTGTCTCACCCTGTCCTAATAAAATTGGTCCTCTGCCTGGGCCCTCACTACTCATATCACATTATCGAGAGTGATGGTCATAATTACCACGACCGCCCTAGCCATCTCATCCTCCTGCTGGAGTTCACTCCATTTAGCTTTCCAAGTCTCATTTACATCTCCAGTAGGTCGGCGAATCAAAGCGTCTGCCACCACGTTATCCTTACCAGGATGATACTGTGTGTCAAACTGGTAATCCTACATGAATTCTAACCATCGTCTCTGCCTCATATTCATATCCTTCTGTGTGAAGAGGTAATGAAGTGACTTGTGATCAGTGAACAGAGTGAATTGATTCCCTAGAAGATAATGCCTTCAAATCCTCCAAGAAAATACGATCGCTACTAACTCGAGGTCATGAGTGGGTTAGTTATTCTCATGTTGTTTTAGATTTTGTAAGCATAAGCTATTGCCCTCTCCTCCTGCTGTAACACTCCCCCAAGACCCTGTAGGGATGAGTCAATATAGACCCGGTACTCCAAACCACTCCTCGGTAAGGCAAGCATGGGTACTGATGTTAACCTGTCCTTCAGGTCATCAAACGCTAACTGACAGTGGTCGTTCCATACGAACGGTACTCCCTTCTGAGCCAAGTTCGTCAAAGGACTGGTAATCTTTGAGAACCCCTTGATGAAGCGACGATAGCAATCGCCTAACTCCAAAAAGCTGGGAATCTCGGTCGGTGTAGTGGGTTATCCCCATTCCTTCACCACCAATACTTTACTCGGATCAACAGCAATACCTCTATCTGACACAATGTGGCCAAGAAATTGAACTTCTCGTAGACAAAATCCACACTTCCTGAATTTGGCGTACAACTGGTGGTCTCGTAACGTCTGAAGAACCATACGCATGTGATCGGCGTGCTCCTCCTCCGTGTGAGAGTGAACCAGAATATCATCTATGAATAAGATCATAAACTGGTCTAAGCAAATCCCTAAATACTCTGTTTATGAGGTCCATGAACACTGTAGGCGCATTAGTGAGTCCAAATAGCATCACCCTGAACTCATATGACTCGTACCGTGATAAGAATGAGTTTTAGGTACATCCTCCTCCCTTATGCGTAGCTGATGGTAACCCAACCTCAGATTGATCTTTGAGAAGTATAAAGTCCCTCTCAATTGATCAAACAAGTCATCTATCCTATGTAACGAATATTAATTGCATATCGTCACCTTGTTCATCTCTCTGCAGTCCATACACAACCACAATGAGAAATACCTTTTCTTTACAAATAACACCGGTGCACCCCATGGTGATGTACTCCGCCGAATGAAACCGTGGCCTAAGAGCTGCTGAATCTGATCCCTCAACTTTCGCATCTCTGAAGGAACCATGCGATACGGTGCTCTGGCAATTGGTCTCATTCCCGGTGTTAAGTCGATAACGAACTCAATCTCCCTACTAGGCAGTAACCCTGGTATTTCTTGGAAGACGTCCTCAAAATCCCTCACTACTGGGATTGATTCCAGAGGGACAACCACCTCTTGTGAGGTCTGTTCGTGAATGTAATAGAGATGAGTGTGCGATCCTCCCTCGGGAAGAGGCATTGCTACTAGAAACATTCCCTATCCCAGAATGTCAAATACGATAGTCCTATCATAACAATCCATCATGGCCCTATAACCCGCTAGCCAATCCATCCCTAGGATGACATCGTAACCCTCCATATCCAACACCAGGAGGTCTTCTTCTAGGCTCTATCTCCTGACCATAATGTCCACACCCTTACAAATCGAGTGTATTAGGGACCCACTACCCATCGATGACTCCACAAATTGAGTGTCAGCTATCTCTAAGAGGACGGCTACCCTGGAAAATCTAGTGGTAATAAAAGAATGTGTCACCCCATGTCAAACAGAATACTACCCTCTAGTCCATGTATAGGAAACGTACCCATGACTGCCGGTGGTGCTAGGGGTGCTGGCTGGAAAGGAATGTCCTGGACGTTGAGCACACCACGGTAGTGCATCAGGCCTATCCGCTACTACGGGACCTATACTGTTGCTGGGGCTAACGGAGCCTGTTTCCCCTATTGGGCACCCTGTTGTTGTGCCCCATCTTTATGTGGATAGTTCCTACTCTTGTGACCCTGCTGGCCACATGTGAAATACTATCCCTAAAACTGCCTCCACCCTTGGCCCTATTGGCCCTGACGCCCTTGGCCTTGCTGTCCTCCTCCTTGATTCCCTTGGCCCTGTCGGCCCTGAGGAACTGGCACAGTTCCCCTGTCGGGAGTCCTGCCCTAGCTAACCCGCTGTCTGTTGTTACGGTGTGCTGCTGACACTACCTCCTTCCACCTTGCTCGGCTGCCTAAGATCACCTTTCTTGCGTCCCTTTGCGTGGAAGAGATGATCCTGACAGTGTTATAGAGCGGCGTTGACGACATCTGCATAGGTTACCAATGTTTGATTACTGATCAAATGCTGCCTGATTTTCCAGGACAAGCCATCTATGAATTTTGACTTCTTATGTTCCTCATCGCTCATCTCGTTCGGCACATAGTTATCTAAACGGGTGAACTCCTCCTCATAATCAGCAACCGAGCGATCTCCCTGAACCACCTCACTAAATTTTTTTCTCATCTCAGACTCTATCGCTGGTGGGAAGTACTTGCGGTCAAACTGCACCCAAAACTCAGAAATTTCCATTGCGTCCCCCTCCTCGGCGGTGGAAACTGACTCCCACCACTGTAAGGCCACTCTTGAAAAATGGAAAGAAGCTATCATTTGTTTATGTACCTCGGTGCACTCTAGCATGCGCAAGTGGCGCTCGATATTCTTCTTCCCGTTGCACGCCTCCACTACATCGGTACTACCTTGAAACTCGGGTGGATGCCCTTTCTGAAATGTCTCTCTGATTCGCTGCCAAGAAGATGGCCCTGTTGGGACCTGAACTACCGGTGCTACGGGAGGTTGTATTTGGGGCTGAGGAAAATTGGCTGCCATGGCCCTCATCGCTGTCTCGACCGCCGGAGCCACTATCACTGCAACTTGAGTAGTGGAGATTAATTTGGGTGGTGGTGGTGGTAGTGGCACCTGTGGCTCCTGATGAGGCTCCCTCTCCTCATCCATGGCCTAGGCCCTCTCTGTTCGTTGTCTCCTCGGTGGCATCTGAAAATAGATCAAATTATATAAGTACACAGTCTCAACAAAATTTTAAGAGCAGATGTGCGATATCTCAAAAGCGAAAATGAATCAATAGTCCTAAAAGTAGGGCTCTAATACAACTGAACGCTACGCTAAAACATAGTAAGCCATACAGATCCTATAGACACTAGAATCTGATGCTCTGATACCATCTGTGACACCCCTCCTAATTAAGCCTTGGGTGATCAAGCCTTAATTTAATTTTAAAACAGGTTTCTTAAATGGTTCAATCTTAGCATCATTGTCGAAAACTTTTTAATTACTAACCTCCTAAGTGAAATTAAGTTAGTACCAAATTTTATCTTAATTAAACAGATAAAACAACTCATGCGGAACAATATCATTAAAGCAGTACTAAACCAATCATCATAAATAACTGAAAGTAATAAAGTCCCGCCAAAAACCACGGCTGAAAATAAAACTAACTCCAAATCCAAAACATCAGAATAACTACAAGTGTAAAGATTGGACAACATGTCCCCAAACTGAGAGTACTAAAACTGAGACCCTGCACTAGATCTGAAAGAAAATAATCGTCTAAGCAAGCCTTGCAACATCCACATGTGCTGCAGTTCCAAAATCCCTGGAATGAAGTCATGTTGGGTGTCCCTGTGGCTGGTCACCTAAAAGGTTTTTAAAAAGATTTTACATAGCTAGAGTTAGTACTCAAAAAATTTAAAAATATTTTGCAAGCAGCTATCACAAATATGAGTTATTGATTATACATGTTAAGATTTCGTACACTCTCTTGAGTTACCTCACCCCTCTCCTATAGTGCACGCCTACCGTTGGTACTTAGTCCATCTAGCTACACTACCCAAGATAACTAGACTATAATACTCCATTGGACTTATCTACTCTCTAAGTCTCCTTATCACACACGCAGTATTTTAATAGTCCATAACTCATAAGTTGTACATGTAGATAACTTATTTATCTCCAATTATCTTTGTTCTTTTTATAGTTACATCTCACTACTTAATTGTTACTAAAGTATTATCAGTCCATCATTTTATCTACTACCTCGTGTCAGTAGTTTATCCATACAGTATACATTTATCACACAACATATACTAATTATTAGTTATCACTAATATGTCCTTATAATACACATAAAGGACTCTTGGTTCGGAATGACTCATTGACCCCAAGTAAGGGTTGGTTCGGAATGATACATCGACCCCAACTATTATTATATATACACATATTCTGGCTCGGACTCTTTCATCATGACACCAGTTTTATGTTTTGGTTCGTCATTCTTCATCGACCCCAAACATATAATAACTCTATGTTAGTTCGAAATATCTCATCGACCCTAACATAACTAATTTAGGTATAATCCGCTTAACATAAAAGTTCATACAATTCAATAGGTATACACCCGACCTATCAATCATGTTTGTACATAATATTTTACTCGGTTATATTCACCGTTCCTGTTAATTTACGATTTATTTCACTATCACATTTAATTGAGTATATGCACTACTCTAAGGGCCCTAGTAACCCCTCTAATTAATTTAGTAGTTAATTCATCTCCACCCTACTAATAATTATTTGGAACTCATGTTAACTCCCTTCGTAACTTAAATTTACCATTTTCGATACTCGACCCATTAGTTCCTTGCTTATTTAGTCATTTTCTAAGTCTTCCTCTCAATGACTATGATCAAGTCCTAGGATAGGTATCAAATCACTCTAAACTTCCCAATAAGTGATGACCATCGAAGAAAATACACACAATAACATTTTTTAGGAAACATCACAGGTCGATCGATCGACCTTTATCATCAATCGATCGACTAATGAACATCGATCGATCGATCTTCATAGTCGATCGATCGATCGTTTTGGGAGCTTCTACCTGTTATGTTTTTCTTAAGTTTCAACCCTTCAAAACTCCATTAAACCTTCTGAAACTCTTTACCAACATCATCAATTAGTTTTTAAGTGGATACAGATTATTCATAACGTTAATATATCATCAAATCTTCACGAAAATCATCCAAGGACCACAATTATTTTTAACTTCTCAAAACCTTAGACATATGGTTTCTTTTTCTTAAATCATCATATACCCAGATTTATATTTCGTGATAGGAACCATATTTATTTGGTAATTCAATCCTCTATAGATGTAATTCTAACTACATGCAAGTCCTATCCCAAATATGTATCAAAACTTTCCTCAAGAATTATTCAAAAACCATTTATTCTACACATCTTATACATGGATATTATAACTCAGATTTAGATTTTGTAAATAACCACTTGCCTTAATTCAGAGGTGATCTGATTTCGTGGTTGTTGTAGAGTTTTATTGTTTGTCTCCTTCAATCTTCACTCTTCAATTGATTGAGCTTCAAGGATTCCTTTGAATCTCTCACACTTCTCTTTTTGTGCTTAGAGAAGGAGTTATCTTTTCTCTTTAATGGCCTTTTCGTGAATTACGAAGTTTCTAACCCTAATCCCTTATTTAATCAGATGGTAAAAGACTCCAAAATTCGTAGGTCTTGCCACTCCTATCTTTTAAAAGACTAAAATGCCCCCGAATGGTCCCGACTTAGCCCAAAAATGTCCCGAGACCCAACTAGTACTCCTGGGTATACTATTTTGACTATCTTTAACCTTTCGGAGCTAACTGTGCCCTCTAAATTGTCATTTGAGTTACTCATATAATATTTCTTATCTCGACCTCTCGTTAGCCCATGTTTGGCTCTCGATTAAGATTTAAATCATATACGCCCATATCACTCGTTATGACGTAAGGTAAATTTATGTGTTATTCACAAGTCATTTTCAGTAACTCCACTTATAATATTAAATCATCCCATTTAACCTTTAGATCATATTAAATTACACTATTCACGTAATTTAAATAAATCTCACATTAAATTACTCTACTCACGTAATTTAAATATAAGGTCACATTAAATTACTCTACTCACGTAATTTAAATATAAGTTTCGTATTTTCTATTTAATCGCTCCATTAATTAAATTCTAAATACATAAAAATACGGGGTATTACAACTTATTTCTACAAGTTATTTTAGTTTCCTGCGATGCGATTGGGACTCTTATCGGGAAGTTTTTTAATGAAATAAACGTTTCACCCCCTTACACTATATTTTCAATCTTAACCTTGTAATTTTGAATTTTCCACCAAATTTGCAGCCCATGAGTTACGTGACTACATTAGTTTTTTCTACAAGTCCGTTTAGTGTCGCATGACGTGATTTTTCCTCGTTTTGGACTAGTTTTTATTAAATTACGTTTTCTATAAAATTAAGCCTTGTATTTTTGGAATTTTACCATAACAACCCACATTAGACTTAAAAAATAATAAATTAGAGTTTGAGATCCACATTACTTTAACAAACTACATACTTGAAATTATAAATTAGAATCCTCATCGTCCACCCAACTAAAATTATCAAACTATATTGGGATTACATGTTACAACCCAAATAAATATACTCATTTAAAGTATCTAGAAATTATTTGAAGTCCGGCTTGTCATTCAAAGTGGATTGATAGTCGGTTGTCATATCATCCACAATACAGGTGAGACATTTTGGCATGTGTAAGATGACTCGTAGTTGATGTACTCCGATAAAACACTTGCTTGATCTTTTTAAATTCATAAACAAAGGGTTCGTCATTCGTATACTCCTTGCTCTTCATCTTGCACAAGTCAACCGTAATCTGATTGGTAGCCGAATCGACTTTATAAGCATTTTCTCCTCAACCCTTACCCAATCATATTAAAACACAACCTCTTTTAAATTTATATATAGTATAATTCAAAAAGGATATAAATTACACCATACTAAGTCATTTATGCTTAAACTAGGTTTTTCGCTTTGGCACTCGCAATGAAATACTTAGGAGCCTTATATGAAATGTTGTTATTTTTTAACGAAGTATTTTTCTCTTAGAACATCGACGAGAACACATAAGCATTCACTCGATACTTCTTACACTTATGTGCGAAGAAAATAGGTCCTTATGTGAGAAAAGCAAGCGTTACTATCGCACCACCCATCTTCAACAATTCTCATTATGGATTATATAAGTTAATTAGATATTTTTTAAACTATTTCAATCATTTATAATTTAATTAGGGACGTTTGACGTAATAATTACCTTATCTGACTCCCAAATTCTGAATTCACTGTCTAATTATGAAATCATCCTTCACTTTTTGTAGCGACCAAACGCTTTATATTTTTTACATTGAATTGAAAAATTTATCAAGAAGGTGGTCAAGTATATTAGATAGGAACACAAAGTAAAATTACAATATGAACTTATTCTCTCCATTCGACGACGTCTTCATGGGTTTCAAACATATAACGAGCTACTTGCTCATATTATAAACTAATCAGTTTAACTCATTTTTCCATAACTTGGCCACCCTCATTGGCCAACACATATATATCTTCTACAATGTTAGGGTAGGTCATATATTCCCTAGAGAACATGTACATCTCCATAATAATGTATTCCTTTGCGATGGATCCTTCAATGTACCTCGTATTATTAATATACACTTTGCAAACTTTCATCAACCTATATATTAAAGTAATTAAAATTCAACAATCAATATACTAAATTAATTAAAGTAATTAAACTATCATCAACATATATTAGTAAGTATAGAGTTGAAATGGGTACATCCATCAATATATTTCTAGGCCAAAAAGAAGTGCCTCATTGCATGAGTCACTACAGCACAAACGAAAAATGGTCACGAAAAATTAATCATGGTCCTAGAAGGTGGTCACGGACAACGACCTTGACCAGGTCCAAGACTCTTCACCAGCATAACATGTTACCAGGGCCATAACCAAGTTTAGATTTTCTTTCAATATAGGTCATGGCTTTAGGCCGCAACCATTTTGATGGATCTTTTTGTTGGCCACGCACCTATAATGGGACAACCACGAATGACCAATTAATTTTTTCAACATCATCAACATGGTCACGGTCTTGGTCTATGACCATTTTGTCATAATGTTCACGACATGGAATAATTAATTGGTCACAGTTCGTGGTCACTGTCTAGGGCCGTGACCACTGCATTTACATTAAACCCAGTAGACCCATCACCATTTTGATTTTCACTCTCAAGATCTCTCTCTCTCTCTCTCTCTCTCTCTCTCTCTCAATCTCAAACTCCAGCTGAAATATCTCTCTCTACCATCTCTAAGGCATCGACCTTTTTCTCCCTTTACATTATTAGAATTGTTTCCCTCTCTATATATAAATTGCGTATGTATGTGTTTGTGCTATACTATTTATGTATATATGTGTGTGTACATGTTTGTGTATTATAAACTCTGTATGTATGTGTGTGCATATGTGTGTGAATGTATAGGTATATGTGCGTATTTTAACTAATTTATAATTTCCAATTCTTAATCCCTAAAGACTAGAAATTTTGCCCTAGTTTAAAATTAGTGAAAAAATCCAAATACTTAAAATATCCTAATTAGTGTAAATACCCAAATGCCCAAGTCTTGAAACCTAATTAATGGAAAATACACATTCTTTTTAAACTAATTTAGTGGGAAAATACCCTAAACCTTATCAACTAAACCCTAAAACATAAGCCCAAATCAATAAACCCTAATGACTAAACCCAGACACTTAAACCCTAAAACATAAACCCTAGTATTGAAACCCAAAAACATGGACCATAAATGCTAAATCATATACCCTAAAGTTTAAAGTGAAACTATAAGCCCTAAAGCGTAACCGCTAAAACCCAAAACATGTAAAAATTGATATTTATGATTTGGACCCCATTTGTATTAAAACCTAAAGTTAATAACATTTTAGGCAAGAACATATATGGGGCCTTATGATTAACATACATAAGTTAATTACATATCTCTTTTATGTAAGAACATATATAAGCCCTCAAGATATTGTTATTATTGGTATGTTTTTTTATCATGTAGACGATAGAAGGAGTATGGGATAGCTTTTGGTTATTGGATAGTGATATTGGATTGCTTAGATTGATAGTATACATAGACTTTCAAAATCTTCCTATACTCTCTCATAATAAACCCTAACAAAATGTGTCCTAACAATTACTATATCTAAATGTAAATGTATCAAGGGGTTCCTCGTTTGGATTTCACATTGGTGAGACGTCCCATATATGAAATTTAGATAAGGATACTTGTGATGACTCAAAACCTTAATGAAACAAATATACCCTTACTTAAGTGCATGGTTCCATTTTACATCCGTTCGCATAGGACTCATATGTTAAAATAAGATAAACTTAAATTGGATCAGTTAAAAAATAATAACTACTTAATTATTAATTAGAGCCATTACTTATAGAACTCATATTTATACCCTCGTATATTTTTCTCAAGAAAAATGAGGCACAATGATAATCATTGGCAAAAAGAGTAAGATAGATTGCAATTGGAACACAATTATGCCTCTTTTATTAGTGTGCGCCGTTTAGAAGGTACTCCTATTTACAAGCATGGGAATAAGAAGATCAAATATTTTAACTACCTTGCAAATCATGGAGTTCATATCAAGTAAAAGTACCTGTTCGATCGTATTCTATTTTCCCTACCAGAAAGCTGGGATGATGTTGTAGAGAATATATTCCATATACATAATCTTGATGTAGCCCGTACCTTGCTTATGGTATTAGAGAAGGAAGAAAAAATATTCACCCGTTGTGGATACAACTACATACAAAGAGAAATGACCAAGAATGTGATGTCTCGCAATATACACATGTTAAATTGAATCATGACAATAAGTTGAAGAAGACGAAATTCCAAGTTCATGTCACGGATATCTATACATCAATAATAAATACTCTTCCTCCTAGTTGGCCATGTGCAAAAATCCATATGTTCTTAAAAAGTAATACTGAATGGATGGAGATCAGACACATTGAACATATTTTGAAGTCTTAATATGAGATGGTAGATACATATATTTTGTCATAAACTTGATTAGTTAGTTATAATTTCATATTCTTACAATGATTTCATCATTTATAATTTTTTTAATGGAAAATGTATAGTGATAATGGATAAAATGTACCAAGTGATACGGTGACACCCCAACTAGGATTCTCATCTCCTACACCCCAACGAGAATTCTCATCACCATATGGTGAGAAATTCTCTACTCCACCATTGGATCAGTCCCCTACTCTAACTACGAGTAGGCAACAAACCCTTGCTATCCTAATGCCCACACTCAGTGCTCCTGATACCTCCCAATCAAATTAGAAGAAGACGATTGGGTTCTCCCTTCTTAGGGAATAATATTACTGGAAATAAAAATGGCATCTATATCTTTAAACTCCAGTGTTTGTCTCTTGGGAAAATGAATGTAGGAGTGAGGGGAGCAGATAACTCGAATGCAGTTGATCAAGCCATCAAGGATGACATTTATGACCAAATCTGCAAGCATTTTTCATTCCCCGAATGTTTAAAGAAAAAAGTTATTTTGCAGGTTACTGAACAGTTGGGAACATATCGAAGTAACCTTCGGTAGAGACATTTCCTGAAGGGTAAATCGAGCTTCGACATTTTGTCTCTAAGAGACGGAGTGCCTCTGAATGATAAAATATCGATTGATCAACGGGACAACTTTCTGAAAAATGAGGCAATGGACAAGAAGTTGGTCCAAAAGGAAAATAATAAACAAAACAAGGCAAAAAAATTAATATCTACAACCTGGGATCTAAACCCTATGAAGATTTAAATAATGAATGGTCAGATATGACAAAGGATGGTCCAGGCGCTGGGAAAGAACCTAATTGGGCCAACATATATATGCATGCTTAAAGGTGCAAAGATGATAAATTCCCACCACACTTGGGTGAGACCCAATACTTGATCAAGGCCATTAGCAGTCAGCCCAGTGTGACACCCCGCCTAATAAAATATCGGTTGATCAGTCCTATATCAAATTTAAAATAGGAGTTCCATTTGGTTAATTCTTAGCATCACTATCGAAAACGTTTTAAAACTTACTAACCACCTAGTATTCATAAGTTGGTGCCAAATTTTCTTTATTAATCTGAGACAAAATAAATAAGAAAAATAATATAAAACATCCAAGGTTGATAGAATCCATCATTGCATATAATAATAAAAGTCTTGCGGAATAAACCATCGGCTAAATCCAAAACAAACGTAAATAACAGATAATGATAAATCCCATACAATTTGACAAGAGATATCTAGATAAATCTGGGAGCAACATGCTTGAAATAAACTGATATGAATCCCTACACTAGGAATAGAAAAGATAGAAGCGCCTATCCAAATCCCGTAACATCCACATATGTTGCAGCAGCAAATCCCTAGAATGAATTAAGTCTGGCGTCCCTGTGTCTAGACACCTAAAATGTTTTGAAAATATTTGATAGCAAGGGTTAGAACCCAAAATATTTTGAAATATTTAGTAAGTGATTAACATTGAAGTAACATAAAATGCATGAATGCGCTTCATATTTAAGTTAGTGTCACACTCTCTTGAGGACATACTCACCCCTCAACTAATGTGCACACCTAACGCTCCCTTTATAACCTTACCTAGTTATCTATCCCGTAACTAGTTCTTGTTATAACTTTATCCTAACACCCTACTCTAGCCCGAGTATATTTAGTATGACATATAAGTTAGTTAATCCATTAACTTAAATAATCATTTTCCTTTTTATATCCAAATAACACTCACACACATTATATAAACAATACAAGTCCCTTCGTGTATTTAATTACCCGTATATAACTAATTATCTCATTATATACGAAAAATCATATTACAACATTTGCACATATGTTGAATATATATAATAGCCCATCCTCCCGAGTAATAACTCACCGATTGTATTCTCTAAAGTTCCATCGTACCAGGTGTGCTCACTTAACTTAGTTAACCCAAGCTGAAAACGCTTACGAACTTGGCCAAAAATATAAACGTTGTTTAGGCGGTCATATTTTCTTCCTGAAAGTGAGATAAGCCCCTGACCTATATAACGGACGCTATAAACTGAGGATATACTCACCCTACTCCTCAAGCTAGGGGATTCACCCACGTCGCGCACCCCACCCCCACCCCCCCCCCCCCCCCCACCCCGATAGCACGAGAGTATATAAATTTAAATAAATATCGAATCACTGATATTCATAAGCACACACAATATATATACTATCACACATCGTATATATATAATTATTTAAATCCCAGATTTACGGTGTACAAGTCCATAACACTAGCCTATATATAAATCCCAAGTCTATGGTCCGACTCTAACTTTAAATTAATTTGCACATTAATTACTTTAACACTTTGGTGTTGCTCAACCAAAGTACTTGGACTCGCTCGTTTGGCCCGAAATTAAATATTACTCGAGTCTATATTCCGACTCTAAATTAATTAGTTTTTATCCATAATTAATTCACCACTCTGGCGCAACCAATATACCCGGACTCGTTCACTCCATCCATATCTAATTATTTTGGAATTTATTTCCTCAAATTAATCCATAAAGTACCCCACATAAATCCTCATTAATCCCAATTACTATTCCCCATAATTGTTAGGAATATGTGCTTCATATTTATCTATCACTCAATAAAGCATAAAAATTAAATTAAAAATTAATTTCCCCCTTATATAAAAAAAATTGGGCGAACTATCAAAAATCTGGGACCATCGATCGATCGATCGATCAGATACCCTTGTTCTTTGATTTTCTGTTTTCTTCATTAACGCACAACTAAGATTTTTATTTACTCTCCCACTGTTACGCCATCACAACCAACAATATTATCACATGGGTAAAGGATCTAATCACCCTAGAGACCTTAATTCAACAATCAATTTCCATGAATTTCAACTTTTTCCAGATTCAGGTTTTATCCAGGTTTAAATCGGTAAATTCTAAATATCATTCCAATATTAGAATTTAGTCATCAATTCCTATTGGTTTATTACAGATTTCTAATTCTAGAACTACATATCACCATTAATTCCACTTTTAATTCCATCAAAGTGTTTCAATCACTGAAAACCCAATTTCACATGTAGTCCTACCCAAAAATGGATTTTAGATTCACCCACTACAATATGAATTGATTATCACAATTTAAACATCACAGCAAGTTAACCACTTGCCTTTTTGGGTTCGTAGAGTCTGATCCGTTGGTGTAGAGACAGGCTTGATCATGAACACCCAACTTTGTTCCTTAATTTGTCTCCAAAAGATCTCCAAATTGCTCTCAAATTGCTTTTTCTATTTCTCTCTCGAAGCTCTAGGCTTGGAGTATGGTTTCTACTATTCCATACTCTAAGACTTAGCTTTATTAAACTAAATCACGTTTTTATCCTAATGGGCCAAGCTCAAATGACCCGAACACCCCCGTGTGGGCCCGATTATGCTTGAAAATGCCATGGGACCCATTTACTACCCTTGGGTCTCTTTTTCGACTATCTCGGCCCATCCAGACTCAACCGTGCACTTAGAATTGGCATCCGAATTAATTTATAAAAATCCTTATCTCACACCCTACTTAATCTATATTCGACTCACGGCTGAGATAAATAAATACTACGCGCTAATACACTTTATGACGAAAATAAATTATTACTATTCACTTAGTAATTTCCCATAAATATTAACCATTTATTCTCCCGATTAATAGTTATATAAAAGTTAACATAATTAATTCAATTAAATTACGACACACAAGTAATTTAAATTTACCCGAATTAATTAAATATTAAATGCATAGAAATACGCAGTGCTACACCCAATTCGAGCCCTTATGATGACATTAAAAATGATTCCCTGACACAGATCTTTAGAACTGACAAAATAGGGAGGACGAGAGGTATCGGATCACATATGCCAAAAACTAAATTAAAACAAATTGCACCTCTCGTGGATGAGCTTTCTTCGGTCAAGAATCGTATCTCAAGCTTAGAGGAAAGTCCGTCCAGTATAGATGGAGATGTCCAGGAGATTAAAAGTAAGGGAATCTTGATGAGTGAAATCGAGCACCTTGTGTTATTATTTACTCAAGGGTTTCGAGCCCCAATGCCTCCTCAAGGTTTCCCCCACCCTCCTTCTTAAGGTTTCCCCTATACCCCCCTCTCCAGGTTGGCCCTCACAAATGCCATAGCCTTCAACATTCCCTTTCCTAGTATCTCTCATGACATAGTCCATGGATCATCATCATCCACTCAAAGTGACTATGGCAAGCAGTACTATTTTAGGGACCTGAACAATAATAGGGTTATTGGCGTGTGCACACTCATCTCTGTAATTGTCAAAACTCCAGTACATAATCGACCTTTATAAATGGGTGAGGCTCAAATTATGGTTAATCAAATATAAAATGGTTGCAAAAATATGCGTGTGCATATTGACAATGTAAAAGGCAAAGAACTGAAATACTACGCAAATTGTTTTATCACTTGGCCACTTTATTTATTGGTCAAGGTTACGCCATGAACAATGTTTAACAATATATAATATTTGGGAATAATCTTTAATAATAATTTCTTTATTTAAGTTATTTTAATTTTTCCAATTTGAGTTTAGGATGTGTTGAATAATTTAATTGAATTATGAAATGTACGTTCTTGTATGCAACATGACCTTTGTTTCAACTAATTAATAGATGATAATTGAATTTTAAAGGTTATTTAATGGATTTGCCATAATACAAAGAGTGGATGGGGAAGAGTAATCGAATATCTGATAATCATGTAAAGGGCATTCAAGAATTTATTAAATACACTTACGGAAGCCTTAAAAGTGATAAGATTTCATATCCGTGCATCAATTGTATGAACGAAAAATATAAGTCTTAAAAAAACATTGAGTTGGGGTATTTGGAAGACTTATATTTTGTAAATACAATGGTGAAAAAATGTACATTATATTTTGGAAGAATTATCGATACCCGAACGCATAACGAAACCCCACCAAGTGAAAGTAGCACATGATTTACCAACACATCGTCCTTTAACCGACCTAATTGGTGATACTTACGGAGTCTACCACCATCAAAACCTCCAACCTATGGATACAGATAATGTGCATTATGATCAAGTCAATGAATAAGTTTATGTTGAATTACCAGTTGATTAGGAATACATACAACTGAAGGCTGATGCAGCTAGACCATTATATAAAGATTGCGATGAAGATCACTCGGTATTATATTTAATGATTGGTTTGCATAATTTGAAGAGTCAATTTGATTTGTCGGGCAACAGCTAATCGAAATTCTTTACTCTGTTAAAACATTCTCGTAAAAGAGAACACATTACCAAACAATTATCCTAGCTCGAAGAAGATCTTGAAGGGTTTTTTTTAAGTAAAAATCTATTCATCCATGCAAGTATGGTTGTATATTGTATCTCAACGAGAACTTTACCGACTCCTGGTTTGGGCACAAGATGGTTTTTTCTTTGGGGCTGCGTAAAAAGAATTTTTTTTAAATGGATATGGTCATAACCTAAATCCCTGACCACTATTTAAAAAAATAAACTTGGTGACGGTGCAAAGTCATGACCAATTTTTTTTTAAAACACGGGCCATGGCTTTGGGTTGTGATAATTCTGTGAGACCCTTTGACCTGCATAGGTCACGAACTTGGCCTGAAACCCATAGACCATGCCTGGTCACGGACCTTGTCTGTGACCCCTTGTCCTCCATTGGTCATGGCTAAGGTCCCTGTCCACCTGGTCATGACCCAAGCCCGTGAACATTGAGCCATATACTACAACATGCTCTGGCTGTAACCCTTCTCTTGGTCATGGATAAAGTCCATTACCATTAACTTTGGTCACCCCATATATGGTCACGGACTTCATACATGACTCGGAGGCCTATTCATGAATAAAATCCTTAACTATATTCGGGTTTTGGTGTAGTGAGTGCACCCAAAAGTGAAGAAAAGAATGTCAAAGAATACCAGGGGAAGTACTTCTTTAATACACAAGTTGCTTCAACTAGAGTTGATTTTATAGCCACAATGTGTTTTTAGTTGACTACTTTTGTGCTTTATAGTGTGAAGTAAATTGTAATCTACATAATGTACCTCCACAAGTCCTTATGCTTAGATATACAATGCTTTAACAATAAAAGGCCCTGTTGTATGATCACATGCTAATTATGAGACTTGCGCTTTTGAGATAGTTTATCAAATCAATAAAATTAGAGGCAACTTTCAAATTATACAATGTGCTTAAAAGAACCTTCGATGATTATCTCGTTAAAGCATCTTTCCCAGGGGGAATTATATTCCTCCCGCTACTGTATTCTTTCAACCTAATTCCAGCATAATTTTCAACACTTAAATATTACATCATGTCTTTTATACATCCTTCAAATTGTAACACCCCAAGACTTTTGAGACTGAGAAATTAAATTTTGGGCAAATAAAATTTAATTAAATTGGAGAATTTTAAAATTTGGGAATTTAAGTCCAAAAATAGAGGACATTTTAAAGTATTCCGGATGATGATTTTGAGGGTACCATTGATCCCGGAAGGGTCGAGATAGTCAAAATGACTGTCATTGGGTCTTATTTTGGCTCCGGACTGTTTTTAAGTTATTTTGACTCGAATTTGAGTAAACGAGTCATTTAAAGTGTGTATTAACATTTAAAATTGGGATTTTGTTTTAAAGGATTTGGAGGCTTACGGATGAAGCCTTCTCATTTGAGAAAAGAGAGAAAGAGAAAGAAAAGGGAAAGAAGAAGAAAGGAAGAGAGAGAGGAAGAAAGCTTGGGGATTTCCGGCCCAACCGCGTCATCAAGGACGATCCAACCTCTACAAATCTGAGGCAAGTGTTTAATCTTGCTAAATAGCTATTTGTGTATTTCATTTCATAATTGGTGGGTTAAAGAAATGGATTTTGGGTATAAATATCAAAACCTAGATTTTTGGGATTAATCTTGAAATCAATGTTTAAATTGAGATTTAATGGCATAGAAATGGTTGGGATCAACTTTGGGTTGGTTAATGGGATTAAACTCATGATTTGATGAAGGTTTGGGGGTTAGAATGAGAAATTTAGGGTTTAGAATTCGTGGGTTTTGATGAAGAAGAAGAACCTTCAAAATTTGCAGGTCCGAATCGATTCGCCCCATTACCGAATCGATTCGGTGTAGGGAAATTGGCAGGTCTGCATTGACCGAATCGATTCGGACCCAAGCCGAATCGATTCGGCCTGTGGCAGTAGCCCAGGTCTTTAGACCCAAATCGATTCGCCTTGGAGGCCGAATCGATTCGCTAGGCCGAATTGATTCGGAATAGGGTCGAATCGATTCGGAAACAGGGTATTTTGAGGTGTTTTCTCCATAGTGATTCCAAACCCTTTTGGTGGGGTTTATTGCTTTGGGGACCTTCTCTTATGATGTGAGAGATATGTTCTTGGAGACATTGAAGGAGTTTCTCACATATTAAGATTTTGGGGACTCCTTAGGGTATTTGGGAGAAATATATCCATGTACGTATTGGGGTTGCATATGGAGATTGTGGGGAAACCTCCTTGAGGTTGGGGATACCCATTTGTAGATACAAGAATATATATGATGTGAGGTTGAGAACTCTTAGAGAGTGAGGGATATAATATCCTTAGAGATGTTTAGACTAAGGAACAATTGTTAACTCAATAGGAGTAAGGGTTCATAAGATAAATTGAACCATAGGTGGAATTGGGAACGATTAGTATCGTACTATCGACTAGAATAAGCGGTAGCATAAACTCTAGCTAGGATAGTTTACACGCAATTATGGGTATATGACCATTGAGATTCCAATACTTGAAATGAGGTTGGAATAAATTGAGGTTTTAGACTATTAAGTCATGTGTGTGCCTATGGTTAAATGGTACTAAAGGAAACTATGTACTTTGAATAATGGATGAAATGTGTAGAGATGGATTCCTACGCAAACTCTTGGGTGATAGCCCTAATGTTGAATATATATGTATAGATATATATATATATATGATTTTGGGAGACTATTCATTATAGGAAAAATGATCGAATATGTTTCAAGTGAGGGATTGTATTCACATATCAAGATAGATGGTATGAATTTGTGGTGACGGTTTGTATATTGAGGATTATGTATATTTATAGCCGATTTTATATATCTTATACATATGAACGGGAATTAGTCTGTATATATAATGATACAGCGATATGTGAATATATTTATATATATCTATATAGATATGAAAATATGGATATATTTATGTTGTGGACATATGTGGTATGGATATTTAAACCTTATATGATGGTTTAATATTTGATCATATGATTGGATCATATGGATGTATACATTGTGCATGTGAATGATATATACTTATTTGGTTAAGCATACCCCGCTCATGCTATCATTGGGAAGTTGCGCGCGTAGAGGGTGAGCATCCTGGCTAGAAAAGCAGGGTGTGGATATTCCCCAGGTCATAGTCGTCCCGTGTGCTATTATATGATATATATATATTTTTTTGGGATGAGACGTGGTGGGTATGTTTCGTCTCATTGCCGGTTTGGAGCTATGACAGCTTCTCGGGACGTCGTGTGCGTGAGTTTACCACGAGATGGGTGTCGTTTAGCCCCACCATGGTGGCCCCAATATTGCTACGTGAGTCGGGCACTGGGAAGATGATAGAATTGATGCAGTTTATCGGCAATATATATATAGCCGGGTATATTGTGTGCATAGCCTTGTACATCATATGCAGTATGTACACGTGGCTATTGGATGGATGATGATGGTATATATATATATATATATATATATATATATATATGGTTGGAATAAAACACCTATATATATATATATTTATATATATCCTATAGATGAGAGGATATGGTATTTCTATTGGGGTACATCTTGGATGATTACAGTGTACCAGATTAATTGGGGGTTGATGTATCGTATTTGAGGAATACTTCGGTTACATCATCCCAAGGATATTATTAGAGATTTTTAGTTGTTTTCATATTGTAGTTTAGGAGTTTAGTGTAATGGTAGTATTAAATTGTATGTTTAGAATTATGAATCTCTAGGATCGACATTGCCCAGGAGTAGTGTAACGAGGTGGTTGCTTATTTGGATTTCGCTTTGCGAGACACCTCACGCACGAAACGCAGTGCAGTGTCGAGATTTGAGAGGAGTAATTTCATATATGGCATATCAGATCTCTGGTCTTGACTTTGTCAGGAGTAGTGTAACGGGGTGGTTCCTTGTTTGGAGTTCGCTTTGCGAGACTCCCCACGCACGAAACGTAGTGCACTGTTGAGATTAGAGAGAAGTTCTGTCAATATTTATGTGTGGCATAATGGACCTCCAGGATCGACGTTGACATGGAGTAGTGTAACGGGGTGGTTCCTTGTTTGGATTTCGCTTCGCGAGACACCCCACGCACGAAACGCAGCGCAGCGTTGAAATTGGAGAGAAGCTTTGCCAATTTTCTTTGTACATGATATTTAGATATTAATTCTTATATTTTAGCCTATATATATATATATATATATATATATATATATGTATATATATATATATATATAGGGGTAACGTATTAAGAATTATAATTTATGAGATAATAAATTGGATTCCGTTAAGTCTATTGTGGCATAATTGCTGAAATCATAATCTGGTAAGATTAGAAAAAGGGTGGATTCTTGGGGCTAAATTAGGAAGGCAAATTCTCATGGGTATAGGCTAGGCCTATGATAAGTTAGGTTGTCCTAATAAATTCGGGGTAATTTAACTAAAACTTGAGGACGCGAATAGGTGCGCGCCTTTAGATGAGAGGTGAGTTGGGGTTCCACGAGAGTGCGGTCTCACTTTAATTATGAAAAAGTGCACCGGTATTTATTATGCACGGTTAACACACTTGCTAAATATTTTTCACATTCGGGGCTCTGACCGGTTTACTTTTCTCTCCTGCCTGTATATATATATATATATATTATTGCAGGTATCCTACCGCATGGATGCCGGATGACATCTATCTAGAGTCTTGGGAGCCGTGACAGATGCGGACTGTTGCGGGATGTATCTTGTAGCCGCTTCCTACTTCTTTAAAATTCTAGGTAGGATTCATGTTGTATATCGGGTTTGTACCCAAGGGATATTTATATAGATGTTTATATTTATTCCATTTCAGTTATATCTATTTGCTGTGACCCGACAGCTTATTCGGGTTTATCTCCTTGTGGTATATTCAGTTGTATTTATTTATTTCATTTTATTCTAGCATTTCATTTATTATAGTTCTCTCATGTATCTTTTATTCATTTATTAGTGGTGTTATAGTGTTGGTTGTTGTATGTTGCATGTTTTAATTTATTTTAACATCTCGCTTTTATGATATCGGGTAGTTAGTCCTGTATTATATAATACTGACAGTTGATTTTGAGACTGGACCATCTGGAATTCCTGATTTAATATAGTATAGGGTTGGCCACCCGTTATTATTTTAAGCGGGGTGTTACAGATGGTATCAGAGCATCAGGTTCTAGAGTCCTTAGGATCTGTGTGAGTTATGGATTCTTCCGCTAACGTTCTTGACATAAAGCCCTACAAATAGGACTGTTGTGTTCACTGCGTTGTTTTCTTCTGTGAAGTATATTCACTTGATTGGCGTTCTGATAACAGTTGCTCTTGTTTCGTTTCAGACGTCGCCTAGATTTTGTCGTCTAGGAAAGAATAGGTTTAGAAGTACAAAACCCATAGCATATTTTGGGTACGCTTTAATCGGGGGTATTTGTTTTCCCCGATTCCGGTGGAGATTTTGAGGAGATTTCTCGTAGTGGTGTGAGGGATTTATCTACAGTTGAGTAAGAAAGAAAAATTTACTCAAATGGTGAACCTTGGACTTAGTAAAATAAGTCTGAGGAGAGAAATATAGTGTAGTCTTTGGGAGGTTTAGATTGAGAAACCTGTCAACCTTTGTTAGAAAACCTGGTGTTGGTGACTTTTCCCGACGTGAGGTGTGTGGAGTTATCCCAATATTGGGAGTATTGCCTTCTGGGAAGTGGGAGTAAGAAATTTGGAGACTCAGTTTCATTGTGTAGGACTGAGGGAGTTTTCGGTTGTCGCCATCGTGTTTATCCTTCAAAATGGTTAGGAAGGATTTTGAGGAAGATGTTTCTCTTGTGAAGAAATAGGCTTAGGGATAATGATTTTCCTGGAAGGAGTTGAGGACCCTGAGTTGAGATTCTAGGGTGAGGGGAAACCATTAGGTTATGGAATTATAAGGTAAAATACCTTTCTTTGGGTTTGAGTTACATTTTGTGTAATAATTGGGAACATCGCGCGTAAGGCGTGATGGGTAGTTAGTCGCTACACCGCTAGGGTGTATGGAATTTTCCTATAGAAGGAAGTGAGCAAGTGTGGCCTTGGTATGGCGTCTTTGGAGATGATACACCTTTTCTTAATGAAATAGTAGGGAAGTTTTAGAATCCCAATGAGGGAAGAATTTATTTTTATATAACATTGTTGATGTGATGTAGAGGAATTTCATAACTGGGAGGTTCATAATTTGGTAGATTTATGTGGAGCGGATAGTTTAGCTCATAGTTGTGCTAGTATTAAGAACTAGATATTGGTTAGCAGTATGGTATTTTGTTGAGGCCTTGTGTCCTAAACATAAGGTGTTTGTTTGGCGTGTCGAAAGACGCGGGATTGATTTATATTGTATTGTTGTATAGGCCCTCGGGCTATATCTAAAATATGGAAATCTTTTTATAAAACCTTAACCCTGGTTCAACTAATCTCAATCCCCGACCTAGCTACACAGTAGTGTATTGGGAGGGTTCCTTGTTTGGATTTCGCTTGCGAGACCTCCCCCGCACGAAGGTGGCTAGCGTCAGGAATTGAGGAGAGTTCAACCAGTGGAAAATTTTCAAACTTTTATATATTTAGTATATTGTTATAGATTATATTACTGAGGGTTATCTTACAATTTTGAGGCTAATGGAGCCTGATTAAAATTCTACGAGTGGAGACTCGGGTATGGGGTGTATGGGCGCCCTGAGTAGTTAGTTTGCTTTAAAGGCTATATGGTTCGACGTGAGAACTAGAAAGGATCGGCATAGTGATCTTGAGGATTGATGTAAGAACTAGAGGATATTGAGGTCCTAGGCTCATCTTAAATTTAGCGGACGAAATTTTTGTAAAGGGGGAAGATTGTAACACCCCAAGACTTTTGAGACTGAGAAATTAAATTTTGGGCAAATAAAATTTAATTAAATTGGAGAATTTTAAAATTTGGGAATTTAAGTCCAAAAATAGAGGACATTTTAAAGTATTCTGGATGATGATTTTGAGGGTACCATTGATCCCGGAAGGGTCGAGATAGTCAAAATGACTGTCATTGGGTCTTATTTTGGCTCCGGACTGTTTTTAAGTTATTTTGACTCGAATTGGAGTAAACGAGTCATTTAAAGTGTGTATTAACATTTAAAATTGGGATTTTGTTTTAAAGGATTTGGAGGCTTACGGATGAAGCCTTCTCATTTGAGAAAAGAGAGAAAGAGAAAGAAAAGGGAAAGAAGAAGAAAGGAAGAGAGAGAGGAAGAAAGCTTGGGGATTTCCGGCCCAACCGCGTCATCAAGGACGATCCAACCTCTACAAATCTAAGGCAAGTGTTTAATCTTGCTAAATAGCTATTTGTGTATTTCATTTCATAATTGGTGGGTTAAAGAAATGGATTTTGGGTATAAATATCAAAACCTAGATTTTTGCGCTTAATCTTGAAATCAATGTTTAAATTGAGATTTAATGGCATAGAAATGGTTGGGATCAACTTTGGGTTGGTTAATGGGATTAAACTCATGATTTGATGAAGGTTTGGTGGTTAGAATGAGAAATTTAGGGTTTAGAATTCGTGGGTTTTGATGAAGAAGAAGAACCTTCAAAATTTGTAGGTCCGAATCGATTCGCCCCATTACCGAATCGATTCGGTGTAGGGAAATTGGCAGGTCTGCATTGACCGAATCGATTCGGACCCAAGCCGAATCGATTCGGCCTGTGGCAGTAGCCCAGGTCTTTAGACCCGAATCGATTCGCCTTGGAGGCTGAATCGATTCGCTAGGCCGAATTGATTCGGAATAGGGTCGAATCGATTCGGAAACAGGGTATTTTGAGGTGTTTTCTCCATAGTGATTCCAAACCCTTTTGGTGGGGTTTATTGCTTTAGGGACCTTCTCTTATGATGTGAGAGATATGTTCTTGGAGACATTGAAGGAGTTTCTCACATATTAAAATTTTGGGGACTCCTTAGGGTATTTGGGAGAAATATATCCATGTACGTATTGGGGTTGCATATGGAGATTGTGGGGAAACCTCCTTGAGGTTGGGGATACCCATTTGTAGATACAAGAATAAATATGATGTGAGGTTGAGAACTCTTAGATAGTGAGGGATATAATATCCTTAGAGATGTTTAGACTAAGGAACAATTGTTAACTCAATAGGAGTAAGGGTTCATAAGATAAATTGAACCATAGGTGGAATTGGGAACGATTAGTATCGTACTATCGACTAGAATAAGCGGTAGCATAAACTCTAGCTAGGATAGTTTACACGCAAAATTGGGTATATGACCATTGAGATTCCAATACTTGAAATGAGGTTGGAATAAATTGAGGTTTTAAACTATTAAGTCATGTGTGTGCCTATGGTTAAATGGTACTAAAGGAAACTATGTACTTTGAATAATGGATGAAATGTGTAGAGATGGATTCCTACGCAAACTCTTGGGTGATAGCCCTAATGTTGAATATATATGTATAGATATATATATATGATTTTGGGAGACTATTCATTATAGGAAAAATGATCGAATATGTTTCAAGTGAGGGATTGTATTCACATATCAAGATAGATGGTATGAATTTGTGGTGACGGCTTGTATATTGAGGATTATGTATATTTATAGCCGATTTTATGTATCTTATACATATGGACGGGAATTAGTCTGTATATATAATGATACAGCGATATGTGAATATATGTATATATATCTATATAGATATGAAAATATGGATATATTTATGTTGTGGACATATGTGGTATGGATATTTAAACCTTATATGATGGTTTAATATTTGATCATATGATTGGATCATATGGATGTATACATTGTGCATGTGAATGATATATACTTATTTGGTTAAGCATACCCCGCTCATGCTATCATTGGGAAGTTGCGCGCGTAGAGGGTGAGCATCCTGGCTAGAAAAGCAGGGTGTGGATATTCCCCAGGTCATAGTCGTCCCGTGTGCTATTATATGATATATATATTTTTTTTTGGGATGAGACGTGGTGGGTATGTTTCGTCTCATTGCCGGTTTGGAGCTATGACTGCTTCCCGGGACGTCGTGTGCGTGAGTTTACCACGAGATGGGTGTCGTTTAGTCCCACCATGGTGGCCCCAGTATTGCTACGTGAGCCGGGCACTGGGAAGATGATAGCATTGATGCAGTTTATCGGCAATATATATATAGCCGGGTATATTGTGTGCATGGCCTTGTACATCATATGCAGTATGTACACGTGGCTATTGGATGGATGATGATGGTATATATATATATATATATATATATATGGTTGGAATAAAATACCTATATATATATTTATATATATCCTATATATGAGAGGATATGGTATTTCTATTGGGGTACATCTTGGATGATTACAGTGTACCAGATTAATTGGGGGTTGATGTATCGTATTTGAGGAATACTTCGGTTACATTATCCCAAGGATATTATTAGAGATTTTTAGTTGTTTTCATATTGTAGTTTAGGAGTTTAGTGTAATGGTAGTATTAAATTGTATGTTTAGAATTATGAATCTCTAGGATCGACATTGCCCAGGAGTAGTGTAACGAGGTGGTTCCTTATTTGGATTTCGCTTTGCGAGACACCTCACGCACGAAACGCAGTGCAGTGTCGAGATTTGAGAGGAGTAATTTCATATATGGCATATCAGATCTCTGGTCTTGACTTTGTCAGGAGTAGTGTAACGGGGCGGTTCCTTGTTTGGATTTCGCTTTGCGAGACTCCCCACGCACGAAACGTAGTGCACTGTTGAGATTAGAGAGAAGTTCTGTCAATATTTATGTGTGGCATAATGGACCTCCAGGATCGACGTTGACATGGAGTAGTGTAACGGGGTGGTTCCTTGTTTGGATTTCGCTTCGCGAGACACCCCACGCACGAAACGCAGCGCAGCGTTGAAATTGGAGAGAAGCTTTGCCAATTTTCTTTGTACATGATATTTAGATATTAATTCTTATATTTTAGCCTATATATATATATATATATATATATATATATATATATATATATATATATATATATATATATATATATATATATATATATATATATATATATATATATATGTATATATATATATATAGGGGTAACGTATTAAGAATTATAATTTATGAGATAATAAATTGGATTCCGTTAAGTCTATTGTGGCATAATTGCTGAAATCATAATCTGGTAAGATTAGAAAAAGGGTGGATTCTTGGGGCTAAATTAGGAAGGCAAATTCTTATGGGTATAGGCTAGGCCTATGATAAGTTAGGTTGTCCTAATAAATTCGGGGTAATTTAACTAAAAATTGAGGACGCGAATAGGTGCGCGCCTTTAGATGAGAGGTGAGTTGGGGTTCAACGAGAGTGCGGTCTCACTTTAATTATGAAAAAGTGCACCGGTATTTATTATGCACGGTTAACACACTTGCTAAATATTTTTCACATTCGGGGCTCTGACCGGTTTACTTTTCTCTCCTGCCTGTATATATATATATATATTATTGCAGGTATCCTACCGCATGGATGCCGGATGACCTTCTATCTAGAGTCTTGGGAGCCGTGACAGATGCGGACTGTTGCGGGATGTATCTTGTAGCCGCTTCCTACTTCTTTAAAATTCTAGGTAGGATTCATGTTGTATATCGGGTTTGTACCCAAGGGATATTTATATAGATGTTTATATTTATTCCATTCCAGTTATATCTATTTGCTGTGACCCGACAGCTTATTCGGGTTTATCTCCTTGTGGTATATTCAGTTGTATTTATTTATTTCATTTTATTCTAGCATTTCATTTATTATAGTTCTCTCATGTATCTTTTATTCATTTATTAGTGGTGTTATAGTGTTGGTTGTTGTATGTTGCATGTTTTAATTTATTTTAACATCTCGCTTATATGATATCGGGTAGTTAGTCCTGTATTATATAATACTGACAGTTGATGTTGAGACTGGACCATCTGGAATTCCTGATTTAATATAGTATAGGGCTGGCCACCCGTTATTATTTTAAGCGGGGTGTTACACAAATGACATTAACTTAAGCATGTTATCAAAATATTTTTGATAATGCTCTTATCCGCATACATGACATATAATACATGACGCATGTGGTTACCCTTCCAATAGGGAAAGTCAAATAGTATTGACCTCCTTGATAATTTTTTTGGCTTCATTCTCAATAGTTGTCTTATTTATGTTTAACATTCTTGAATTTTAGTATTCTTTCCCTACACATTAGATCCAAATTTGGATGCCCTTTTTTCAATTTTTAAACCGAAAATCTTTCTCAAAGGTAGCCTCTGTTCTAACCCACTCGATAAAAAATTATCTCTTTTTTTTCAAATTGAAACGTGTGATCGATAGGTAAGAATATCAAATAAGAATGATATCCAATCTTTCCACTATCCTTGGGATGTTGAGAACCATTTTCCTCTCCATAATTAGGACACCAAAAGTTACAGTGAACATTACAGCCCGATAAATTTCCATAAGTTAAGAAATCATGAATTACCTAAATCAACACGCTTTCAATGTGAACTCTTCATGATTGCTGGAGTCATATTCTTTCACGCCCGATACCCACAACTCATTAAATTCTTCTACCAATGGCGCCAAGTAAAAATCAATGTCAACACTGGATGCCTTTGGCCCAGGTATCAACAAACTAAAACACACTATATGATTAACTTATTAGGATTCTGCACCATATATAAGTTTTAATTAGTTTAGAGATATAGACAAAATTAATTTTTAGATTGCCATAAGGTCCCTACTTCAAGGTACAACAAAATCCATCTTCAAGTACAACATCAAAAATCTAACTAGAAATATATAATGAGTACAAAAAGTATAAAATAACACACTATAGGACACATTGCACTCATATTACATTAAGTGTGCATAAAATTAATTTTAAGAATTTTTGGGAATTTTTAAATATTTTAAAATTAATTTTTTAAAAGTTAAAATTGATTTTAAAAGTTCCTGGGCATAATTAAAATTTCCAAATATTACCCAAAAAAACTTTTGTGCTAAAAATAAAACTGCTACATAATTATAGGGTAGCAAGTTGGATTTATAAAAGTTCAAAAACATGTGCTTGAGATCTGATATGTGCTTGAAACCTATACTCCACTTGCTTCAATTTGATTGGCCAATGTTGTGTTTGTTTACTCTCACATTCCTGAGGCACATTTTCAACTGATGATGAAACTTTATCAACGTTTGTAACTCGATTTTGTTTTAATCCACGTGTAGCCTAATTAACCAATCACAACTAGCATCGTTTAACCAGTTATAAACGTTTTGAACTCATTTAAGCGCTCAATCTCAGCCATAGGATTTACATTAAACCGGACAAACTTATCCTAGCCATTGATTTTAAAAAACATTTCAAGAACCTAACTTGTTCACTATAAAAAGATGCTTCATCTCAAGATTAAGAGACTTTTGGCCATTATAGAGAGAGAAGGAAAAAAAAGAGTAGAGAGAAGAGATAAAAGGATTTTCTGAGAGAAAAAATAAATATAAAATAGTTTAGAAAACCTTTTCATGCATATCAGAAGTGAGAAATAGTTTTATAAGTAAAAACAAGTATCTTCCTTCTTGGTTTTTCAAAACACTTCTGAGAAAATCCATTTTGTTGTTTTCAAACTTTTAAGGGTTTCCTTGAGTTTTTTAGAATGAGATTTTGAGATATTAAACGATATACCACCCCTTTGATAATTTGTCTCTCTTTAAATAACCTTATGAGTTAGACACTTGATTTCTTTTTAGAAAAATGAGTAGCTGAATTGGGATACATACACTGCACTACTTAGGTTGTTAGATCTGTTTCTACACTCTTGTTTTGTATATTTTGTGCAGAAATTATTTATTCTGTGGATTGTTGCATAATTATTGAAAATCTTTTAGATCCACGGTATTTGGTTTTAGAACTACAAAAATTGGAAGAAAATAAACTTTTCATGTTTTATATCTATTTTTCAAAACTTGATTTTACATTTTGTGAAATCTTAGTGTATATAAATAGGTTGTTAGACCAATGCTTCAAGATTTAAAAAGTCATATCTGAAACTTTCTTTAAAATATTATTTCTGATTTTTGAAGTTTTAAGAACAAAGAGCATATAGTTACTCTTTGTGATTTGTAGGAAATGTTTGTAATAATAAGTGTGAGTGTGTTCTGGTTCATATTTGCATATATTTTGGACACACACACGTTACATCTTTCATATACACCTGCACATTGAAAGTGTGTTGTTGAAAGAGAGACTTATTAGATTGAGGTGACATAAAGCTAAAAGAAGGAAGAGATCCAACCATTGGGGAGATCAAAACAAAAGAGTATCTAGGAGGTGTAGCTCTGGCATTAGGTATAGTCTTTTTCTTTGATCTTGTGTTATAGTTATAACTTGTAACCTTAGTCTATTTTTAGTGGATATTTTTTATTTGTGGCATAAAGGTCACCGGGGATGTTTTACCCAATTTGGGTTTTTACCATCTAAAAAATGTGTGTTCCTTACTGTTTTAAGGTCATAATTCTTGTGTGACAATCTGGGTTAAAGGATTAATAAGGTTTACTTTAAAACTTATTTTACCAAAAATCTTCAACTTTTCACAATTTAAATAAAGTTTTCACAGCTTGTGCTCTTAATCATAAGGAGTTTCTTCAAAGAGTTTTTTTGGGAAAACTTAACCTAATATTTAACCTTGGTTAATAACTTGGTTCGGTAATTTCAAGTGGTATCAGAGCCGGTTTATAAATTCTTTTGGTCCTGAAACTATTAAAATTTCTTTTCAAAAGTCTTTTTCGAAATGGATGAAAAATTAAAGAAACTTGGTAATCTTTAAAGACCACCCCTCTTTGATGGACACAATTTTACTTACTAGAAGATGATGATGATAATATTAATTCAAGGAACACTGGGAGATGAAGTCTGGGAAATGATTGAAAATGGTCACACTCACCTTACTAATCTTTAGTGGAAGGTGTTATTTATTATTTTCCTTAATGAGATAAATTAATAATTGCTCATTTACTTAATTATCATCATCAAAAGTTTGATTGGAATCATTGATATTAATGTAAGGAACCACAATATACTAAAAATCCTCATTTATTTCATTTTTAGGAAATACAGCATTGAGAACCTCATCAAAAGATGACTCATTTACAATGATATCATAAATAGGAGAAACAGTAATAAGTTCAGGGATTTCTTGAAGAGGGTGGATATCAGGGTTTAGATTGGCTTGAGCAGGTTGCACTAGAATGATATGTGAGTTAGGAGAGGTGCTTCAGCAGTGATGATCTTCGTAGATGGTTCAGATAGTGCGGGCTGTTGGAGAATCATTGGAAGACTCAGCCCCAGTGTATATAGTTTGAATTATTCCTCAGTGTCATTACCCTCAGATTTTTCAGTGCTCTCCATGGTCTCTCCAGTCGGAGGTTCCACCTCGTGCTTCCATTGCTCATCCTAAGTGTTGTTATCTTGTAAGATAATCTCCATCCCCGACTTCATATTTTTATCAGTGGGGTCATACCATGGTTCAGAGAATCTATAAAAAGGGAAGTCCTCGTCCTCTGATTCACCGTTTGAGATTTTGAAATCATCGCCCCATCCTGTGACGACGATATCCTCCTACCAGGAGTAGTCGATGCCCTCGACAACCTCCACAGCCTCGTCGTGAAAGTTTTCCCACTTAGCTAAAAAGTAAAGGAATGAAGGGATCATACGCCCATGGAGTTTATAATCTATGAGCAAATCGGAGATGTTGTATATGTCCCCTTTCTAGCAAAATACATATGACATGGTCAGTATGACGTCATCCAAATTGATTTATTCTACAATAACCAATCATTCCTTTGATTCCAAACCCACTTTTGGCCATTCGTAAACAAGATGCTAAACCTTCCATAGTCTATATCCATCTCTATGGGCAATTTTAGATCAAACCTTTGAGTTGATCCAGAACTGCGGGTAATTTTATGCCTCCCCCCTCTAATCGGGTGGAGACAATAATGCAGGCTCGTGTGAGGAGTAACATAGCTTAATCAGTGAAACTCGTGGGATATAGGATAAAGGATGGGAAAACTTTAAGTTTTTAAGTGATATTGTAGGTATGCTACTTATTTTGACAGGCACAATCTGGGTCAAGGGGTCAAAATCTGCATTGTTAGTTTTGGCACTGCACTAGGACTGGATGGCCATCAAATCTGGTTGATCAAACAGATCATGGTCTACATTTTCCATGAATAACTTATAGAGGTAAGTCAAAATTTTGGTGAAAGAATCACAG
Source organism: Sambucus nigra (assembly GCA_949130495.1). Taxonomy (NCBI): domain Eukaryota; kingdom Viridiplantae; phylum Streptophyta; class Magnoliopsida; order Dipsacales; family Adoxaceae; genus Sambucus; species Sambucus nigra. Next base: position 845,287,693 of record OX422207.1, on the reverse strand, counting down.
TAATTAGTAGAGCTTCGGGGTGACTTGATGGAAGACCGAAGCTAACAGGGAGCCAAGCCAAAATCTGGGAATGGGATTAACTTGAGAGGGAAAAATGATTTTCGTTTATTTTTTAAGGAAAGGGGAGTATTTTTGGTATTTTTATTTTTTGAAAAGAAAGGAAAAGGGAATTACTCAGTATGGTTATTATTATTAGGTTCCACTTGTATTATGTTTACGTAAAATGCATTAAAAATGCTGAACAACCCCCGAGCCTGTAACTTTAGAGCTTGCAAGGTTAAAAAAACCTATAAGACCGACTCCTCGATGAATAACCTAGAAATATCCCTTCGTCTCTCCGGGATTTGAACTTTCCTAAGTGTTCTCTATCTATCAAGATGTATCAAGTACTCCTAAAGAAGCAAAAATACGATAGGTTAGGCTTCTTTCCTGTCCACAACTCATAAGGCATATAGAGCGTGTGCGGACGAAGATGTACCATATTCATCGTATAGTATGTGTTACTCACCACCTCTGCCTAAAAACTTTTAGGAACATTATTTAAAGTATCATGGATCTATCCATCTCTTGTATCGTTCAATTCTTCCTCTCAACAATCCCATTTGTTAAGGAGTACGAACGGTTGAGAACTAATGTTTGATTCCCACTCCATCACAATAGCTATCAACTTTAGCTTCCTTAAATTCAGTTTCGTTGTCACTACATATCCGACTAATAGTGACACTGTGTTGGTTTTGTGGGAAACGGCACTTGGTTTTTAGTAATTCAACCACATCAGACTTTTCTCTAAGAAATCCCAAAATAAATTATCTATAAAAGTCATCGACCATCACGATAATGTATATATTTCGAGCTAAGCCCTTCGAGCAAGTAGGACCCATAAGATCCATGTGAATTAACTCAAAAACATGTGTGGTGGCAATGATATTCAACTTCCGATGGGGACTTCGACTTTGTTTTTTATCTTGGCAAGGTCCATAAATCGAGAAAGTTAGTTTACCAAGCGATAAAATTTATAAACTAGGTCCTTTCCCATTAATCTCTTAAGATCTCTATAATTCAAATGACCTGGTTGTTGATGCCAAAGGTCCATAAAAGAGACCATGACACTGTTGCATATAAGGGAGGACTTGGGAATGATCATATAGCAGTTATCTTCGGTCCTCACACCATGTAGTAAAAGTTCACCCGATTGATCATAAACGTTACATTCGGACCAGTTAAACTTTACTGAAAAGTTTGCATCGCTCAGTTGGCTTATGCTTATTAAGTTCTCTTTCAACCCTTTTATGTACTACACATTGTCTATTTTAGGAAATCCGGGTATCTAGACACATCCACGTCCTAAATACTAGACCTACTCCTATCTCCAAAAGTGACTTTACCTTCCTTGTGATCCTCAAAGCGGGTAAAAAATGATATATCACCAGTCAAGTGCCTAGAGCACCCACTATCAAAATTCCATCGGGAAGTATTTTGAACCTTGAGATTAAGGTGAATAACAAGGGCTTTTCGTCTTGCTTAGATACCTAAGTGGAGGTCACCTTTTATTTGCCCTTATCGTTGTTGGATCTAATTGTAGCATTATGAGAGTTATCAAATGGTATAGACATCTGTTCAAATTCTTCTATTTAGCTTTGTGAAGTATCAACTAGAAACTCAACTTGCTCTCTAAGACTAGAAAAATCGCTACAGTAGTGCACAAGAGTATGCGTACTTTTATTTCTACCTAACTTGTAGAAAAACTCTCTAAGGTGACCTCTTGGTTTGCAATGGATGCAAACATACACTTATTTATGTCTACTATGGTTTACTTTCTTAGATTGAACTCTATTTTATGGTTTAGGTTGAGGTCCATAAAGATTGACCATAAATTTAGGAACTTGTTCGGGTGTGGTATAGGAAGTGGATGCACTGTCGTATCCTACTCCTCGCTTCTCACCAAAACCTAAGGAAGGATCAGGGAGTTTCGTTCCAAACTTCTTCAATGTATCCTCTATAGTAACCTTGACCTCCCGAGCACATTCAAGATCTTTCTCGATTTGCAATATAAGGTCTTTAAGTTTCTCACGAGTCTCCACGGATGCTAGAAGATCTCTCGTAAGACTAGCCACTTTTTTGGTTAAGTCACCATTTTCCCTATCAATTAAAATCACCCTATATCCCAAAGAAACTCTCACTGAGGACTCTCTCTCTCACACACACACACCTCTATCAACTCCTTCTCTAAGGGTAAAACTCTAATCGCTAAACCGTTATTTTGTATCTTCGTTTTAAAGGACTCGGCATAAAGATCGATGTAAGCGTGTTAAAGGTCACTCTCCCTCTCATGTAAAACATCTTATCCCTCACTCTTGCAGGAATGACTAAACTCACTTTCGAGGTCATCATGTTTAGTAGATTCCTCATCATTGTAAGGTGCACTAATATGACGAGCCATGAAAGCAGTGAAGTTACATTTATATAATGATTCCTCCTCGAAATCCACCGACTCGACGTCGCTTTCTCTAAGCAAGGAAGTGAATGTATCTTTTCCTTTGCTTTGTCTCTTTAATATCGTCTGACACTCATGAGATTTGTGACCCTTATTGTTACACTCATAACATCTTTCTTCATCTTTTTTTGGGTAAACTTTCCTTTTTTTTTTCAAGATTATTCTTGCCCGATTTATATTTTTTATGTTTCTCAAAACCTTTATTTTCTTTAGAATTATTTCCTTTTCTAGTTTTTTTGATTTTTTTTACGAAAAGGGCTAAATCATCCAAGTCAAAATCATACTCGGAGTCAAACGACACTTCCTCCTTCTTTTTAAATTGTACTTTAAATTCTATTCCCTTTTTATTAGGTTTAATAGTTTTGGAAAACATATTAATCTAATTAATTTCAAGGTTTCCTATGAGTTCTTCTAAATTGAGAATATCTAATATCCCTAACGAATTAAGCATGGCAACCTTAGGAATAAAATGGACTTGCAATAATCCCAAAATATTCTTAATTACATTCATCTCAGAAATTTTCTCACCTAAATTAAAACAAGAGTTTACGATGTCAGACAATCTTTCATAAAATTCATCAAAAGATTCAGACTCTTGCATAGTGACAGTTTCAAATTGCGTGGTGAGATTTTACAGCTTATAAGCTTTCATAACATTGGTACCCTCATGAGTGAGCTGGAGGGTATCCCAAGCTCCTTTTGGCGTGGTACACGTCATGATGTAGTAGAACTCATCAAGGGTGATGGCTCCAGAATTGGCACTCAAACTGTATGATTTAAAATTGCTCCATTTAAAATCATCTTTTGTCCATGTAGAGATAGGTTTTGGACTTTTGACATTGTCGTTGGTCACCGTGGGTGGTGTCCACCCTCTTTCACATACAAGCCAGACATGATCATTTATATATTTTAATGCAGACCTCATCCCAGATTTCCAGTAAGCATAGTTTGACCCATCAAACACAAGAATCCTATTATACAAATTATCCATAAAATTTAATTTTTTAACGGATCACACAAAAGCTTTGTGTAACCAAATTTGATACCAATTTGAGAATACTGGGATTCTATGGAATGATTCATATATTAATCAACCACATGCAAATTTAATTTTACCAAATTTATATTTGATTTAATTAAGTGTGCATACAAATATGTGTTCCAGTTTCAAATTCAACAAACTAAGCATGCAAATACTCGAAGAAGTAAGGAAAAATCCCTAACAGGGAAAAACATTTATTCAGCATTATAAAAGATTTGATAGACACAAATGACTTACAAACTGCTTAGAACAATTAGTATGATACATGGTTCTTCAAATCTTCTATCGCAATGGCACAGTCCAGTACTACCCATAGGAAGCAATCATCCCTCGGTATCCACCGATCAGCCTTCTTGTTCAGCAGTAGAGCTTCAGTTCCACAAATCAATAGTATAGATTAATATCTACAAGAGTGTTTGAACTAGAAATGTTATTCTTGATTTGATACAGTTATCTTTAAATTTTAAAGGGGTTTAAAATAATATTAGAAGAGTTTGATCACAAATATAACCAAAAGCGTGTGCAAAGCTTTTAAAAATAGTTCTTAAAGACTCTAATCCCATATCTCCTTTTATAAGGGAGGTAGTCGCAAAAGGATAAATACTAGATATTTGGATCAGATTTAATTTAAAAACAAAATCTCGAGCGTTCGTTCGAATGACAAGCACTTTGTTCAAACAACACCCCCTATTCATTCAGTTAGGCATCTAATGACATAACGAATGAGATTTAGAGCTTGATGAAAAAGCATCCCATTCGATCGTTTGAAGGATTTTTCTAACGACGTACCCATTCTCAGTCTAATGACTTCTAATAAGGACTTTAACGAGATTACAGAAGTTGACCAAAGGTGTCGTTCCAGATTTCGTTCGAACCAAAAGAACTCATTCTAACAATAATAATAATAATAATAATAATAATAATAATAATAATAATAATAATAATAATAATAATAATAATAATAATAATAATAATAATAATAATAATAATAATAATAATAATAATAATAATAATAATAATAATAATAATAATAATAATAATAATAATAATAATAATAATATCCAGCTAGAGTGATAAAATCCCAACCGGCATAAAATAAAAGATTATCGGGCTTAAGCCCTTACAAAAGTTCTATATAGTAAAAGACTGAAGATTAATAGCACCTATGCTAGAGATAATTGAATCTGGATCAGGAGAGTAAGCGAGATTGCAGGACTCCCACGGCATAATCCAATTATCCCTGTCTAGGAGCGCCTGGGGGGAGAAAATATTTATATTTTGATCAGAGCCTGAGGTGTGCAAGAATTAACTTGAATAAAATATAAATGTAATTATACGGTCTACGCACTATAATTATTCCCCCTTTTCGTCACTCACATACGCGTGACACCTCACCCCTCATCTAACGACATGTCATTCGTTCCCCAACAATTCCCAAATAATGAATGGGGAAAATGCCTCAGCTTATAAACGGGGAGAATAGTAATAAATTATTTGAATGTAATTTCTACAATAAATTTCCAACAATCAATTAGTCAATTCTCATAAATCTTTCAAAAGGGGCATAAGCATTTATTATGCATTAAAGAACATCATATATAATTATTGTCTATTTTCCTTAAACAATTGAATTTATTCAATTTCAAGTCCGGTTAATTAATAATATATGTCCTTTTATTTATGTGACACGCAGGGGCAGCTACCGTTAGTGTCTATTCGTGTTATATCGAAAAGCTCGGAGGAATTCTCTTATTCCTAAATGGACAACACAAAATACACATACGTTGGGGGCGGTCCCTATGCAGGATACCTGTATACGGCCCATACCTAGCAGTGATACGGGAATGGTCAGTACCAACCCGACCTCTAGTGGGTAGAGCCTCCACATAGTACCTATATTGTCTACACATCGTCAAGCCTTCCTGTGCTGACGTGTGGTACGTGTAACACCCTCGACTTTTGGAGAATGAGAAATTTAATTTTGGAAAATTTAATTTAATTAAATTGGAGAATTTTAAAATTTGTAAATTTAAGTCCAAAAATAGAGGATGTTTCAAAGTATTCCGGATGATATTTTTGAGGGTACCATCGATCCCGGAAGGGTCGAGATAGTCGAAATAACTGTCATTGGGTCTTATTTCGGCTCCGGAATGTTTTTAAGTTGTTTTGACTTGAATTGGAGTCAACGAGTCATTTAAAGTGTGTATTAACATTTAAAACTGGGTTTGTTGTTTTAAAGGATTTAAGGCTTACGGATGAAGCCTTCTCAAATAGAGGAAGAAAGAAAGAAGAAGAAGAAAGGAAGAGAGAGAGGAATAAAGCTTGGGATTTCCGGTCCAACTGCGACATCGAGGACGATCCAACCTCTACAAACCCGAGGCAAGTGTTTAATCTTGCTAAATAGCTATTTGTGTATTTCATTTCATAAATTGTGGGGTAAAGAAATGGATTTTTGGGTATAAATATCAAAACCTAGATTTTTGGGTTAAATCTTGAAATCAATGTTTAAATTGAGTATTAATGACATAGAAATGGTTGGGATCGATTTTGGGTTGATTAATGGGCTTAAAATCATAATTGTTGAAGGTTTAAGGGTTAGAAATGGAAATTTAGGGTTTAGAATTCGTAGGTTTTGAAGAAACAGTTGAAGCCTTCAAAAATTGCAAGTCCGAATCGATTCGCCCCCTCAAGCGAATCGATTCGGTTTGGTAAAACTAGCAGGTCTGCATTGACCGAATCGATTCGGACCCCAAGCCGAATCGATTCGGCCTATTGCAGAAGCCCAGGTCTTTGGACCCGAATCGATTCGCCTGGGAGGCCGAATCGATTCGGAAACAGGGCATTTTGAGATTTTTCTCCATAGTGAATTCAAACCCTTTTTGGTTGGGTTTATTGATTTGGGGCCTTCTCTTATGATGTGAGAGATATGTTCTTGGAGACACATAAGGAGTTTCTCACACATTAGGGTTTTGGGGACTCCTTAGGGTAATTTGGGAGAAATGTATCCATGTATGTATTTGGAGTTATGTATAGAGATTTTGGGGGAAAACCTTTGGGATTGGGAATCCTAATTGTAGATTAAAAGTAAGTGTAGATGTGATGTGAGGCTAAGAACTCTTAGAGAGATCTTAGATTAGGGTATTCACAAAAGTGATCGAACCTTAGTCGAAATCGAGGGAAATGAGATTATTTGATGATTGAAAGATTGAGCTTGAGGCTTATAGACTATTAGTCATATGTATACCGATAGTCAAAATGATTACTAGGTTCTTTGATGTACTCGGAGATATAGATGATATGTGTAGTGAAAGATCCTACACAAACTCTTGGGTGATAGCCCCAAATGTTGAATATATATAGGTATAGATATATACATATGGTTTTGGGAGACTATTCATCATAGGAGAATGATTGAATATGTTTCAAGTATGGGATTATATTCACATATCGAGGTAAATTAAAGGAATTGTGGTGACGGCTTGTATATTGAGGACTATGTATACTTATAGCCAGGTATATATATATATATATATCTTATGCATATGAACGAGAATTAGTTTATCATATATAGATATAAGGATATGTGTATATGTGTTGATATATATCCGTATGTATATAAATGTATGGATATATTTATGTTATGAACATACATGGTATGGATACTTAAACCGTATATGGTGGTTTATTATTTGATCCTATAATTGGATCATATGGATGTATATATATTGTGCATGTGAATAATACATATACTTATTTGGTTAAGCATACCCCGCTCATGCTATCATTGGGAAGTTGCGCGCGTAGAGGGTGAGCATCCTGGCATATAATGCAGGGTGTGGATATTCCCCAGGTCATAGTCGTCCCTTGTGATTATTATACATATAGATATATATTTTGGGATGAGACGTGGTGGGTATGTTTCGTCTCATTGCCGGTTGGAACTATGACCGCTTCCCGGGACGTCGTGTGCGTGTGTTTACCACGAGATGGGTGTCGTTTAGTCCCACCATGGTGGCCCCAGTATTGCTACGTGAGCCGGGCACTGGGAAGATGATAGCACTGATGCAGTCTATCGGCGATATATATAGCCGGGTATATTATGTGCATGGCCTTGTACATCATATGTAGTATGTACACTTGGCTATTGGATTGATGATGTTATATATATATGGTTAGAAATAAATACCTATATATATATATATATATATATATATATATATATATATATTTATATATATATCCCATAGACGAAAGGATATGGACTTTTATGAAGTACATCTTAGATGATAATGGTGTACTAGATTGATGGGGGTTGATGTATCGCACATAAGGTATTATTTCGGTTACATCATCCCAAGGATATTATTGGAGGTTCTTTTATTTTATTTTATTTGTTTTCTTTTTCTTTTCTTCTTTCTTTCTTTAGTAGTTATAGTTAGTAGTAATGGTAGTATTATATAGTATGTTAAGGATTATGGATCTCTAGGATCGACATTGCCCAGGAGTAGTGTAACGAGGGGGTTCCTTGTTTGGATTTCGCTTTGCGAGACGCCTCACGCACGAAACGCAGTGCTATGTCGAGAGTTGAGAGAAGTAATTCTATTTGTGGCATCTCGGATCTCTGGTCTTGACCTTGTCAGGAGTAGTGTAACGGGGCGGTTCCTTGTTTGGATTTCACTTTACGAGACTCCCCACGCATGAAACGTAGTACAAGTTTGAGATTAGAGAGAGGTTTTGCCAATATTCCATGTGCATGATATTAAATATATAGATTATTACATTTTAGCCTATATATATATATATGTATATATATATTTATGTATATATATAGGGGTAACGTATTAAGACTATTAATTCTTTAATTATATATCGAAATTCATTTAAGCCTTTTATGGCATATTTGTTGTAATCATAATCTAATAGGATTAGAAATGGGTGGATCCTTAGATTATGACGGGAAGGTAGCTCTCGTGGATATAGGCTAGGCCTGATAAGTGTAGTTATTCTAAAATCAATGGGGTTAATTTAACTAAAATTTGAGGACGCGAATAGGTGCGCGCCTTTAGATGAGAGGTGAGTTGGGGTTCCACGAGAGTGTGGTCTCACTTATTTATGAAATTAAGTACACCGGTATTTATTATGCACGGTTAACACACTTGCTAAATATTTTACACATTCGGGGCTCTGACCCGTTTACTTCTCCCTCCTCCTTGTATATATATATGTATTTCCATAGGTATCCTACCGCATGGATGCCGGATGACCTTCTATCCAGAGTCTTGGGAGCCGTGACAGGTGCGGACTGTTGCGGGATGTTTCATGTAGCCGCTTCCTACTTCTTTAAAATTCTAGGTAGGATTCATGTTGTATATCGGTTTTGTATCATAGGGATATTTATATACATGTTTATATTTATTCCATTTCAGTTATTGTATTTGCTGTGACCCGACCGCTCATTCGGGTTTATTTATTTATGGCATATTCATGTATAGTGATTCCTTTCATTTCTTATAGTTCTTTCCTGCATCTCTCATATTCATTAGTAGTTTTATAGTGTTGGATTGTTATGTAGCATGTTTTAATTTATAGTAACATCCCGCTTATATGATTTCGGGTAGTTAGTCCTATATTATATAGTACCGTCAGTTGATGTTGAGACTGGACCATCTGGAATTCCTGATTTAATATAGTATCGGGCTGGCCACCCGTTATTATTTTAAGCGGAGTGTTACAGATGGTATCAGAGCATCAGGTTCTAGAGTCCTTTGGATCTGTGCGAGTTTCTGCATTCTTCCGTTAACGTTCTTGACATAAAGCCCTATAAATAGGACTATTTTGTTCACCGCGTTGTTTTCTTCTGTGAAGTATATTCACTTGATTGGCGTTCTGATAACAGTTGCTCTTGTTTCGTTTCAGACGTCGCCTAGATTTTGTCGTCTAGGAAAGAATAGGTTTAGAAGTACGGAACCCATAGTATATTTTGGGTATGCTTTGATCGGGGGTAGTTGTTTTTCCCCGATTCTGGAGGAGATATTGAGGAGATTTCTAGCAGTGGTTCGAGGTGATTTATCGACGGTTGAGTAAGAAAGGAAAATTTACTCGAATGGTGAACCTTGGACTTAGTAAAGTAAGTCTGAGGAGAGGTTAGTGTAGTCCTTGGGAGGTTTAGATTGAGAATCTGTTAACCTTAGTTAGGAAACCTAATGTTAGTGACTCTTGCCGAGGTGAGGTTGGTGTAGTTGTCCCAATATTAGGAGTATCGTCTTCTAGGATGAAGGGAAATGCCTTTGGAGACTCAGTTTCGTGGTGTAGGACTGAGGGAGTTTTCGGCAGTTGCAATCGTGCCTTGCCCTTCAAAATGGTTAGGAAGGATTTTGAAGAAGATGTTTCTCTTGTGAAGAAATAGGCTTAGGGATAATGATTTTCCTGGAAGGAGTTGGGGACCCTGAGTTGAGATTCTAGGGTGAGGGGAAACCATTAGGTTATGGAATTGTAAGGTAGAATACCTTTCTTTGGGTTTGAGTTACGTTTTGGGTAATAATTGGGAACATCGCGCTTAAGGTATGATGAGTAGCTAGCCACTACACCGCTAGGGTGTATGAAATTTTCCTAGAGGAGGAAGTGAGCAAGTGTGGCCTTTATATGGAATCTTTGGAGATGATATACCTTTTCGTAACTGAGAGGTTCGGAGTTTGGTAGATTTATGAGGAACGGATAGTTTAGCTCATAGTTGTGCTAGTTTTGAGAACCAGATATTGGCTAGAGTATTGTATTGATTGAGGCCTTGTGTTTTAAACATAAGGTGTTTGTTTGGCGTGTCGAAAGACGTGGAATATATTTATATTGTATTATTGTATAGGCCCTCGGGCAATATCTAAATATGTAAATCTTTCTTTTATAAAACCTTAACCCTGGTTCAACTAATCTCAATTCCCGACCTAGCTACACAGTAGTGTATTGGGAGGGTTCCTTGTTTGGATTTCGCTTGCGAGACCTCCCCCGCGCGAAGGTGGATAGCGTCAGGAATTGAGGAGAGTTCAACCAGTGGAATTTTTCAAACTTTTATATATTTAGTATATTGTTATAGATTATGTTACCGAGGGTTATCTTACAATTTGAGGCTAATGGAGCCTGATTAAGATTTCACGAGTAGAAACTCGGGTACAGGGTGTATGGGCGCCCTGGGTAGCTAGTTGATTTTAGGGATCGGTAAGGATCTAAGTAGTTCGACGTGAGAACTAGAAAGGATCGGCATAGTGATCTTGAGGATTGATGTAAGGACTAGATGATATTGAGGTCCTAGGCATATCTTAAATTTCGCGGACGAAATTCTTGTAAGGGGGGAAGATTGTAACACCCTCGACTTTTGGAGACTGAGAAATTTAATTTTGGAAAATTAAATTTAATTAAATTGGAGAATTTTAAAATTTGGAAATTTAAGTCCAAAAATAGAGGACGTTTCAAAGTATTCCGGATGATATTTTTGAGGGTACCATCGATCCCGGAAGGGTTGAGATAGTCGAAATGACTGTCATTGGGTCTTATTTCGGCTCCGGAATGTTTTTAAGTTGTTTTGACTTGAATTGGAGTCAACGAGTCATTTAAAGTGTGTATTAACATTTAAAACTGGGTTTGTTGTTTTAAAGGATTTAAGGCTTACGGATGAAGCCTTCTCAAATAGAGGAAGAAAGAAAGAAGAAGAAGAAAGGAAGAGAGAGAGGAAGAAAGCTTGGGATTTCCGGTCCAACCGCGACATCGAGGACGATCCAACCTCTACAAACCCGAGGCAAGTGTTTAATCTTGCTAAATAGCTATTTGTGTATTTCATTTCATAAATTGTGGGGTAAAGAAATGGATTTTTGGGTATAAATATCAAAACCTAGATTTTTGGGTTAAATCTTGAAATCAATGTTTAAATTGAGTATTAATGACATAGAAATGGTTGGGATCGATTTTGGGTTGATTAATGGGCTTAAAATCATAATTGTTGAAGGTTTAAGGGTTAGAAATGGAAATTTAGGGTTTAGAATTCATAGGTTTTGAAGAAACAGTTGAAGCCTTCAAAAATTGCAAGTCCGAATCGATTCGCCCCCTCAAGCGAATCGATTCGGTTTGGTAAAACTAGCAGGTCTGCATTGACCGAATCGATTCGGACCCCAAGCCGAATCGATTCGGCCTATTGCAGAAGCCCAGGTCTTTGGACCCGAATCGATTCGCCTGGGAGGCCGAATCGATTCGGAAACAGGGCATTTTGAGATTTTTCTCCATAGTGAATTCAAACCCTTTTTGGTTGGGTTTATTGATTTGGGGCCTTCTCTTATGATGTGAGAGATATGTTCTTGGAGACACATAAGGAGTTTCTCACACATTAGGGTTTTGGGGACTCCTTAGGGTAATTTGGGAGAAATGTATCCATGTATGTATTTGGAGTTATGTATAGAGATTTTGGGGGAAAACCTTTGGGATTGGGAATCCTAATTGTAGATTAAAAGTAAGTGTAGATGTGATGTGAGGCTAAGAACTCTTAGAGAGATCTTAGATTAGGGTATTCACAAAAGTTATCGAACCTTAGTCGAAATCGAGGGAAATGAGATTATTTGATGATTGAAAGAATGAGCTTGAGGCTTATAGACTATTAGTCATATGTATACCGATAGTCAAAATGATTACTAGGTTCTTTGATGTACTCGGAGATATAGATGATATGTGTAGTGAAAGATCCTACACAAACTCTTGGGTGATAGCCCCAAATGTTGAATATATATAGGTATAGATATATACATATGGTTTTGGGAGACTATTCATCATAGGAGAATGATTGAATATGTTTCAAGTATGGGATTATATTCACATATCGAGGTAAATTAAAGGAATTGTGGTGACGGCTTGTATATTGAGGACTATGTATACTTATAGCCAGGTATATATATATATATCTTATGCATATGAACGAGAATTAGTTTATCATATATAGATATAAGGATATGTGTATATGTGTTGATATATATCCGTATGTATATAAATGTATGGATATATTTATGTTATGAACATACATGGTATGGATACTTAAACCGTATATGGTGGTTTATTATTTGATCCTATAATTGGATCATATGGATGTATATATATTGTGCATGTGAATAATACATATACTTATTTGGTTAAGCATACCCCGCTCATGCTATCATTGGGAAGTTGCGCGCGTAGAGGGTGAGCATCCTGGCATATAATGCAGGGTGTGGATATTCCCCAGGTCATAGTCGTCCCTTGTGATTATTATACATATAGATATATATTTTGGGATGAGACGTGGTGGGTATGTTTCGTCTCATTGCCGGTTGGAACTATGACTGCTTCCCGGGACGTCGTGTGCGTGTGTTTACCACGAGATGGGTGTCGTTTAGTCCCACCATGGTGGCCCCAGTATTGCTACGTGAGCCGGGCACTGGGAAGATGATAGCACTGATGCAGTCTATCGACGATATATATAGCCGGGTATATTATGTGCATGGCCTTGTACATCATATGTAGTATGTACACTTGGCTATTGGATTGATGATGTTATATATATATGGTTAGAAATAAATACCTATATATATATATCCCATAGACGAAAGGATATGGACTTTTATGAAGTACATCTTAGATGATAATGGTGTACTAGATTGATGGGGGTTGATGTATCGCACATAAGGTATTATTTCGGTTACATCATCCCAAGGATATTATTGGAGGTTCTTTTATTTTATTTTATTTGTTTTCTTTTTCTTTTCTTCTTTCTTTCTTTAGTAGTTATAGTTAGTAGTAATGGTAGTATTATATAGTATGTTAAGGATTATGGATCTCTAGGATCGACATTGCCAAGGAGTAGTGTAACGAGGGGGTTCCTTGTTTGGATTTCGCTTTGCGAGACGCCTCACGCACGAAACGCAGTGCTATGTCGAGAGTTGAGAGAAGTAATTCTATTTGTGGCATCTCGGATCTCTGGTCTTGACCTTGTCAGGAGTAGTGTAACGGGGCGGTTCCTTGTTTGGATTTCGCTTTGCGAGACTCCCCACGCATGAAACGTAGTACAAGTTTCAGATTAGAGAGAGGTTTTGCCAATATTCCATGTGCATGATATTAAATATATAGATTATTACATTTTAGCCTATATATATATGTATATATATATTTATGTATATATATAGGGGTAACGTATTAAGACTATTAATTCTTTAATTATATATCGGAATTCATTTAAGCCTTTTATGGCATATTTGTTGTAATCATAATCTAATAGGATTAGAAATGGGTGGATCCTTAGATTATGACGGGAAGGTAGCTCTCGTGGATATAGGCTAGGCCTGATAAGTGTAGTTATTCTAAAATCAATGGGGTTAATTTAACTAAAATTTGAGGACGCGAATAGGTGCGCGCCTTTAGATGAGAGGTGAGTTGGGGTTCCACGAGAGTACGGTCTCACTTATTTATGAAATTAAGTACACCGGTATTTATTATGCACGGTTAACACACTTGCTAAATATTTTACACATTCGGGGCTCTGACCCGTTTACTTCTCCCTCCTCCTTGTATATATATATGTATTTCCACAGGTATCCTACCGCATGGATGCCGGATGACCTTCTATCCAGAGTCTTGGGAGCCGTGACAGGTGCGGACTGTTGCGGGATGTTTCATGTAGACGCTTCCTACTTCTTTAAAATTCTAGGTAGGATTCATGTTGTATATCGGTTTTGTATCATAGGGATATTTATATACATGTTTATATTTATTCCATTTCAGTTATTGTATTTGCTGTGACCCGACCGCTCATTCGGGTTTATTTATTTATGGCATATTCATGTATAGTGATTCCTTTCATTTCTTATAGTTCTTTCCTGCATCTCTCATATTCATTAGTAGTTTTATAGTGTTGGATTGTTATGTAGCATGTTTTAATTTATAGTAACATCCCGCTTATATGATTTCGGGTAGTTAGTCCTATATTATATAGTACCGTCAGTTGATGTTGAGACTGGACCATCTGGAATTCCTGATTTAATATAGTATAGGGCTGGCCACCCGTTATTATTTTAAGCGGGGTGTTACAGTACGCAACCAGAACACACGAACCCCCGAGCCGACAGGACGGTCCACGAACAAGGTATGTCCACCCAAATACATAATAGTACATATTATTTATCTCTATAATATGCATAGACAATTTCTCTACAATTACCAAAAATATACCTCAATTAATCATTCATAATATTTTCTCATTTATTAATAATTTAAAATCTACTAAATTATTAATTCCAAACCATAAATAATTACTGAGTATCCTAGCTAAAAGTAATTATTAATTTATATGTGGATGAATTCATTATACCCGTATGTAAATTAACCCACCGTACCAACACTTCCTCCTAAATTTTGTATTTCAGCATCGCACAGTGTATAACAGAGACATGAGCAGGTACCGAATTGGGAAAGGCAGAAGAGGACGAACAATTTAGAGATTCTGGCCCGTTGTTTGAATGACAGGAGGTCTCATTCGCGCAACAAGGGATTTCATTCGAATGGCCTACCACGTCGTTCGAACGAGGAATCGTCTTCTACCTCCACCTTTCCCAGTTTATGGGTTTCCCAGATTTTTTTTCCAACCTTCTTAATTCTCTTAACAGCAACACGAAATTTACATTCTTAAGTCCAGTTTCCAAAATAAATCCAAGTTACAATCATTAATATACTCAGATGCTTAAGAAATTAAGTCTCCAACATTCAACCGTGATTAATTAATAAGGAGGTTTCTTTTAGGGGAAATTTACATCGGGAAATCAACCCATAAATGAATCATCAATCACCTCTATAATTATATACCATTTTTCTCCAATAATCATTAAACTTAAGGGAAAACTAATCATCAACATATAGGTTTTCAATCCCTAATTTCAGGAATAACTCTACATGTATATTCTTCCTCTACATGTGGGTTTTCATCATCAAATCAAATATAAGCAGCCCTAGTTTCCAGAAATAAAAATGGGGAAAGAATTATGCATTGAGAAATACATTATAAACATAATTTATGCAAGAAAATTCTTGCCTTTAAATTTTATAGAGGAGAACTCTTGAAAGCCTTTGATCCCTCCTTGTTCTTCTTATTTTCCCTTCCTTCGGGTGTTTCTCTTTTCTCTCTCCCATGGCTGCTTTCTGAAGTTATGATTTGTGATAATGGGGGGAGTGGTTTACTCCCATTAAACCACTCAATTAAGTGCTAATCCCGACTTGGGTTATGGGCCCAACTTTTGGACCCTCAAATGGGCCTGAATTCCTTTTCTAATTAGTCTAAAACTCTCCCAACCCATATGTTATTTACCCAAAACCATTTTAAAGGTTTAAACCACTTAAACGAGTTCATGTAAACCCCAAAACGGGCTCTGAATTATTTA
Organism: Sambucus nigra; assembly: GCA_949130495.1. Lineage (NCBI taxonomy): Eukaryota > Viridiplantae > Streptophyta > Magnoliopsida > Dipsacales > Adoxaceae > Sambucus > Sambucus nigra. Next base: position 845,271,723 of record OX422207.1, on the reverse strand, counting down.
TGCCAAAATTATTACTTTTTATTGTGTCGCACATAAATTATATAATTTTCTTTTATGATATATAAATAATATATTCATGCACAAAATGAATAATACACACAAGTATGCCAAATAATAAGCTTCCATTTAACACATCCGAATAAGATATTTATTTAGATTAAATTTTCTAAAATTAGTTATTTATTAGAAAAAGGAATATTTTCCATTAATTAATTAAGAGAAAAATGCGGGGTATTACATTCTTCCTCCTTAATAATAGGATTCCCTCCTCGGAATCAAGAAAGTACATACCTAGATAGAAGAGTTCTGGATACTTTGCGCGCATGTCGTCCTCTATCTTCCAATTTGACTCATCCTCCCGGTGGTGCGCCCACTGCACCCGAACTAAATGAACAATCTTGGACGGTATTCGGCGCTCCCGTCTATCCAAAATGGCTACTGGTCTCTCCTCATAAGTAGCATCTGGATGGAGATCAATATTTTCGACATCGATGTACTGTTATGTTACCTCATCTCTAAGGAATCTCTGCAGTGAGGATATATGAAAGATATCATGCATCCGCTGTAAGTGTTTCGATAATCCCAACCGGTATGCTACGAGCCCAATCGTCTCCAAGATAGGGAATGGTCCCACGTATCGAGTTGCCAACTTTCCCTTCTTTTCGAATCTCATCACCCCCTTTATGGGAGACACTTTAATTAACACCTAGTCTCTAAAATCGAAGTCTAAGTGTCTCCTACCCGCATCTATGTAGAGATTTTGCCTATCTTGAGCAATCCGTATCCTAGCTCGAATCATCTCTACCTTCCTTGAGGCATCCTGAATGAAGTCCGACCATAGCAATTTGTTCTCCCCCTCCTCTAACTAGCATGAGGGGGAAGGGAAGGGTCTCCAGTAGAGTGCCTCAAATGGCGCCATCTCTATAGTGAATTAGTTAGATGAACTCCACCAGCGGTAAATACTACTCCCAACTTCCTTTAAAGTCCAAAATATTCATACGCAGCATGTTCTCTAGCATCAGGTTCACCCTCTCCATCTGCCCATAGGTTTAAGGATGATACGAAGTGCTCAATCTCAACTCTATCCCTAAGGCCTGCTGGAAGCTCCTCCAAAATTAGAACACAGACGTCTTATCCCTATCTGATACTTTGTTAAGCGGTACCCCATGTATCTTAACGATATCTGCAATAAAAAGTCTAGCATACTGCTCTGAGCTAAAATCTGTGCAAACCGGTAGGCAATGAGCCACCTTTGTTAATCTGTCTATAATCACCCAAATTGAATCATGCCCCCACTGTGAAGTAGGTAGCCCCGTAATGAAGTCCATAGATATGCTTTCCCATTTCTACACCGGGATCTGGAAGGGTTGCAGGGTACCCGCAGTACGCTGATGATCTTCCTTCACCAGCTGATAAGTAGCACATCTGGACACAAACTTCGCTATATCTCTCTTCATACTAGTCCACTGATACTGACGGAGCATGTCGTGGTATATTTTATCCCCACCGGGATGCACCGTGTATAATGAACCGTGAGCCTCTAATATAACGGTTCGTCTCAACTCCGCATCATTCAGAACAACCGGTCTCCCCTGGAACCTTAAATAGCCATCAAACCCGATAGAAAAATGCTCCACCCCCTCGGCTAGCAACTGTCTCACCAATTCCTAACAAATTTGATCATCCGCCTATGCTTTCACCACCCGAATAATAATCTCGGGGGTGATGGTGAGAACTGCCATAAATGCTCGGGTCAACTCATCATCTCCATGAAGTGACCACCACTTCGCCTTCCACACCGCTGCTAACTCCAAAAATGGCTTACGGCTCAGCGCATTCGCTACGACATTCGCTTTCCCCGGGTGGTACTGAATGTCGAACTGGAAGTCCTTTATAAACTCGAGCCACCTCCTCTGACGCATGTTCATCTATCTCTGAGTGAACAAATACTGCAAGATCTTATGATCTATGAAAAGCTGAAACTTTCCCCAGTAGGTAGTGTCTCCACACTCGTAAGGCAAAAACCACGGCTGCTAACTCAAAGTCGTGGGTGGGGTAATGTCCCTCGTGAGGCTTAAGCTTCTGGGAAGCATAAACTATCGGCCTCTCCTCCTGCATCAGAACCCCACCAAGTCCCCTCAGGGATGCATCAGTATAAACCCTGTAGTCAACTCCCGCCCGAGGTAATGCTAGAATAGGTGATGTAGTCAATCTCGTCTTCAGCTCCTCAAATGCCTGCTGGCACACCTCATCCCAGAAAAAAGGTATCCCTTTCCTCGTCAAATTCATTAAGGACCCGTCTATCTTCTAGAACCCCTGAATGAATCGACGGTAATACCCAACCAATCCAAAGAAGCTGTGCACCTCAGTGGGTGTAGTGGGCTATCCCCACTCCATCATGGCAGAAACCTTCCTTGGGTCCATAGATATCCCCCTCTCAGACACAACATGAAATAAGAACTGTACTTCTCTCAACCAAAATTCGCATTTCTCAAACTTCGCATACAACTGGTGATCCCGAAGTGTCTGTAAGACCACCCACATATACTCTGCGTGCTCCTCCGCAGTTCGAGAATATATCAGAATGTCATCTACGAATACTATAACGAACCAATACAGAAAGTCCCTAAAAACTCGGTTCATCAAATCCATAAACACTACCGGTGTGTTGGTTAGCCCGAATGGCATCACCAAAAACTTGTACGACCCATAACGAGTGAGAAAAGTTATCTTTGAGACGTCTTGCTCCCAGACTCTCAATTGATGGTATCCCGACCTCAAGTCGATCTTCTAAAAGTAGGCATCACCCCTCAACTGATCGAACAAATCATCTATGCTCGACAAAGGGTATTTATTCGAATTGTGACTTTGTTCAACTCTCCATAGTCGGCCCAAATCGGTAAGGATCCATCCCTTTTCTTGACAAGCAACACTGGAGCACCCCAAGGCGAAGTACTCCTCCTAATGAACCCCTGACATAATAACTTCTTAAACTTCTCTCGTAGCCCCCTTATCTCTAATGGATCCATCATATACGGAGTGCGGGCAATAGGTCTGGTGCCTGGAATTAGATCTATCACAAAGTAGATCTCCCGACTCGGTAGTAACCCCGAAATCTCCCCAAAAATATCTGATAAATCCATAACCACTGGAATGGAATCTAGAGTCACCAAAACCTTCGAAGAGGTATCCTCCTCAATATAATATAGATACGTGCTCGACCCACCCCCGGGGTGAGGCATCGCAACTAGGTACATCTCCTACCTCGGACTAGAGAAGACGATGGACCTCCCGAAGCAATATACACATGCCCTATAAGTGGATAACCATTCCATCCCCAAAATGACATCATACTCATGCATATCCAGTACTAGTAAGTTCGTAACAAAAGTAAATCGGCCAATCCCAATGTCGATCCCCTAACACACTGACCGTACTGGTGCCCCTCTACCTACTGGTGAGTCTATATGCAAAACTACATCTGAGGCCCCGTGTTAACAAAAGAGTGTGATTCACCCGTGTCAAAAAGTACGTGACTAACATGATCAAAGATGGGAAACATACCCTCAACCGCCTGTGGAGGCGTGGGCCCATCTGCTGCTGCTACATGGTAGACCCGATCGTACTGCAATGGTTGTTACCCCTGATGTGGGGTAGAGGGTGCTGGAGCGACTGGTGCAGCGGATCCTTAAGCCTAAAATGGTGGGCGTTGTCCCTACGGCACCTGCTGTCCTCTCTGGCCTCCCTATCCCTGCGCTGCCTGGTCCCCTCTCAAGAAACTCCTCGAGGTGTGGCCCCTGCCACAAGTGCAACAATTCCTCGAGAAGGTACCCCTATCAGTTTGTCGGCCCTACTCGCCCCTGCCCTGCTATCCTTGGTCGTGATGGCCCCGATACTATCATCCCTACTAGCCTCTGTACTGTCGGCCCTGCTGGCCCTATCCTATATGACCCTGGCCCGACTGGACCTGCCTCTGCCTATCATATGCACCTATGAATCATTTAGTATGATCGGTGGGTGGGGTGCCCCTATACTTCTTGGCCCCAGACCCACTACTCCCACTCGCCTTGCCCTATTGTCTAGATGACTCTCCCCCATGGCCTTTTCCCCCTTTGTTTTTCATAAATGCTTGTTGATCCTGATAATGAAGGAGTGCAGCGTTAACCATCTGTTTGTACGTCAGGAAAGCTGGATTTTCTAAAAGAGCCTTTCTAATATGCCAAGTTGACCCCTTAATAAAATGTACCATCCTCATTGGCTCTGTCCGAACATCCCTCCTCTTCAGATTCATAAACCTAGTCCTCATCTCGGACTGCATAGCTAAGGGAAAGTATTTCCCCTCAAACCTCTACCAGAACTGGTCTATCGTGAGGCTGTCCCTCTCCTCAACCATTCTCACTACCTCCCAACACTGAAGGGTGCCCCCCACCAACCTAAAAGATGCCAATATCTGATTCTGAATAGGTGAGCACTCCACTATCCTTAAGTGCCTCTCAATATCTTTTTTCCAAAGGCTAGAAATTAGAATGTCAGACCCTCCTGCAAACTCTAGAGGCTGGCCTTTAACAAATGCCTCCCTCGAGTAATCTGACGCATATCTCGATGCCTGGGCTAGGATAGCCACCTGCTGATGTGGCTGGCGGGGTGCCCGAGGTGGGGAAAATGATTTAGCATAACAGCCATCATTGTGGACACTCCCTGGGACACTATAGTGGCTATCTCCGCCGGAGTAATCAGCTGTGGGGCTTGTGGGGCCTATAGTGGCTGCGGTGGCTCCTGGCGAGGCTCCTCCTCCCCAACTGGCGGGGCTACTCTCTTAAGTCTACCCATACGTCCATTTTCCATCTGAAAGCAAACAAGATTCGAATTAGTATTAATCGCATGAATACAACGAGTCCTAAATATAGGCTCTATATATCAAAGGACGCAACACAGAACGTAATGAGCGCAAACACAAATCCTAAGGACACTAGAACCGTGCTCTGATACTAACTGTAACAACCCTTATTTTCTCACGTAAAGGTTGGTCAGGCACGATACACCGAAGATAGGACTTGTTTGTCAATTAAAACCATTATTAGCACATAGTAATTATAAATAAGTTATTTTTTCAAAATTTCTGCATTTGTAAGATAAGGAGCACATACACAATAGTCCAATACTCCAAACCATCACCACCACCACCATAATAATAATAATAATAATAATAATAATAATATTAATAATAATAATAATATCTAACTAGAGTGATAAAATCTCAACCGACATAAAATAAAAGAGTATCGGGCTTAAGCCCTTACAAAATTTCCAAATAGTAAAAGACTGAAGATGAAAAGATCCTATGCTAGAAATAACTGAATTTGGATCTGGAGAGTAAGCGAGATCGTAGGACTATCACAACACAATCCAACTATCCCTGTCTAGGAGCACTTGGGGGGAGAAAACATTTATATTTGGATCAGAGCCCGAGGTGTGCAAGAATTAACTTGGATAAAATATGAATATAATTATACAGTCTATGCACAATAATTATCCCCCCTTTTCGTCACTCACATACGTGTGACACCTCACCCCTAATCTAACGACATGTCATTCGTTCCCCAACAATTCTCAGATAATGAATGGTGAAAAAGCCTCAGATTATAAATGGGGACAATAGTAATAAATTATTTGAATCTACTTTCTACAATAAATTTCCAACAGTCAATTATTCAAGTCTCATAAATCTTTCAAAAGTGGCATAAGCATTTATTATGCAATAAAGAACATCATATATAATTATTGTCTATTTTCCTTAGGCAATTTAATTTATTCAATTTTAAGTCCGGTTAATTAATAATATATGTCCTTTCATATATGTGACACACTAGGGCATCTATCGTTGGTGTCTATTCATGATCTATCAACAAGTCCAGAGGAATTCTTTTATTCCTAAACGGACAACACAAAACACACATATGTTGGGGGCGATCCCTATGCAGGACACCTGTATACGGCCCATACCCAGTGGTGATACAGGAGCGGTCAGCGCCAACCCTACCTCCAGTGGGTGGAGCCTCCAAGTAGTACCTATATGGACTATACATCATCAAGTTTGCCTGTGCAGACGTGTGGTACGCGGTTCGAATGCGCAAACCCCCAAGCTGATAGGGCGGTCCACGAATAAGGTACGTCCACACAAATACATATTATTTATCTCTATAATATGCATAGGCAATATCTCTACAATTACCAATAATCTTCCTCAATTAATCATTCATAACATTTTCTCATTTATTAAAAATTTAAAATCTAATATATTATTAATTTCAATCCATAAATAATTACTGATCATCCTAGCTAAAAGTAATTATTATTTATTTATATGTGGATGAATTCATTAGACCAATAAGTAAATTAACCCACTGTACCAATTCTTCCTCCCAAATTTTGTATTTCAGCAGCGCACGGGATATAACAGTGACATGAGAAGGTACCGAATTGGGCAAGGCAGAAGAGGACGAAAAAATTAGAGATTCCGGCCCGTCGTTCGAATGGTTGGAGGTCTCGTTTGTGCGACAGGAGATATCGTTCAAACGGCCTGCCACGTCGTTCGAATGAGGCGTTGTCTTCTACTTCCACCTTTCCCAGTTTTTGGGTTTCCCATATTTTTTTCTAGCCTTCTTAATTCTCTTAACAGCAAAACTGAATTTACATTCTTAAGTCCAGTTTCCAACAAAAATTCTAGTTACAATCATTAATATACTCAGATGCTTAAGAAATTAAGTCTCCAATATTCAACTGTGATTAATTCATAAGGAGGTTTTTTTAGGGGAAATTTACATATGGAAATCAGCCCATAAACGAACCATCAATCACCTATATAATTATATACTATTTTTCTCCACTAATCATTAAACTTGAAGGAAAACTAATCATCAACATATAGGTTTTCAATCCCTAATTTCTGAAATAACTCTACATGTATATTCTTCCTCTACATATGGATTTTCATCATCAAATCAAATATCAGCAGCCCTAATTTTCAGAATTCAAAAAGGGTAAAGAATTATGCATGGAGAAATACATTAGAAACATAATTTATGCAAGAAAATTCTTGCCTTTAAATTTTGTAAAGGAGAACTCTTGAAAGCCTTTGATCCCTCCTTATTCTTCTTCTTTTCTCTTCTTTTGGGTGTTTCTCTTTTCTCTCTCCAGTGGTTGCTTTCTTAAGTTATGATTTGTGATAATGGGGGAGTGGTTTACTCCCACTAAACCACTAAATTAAGTGCTAATCCCGAGTTGGGTTATGGGCCCAACTTTTGGACCCCCAAATGAGCCTGAATTCCTTTTCTAATTAGTCTAAAACTCTCCCAGCCCTTATGTTATTGACCCAAGAATATTTTTAATGGTTTAAACCACTTAAACGAGTTCATATAAGTCATCAAAATGGGCTCCGAATTATTTATGCCAAAATTATTACTTTTTATTGTGTCGCACATAAATTATATAATATTCTTTTATGATATGCAAATAATATATTCATGCACAAAGTAGATAATACACACAAGTAAGTCAAATAATAATCTTCCACTTAACATATCCGAATAAGATGTTTTTTTAGATTAAATTTTCTAAAATTAGTTGTTTATTAGAAAAAAGAATATTTTCCACTAATTAATTAAGAGAAAAATGTGGGGTATTACACGTACTATTTGTTTTCTTAAGAAACTTATTTATTAAAAAAGTGTTTTTTTTATGAATTTTATTTTTGGTTAAAAACTGTTTTGTTTTGTATTATTTTAAAATTAATCTTTTTACTATTTAAAATAAATATGGTCTGCACCAACGGTAAGTATATGCGGTCCAACCACCTATACAAACCGCTGACGTAGACCATTTTTTCTAATATGATGGTTCGCGCTAGCATTATGTATAGGTTGTCCGATTGCCTATACATACCGTTGGTGCGGACTATTTTTTTAAATAGTAAAAAGATTATTTTTTTAAAATAGTAAAAGAAATAGTTTTAACTAAAACAATAAATAACGACACAATTTTTTTAAATAAATAAAGAATTTTGTTTCAATAAATAAATAAAAGAAACAGTTTTTAACTAAAAATAGATAAGATTTAATGTTTTATAAATATTTTTTTAATAAAAAATATTTTTTTATTTTTTATCAAATGTATTTGTTTTAGTTGGAGGTAAAAAAATTAGACATTTAGATTTTATAAACCTAAGGGCACAACTATCCTTTATTATCCAAAGGGTTTGGGAGAAGACATAGAGGGTGTGAGTATTTGTACCATACTAAATGTATGTTGAAACTTTCTCTCTATTATTTTTAGGTTCAAAATGTATGCCTTAAGACACATATTATCAAGATCCCTAAGTTGTAACTGTTTTAAAAAAAAATTAAACTTGAATGCCTTCTCATTCCATAAAGTGCATTAAGTTTCAATCGTATAAAAAAACATTAAACTCTTCTTTTTTTAAAAATGTTGATAAAACTTAAATAAGTATTCTATATAAAATAAAAAATTGTTTTTTATAAAAATAATATATTTCAACTATTAAAAAACTGTCTTTTATATAAAAGAAACTGTAAATTTTTTTAGAAACTGTTTTATAAAAAGAATTGTACTTTTTTCTGTAAATATATATAAAAACAAAAAAATGTTAAAACAATTTTTATCCAAAGCAATTGTTTCTTAAGACATTTTTTTAATAAATTTTATTTTTATTTTTTATAAACAGTGTTTATTTTTATTTTTAATAAACATTTAAAAAATATTTTTCATAAAAAATTAAACGTTTTTTGCCAAAATTTTCTTTTATAACAGTTAAAAGAAGTTAAAGGCAGTTTCTTATTAAAAATAGTTTATTAAAATAGAACATTTTTTTAAAAAAATAATATTGAAAATATAGACTTTCAGATTTTCATTTCTTGTCTAAGGCATTTTTTTTGTTGGGGAAAAGAAGTAAAGCTTTTTTAGTTTTGTCTTATTAAATATGAATTTTGGGTATAATAGTGGTACGTAGTTTTAAATACCACCTACTCACTCCTCTCACAATCTTAAAGCATATCCTTATGCCACGTTTCTCCTAAATCAACCTCTCATGTTGTTATCCATGACTTAATTAAATGTATTCGTGTGTGATTTAGTGTTTGTCAACTTTGTGGTTGTTATTGAAAGGTACGTTTGGTTGTTTTTTTTATAAAAATTGGTTTACAAATTGAATTATGAGAAGAGCTTTCTAACTATTTTTTGTTGTTTTAACATATTTTTAACACACACACACAATGTGTGCCAAAAGTTAATTATGAGGAATTTTTTGGGAAGGGTTCAAACGAGTGGATGTATGTAAAATTAGGCTTGTCAATGAATCGGATTTTATCCGAATTCGAATTCGAATCCGATCCATTTAAGTGGATATGGATCATGCCTAAAATCCGATTATCCGATTACCCGATTATCCGTTTATTAAATAGAGCGGATTTGGATTCATATACTCCGATCCGTTAATAATTCGATCCGATTAATATTTTTAATATACATATATACATTCTATATAATATATTTTTAATTAATATATATTGTATTTAATAATATTTTAAATATTTATTGTAGGAATCTTATGTATTTAGTCCTATTTATAAAGATTTATTTGTCTCCACCCCCATATTTTTATTTTTTTAGTTGATGGTCCTCTATGGAACAAATGACATTCTCTACAAAAAGAAGGAATGGTGGTTACAGGAAAGTT
>OX422207.1:845151972-845259472 GCA_949130495.1 Sambucus nigra | reverse complement strand
TTCAAAGAATAAATCTAGGGAGACCCAGTAAAAAAACACAATTTTGAAACCCACTGCATTAAAAGCTTATACCTTATTGTTGTGGGTCCCGCCAGAGCATCAAAATGTGCATTAAAAATTTGTACCCATTTTTGTCTTATGTGTGGGTTTCAAAATTGGGTCCCAAAAGTGGGTCTCCCTATCAACACTCATTTTCAAATTAACTTTTCTCCCACTTCCCGGTGAATTTTTTGATAGTTGTTTTTGTAGATGATCTCTCCACAAGGGATGTGATTTCGAGCAATATTGGTTGAAAGTTAATTTTTTTTACTATTTTAAAAAACTAATTTATTTTTATTGCTCGTTAATTGAGGTCCGTTTTAGAGAAAAAATTGTGCGTGCGTGTTTATATATATATATATACAAACACACACACCCCAATATGTCAAAGTATAATTGCATGAAAATTTGAAATTTTGTTTAAAAAAAATAAGTTTCTGAAAACAATATTTCATTGTTTCCAAAACATATAAAAAAAATTAAATTTCATTTTTAAAGAATAAACATGCCAAACACAAAATATATCAAAAATTCTGTTTAAAAGTTGGAAATAATTTTAAACACAATCAAAATATGTTTACGCCTTGTTTGATAGAAGAGGGTGGGATTAAATTTCAAATCATTAATTTCCCCCCAAAAAATTAAATTTTATGGCAAATCAGTTTTTTATGCTTTAGGTATTAATACATTAGTGTAAATTATAATTATTTTTCAAAACAAATAAATATTATCAAACACAATTAAAAATTAAAAATTAAAAAGAAAATATTTATCACGACAAATGTTAGAGCAACCCTTACGGGTAGGGTAAACATGTATTTATGCGGTATATATGTATGTTCCGGGTAGGGTAAAAAATAACAAAGATGCAACTGGCTTAGTTAGTTTTTTGTGGGGTCCACCCAAAAACGGAACATCTTGTTCCGCGCAAAGAAGGAGGAAAAAAAAAAGCTTAAGCGGAACATCATGTTCCGCCCAAGCTTTCAACAAAGTTTCCTTATTTGCATTTTGTACCCATATGTTTGCAACGGCTTGATTAATGTATGGCAACGACTTTATTTTTTATTTTTACGGCTACTTTTTTTTTAAATGGCAAAGGATATTTTTTTCTTATAAAAAATAGATGATTTCGGGGTACCACATAATAACATGGGACCTTTAGGGAGGAAAATGACATTTTGAAGAACCCTTAAGCGGAACATGATGTTCCGCCCAAGGGGTAACCCTTAACTGGTTACGGCGTCGCTTGAGTCTTGATACTCCATATTTACACTTGCTCGTAGCAATTTTGTTAGCTTTGATAGGTTATTTTTGGAGTAATTAAATGCAATTTTGGACTAAGAATTGCTCTTGGACCCTTCGTATTACTTTTTTTTTTACTCGTACTATGTGTCAACATTTTTCATTTACTCACCGCAAAAACAAAGACCAAGGACCAGTCTGAAATAGACCCATGAATATGAACACGAGGTAACATTTAATGCTTAAACACAAAAACCAAGGTCATGATATTAAATACTGGCTTTTATAAACTTGTTGGGGGTATTGTATATTTTTTTTTTTACACAGACGTTTTTTAAATTTAGTGTATTTTATGATAGGGAAACTTTATATGCCCGCATTGATACCGCCTGGGGATCGCATCACCCCCTTTTTTTTCTCTTTTTTTTTTGTTTGTTTGTTATTCTTTAGTTTTTAACAATTAATATAAAAATAGTTTTTATATTAGAAAAAATAGTTTTTTTTAATAATTTTCTTTTTCTTATATTTTTAATAATTAATATAAAAATAGTTTTTTATATAATAAAAAAAAACAGTTTTTCTATTAGTACAATTTTTTTTATAAAATAAACAGTTTTTATTAAATTAAAAAAAATATTTTCATAAATAAAAAAAATGTTTATTGACATGATATTGCGATTGATTAGTGCCGATGGTGCGGACCCACATTTCCGGACCCACATCATTTGTTGAATGTGGTCCCCACCAGTGGCACTAATTAATCCCGATATTTTTTCAATAAAATATCGCGATTAATCAGTGCCGTTAGCGCGGACCCACATTTTCAGACCAAAATCATTTGTTGAATGTGGCTCCGCACCAGCGGCACTAATTAATCGCGATATTTTATGAAAAAATATCGCGATTAATCAGTGTCGCTAGCGCGGACCCACATTTCCGGAGCCACATCATTTGTTGAATGTGGATCCGCGTCAGCGGCACTAATTAATCGCGATATTTTTTCAATAAAATATATCGCGATTAATCAGTGCCGCTGGCGCGGAGCCGCATTCAACAAATGATTTGGGTTCGGGAATGTGGCTCCGCACCAACGGTACTGATTAATCACCTAATGTCGTTGGCGCGGACCCACATTTACGGACCGAAATCATTTGTTAAATGTGGGTCCCCGCCAGCGGCACAAATTAATCGCGATATTTTTTTCAATAAAATATCGCGATTAATTAGTGCCGCTGGCGCAGATTCACATTCCCAGACCAAAATCATTTGTTGAATGTGGGTTCGCGCCAGCGGCACTAATTAATCACGATATTTTATTGAAAAAATTATCTCGATTAATTTGTGTCGCTTGCGCGGACCCACATTTCCGGACCAAAATCATTTGTTGAATATGGGTCCACGCCAGCGACACTAATTAATCGCAATATTTTTTTCAATAAAATACCGCGATTAATTAGTGCCGCTGACGTGTACCCACATCAGTTGTTTAATTTTAATAAAAAAAATTAATATTAGTAGGAAAATAGTTTTTTTTTTTATATTTAAAAAAACTATTTTTATTTTTATTTTTATTTTTATTTTATTAAAGATTGTTTTTTTTAATTTAAAAAAAACTATTTACTTTTATATATAAAAAACTGTTTAAAACAAAAGAATTAAAAAAAAAAGGGAAAAAGACAAAAAGCGGTCCCAATGCGGTATCCGCTCTTTATGATAACCACGAACATTACTAACTAGAGACATTTTGACTTCACATTTAAATATTAATACCTAATTTGATATTTCCTTTCAAATTTGAACCCTGAACGAGATGATATGTCAAAGTATGTAAAGAATAAGTGAGTAAATTTAAAGATTTATCTGACTTTACCATTTGTTTATAATGCAAAATTAAACTTAATATTAATATTGTGGACTAAACCATATGATAAAGAAAATAAGGAGATAAGTCAAATTAAAATTAACGTTATGGGTGGATTGCAAATAACTCTAATATTTAATGGCCAATTGTTTTGCATGTGATTTAAAAAAAAGATAATCAAAATAACTCTAATATCATATACATATATGTGCCTACTATTGTTTGAGATATAAAATTAGTGTCTTGCACCACAGTATATAAGATTTTGGAGCCACTCCATCAATTTTCATTTGGTTTTGGATTGGATACTCTAATATATAACATGGTATCAGATCAGGATATTCATGATCCAACGGTCCAATTGCTTTGCGTCACCCAATATAAATATGTTCACGTGTTAGGATCAAGAGACACCACACGTGAGAGGGAGGGAGTGTTGAAATATAAATCTCACATACAAAAATTAGAGTCTTGCATCACAATATATAAGATCCTGAGTTCCCTCCATCCATTGCCAATAGGGTTTTGGTTTGATGATCCGATATTTAATATCTTTTACCCATCAACGAAGAAGACAGCGTTCTTTGTTGCATCCCTAGTTATCGAAATTCTAAAGTGATATACTCTCTCTACTCAATAAACTTTAATTTATTTATCTATTCTGTTGAATATTTTCATTTTTTAAAGTATGTGAACGTTAATTTGATTGTCAATGATGAATAAATATTTGTAGAGAAATAATGACATACAACTCTACATATCACATATCCTAAAATTTCATATGAAATGTGTTCTAAAAATGGATAGAGTTGAATGTTTTGACATACAGGTAACAAAGAGTATCCCTAGAACCAGAAAATTATATACATTTAAAAATACATTATTTAAGCTTTTAGTGAAACTATAAACTGCTAAAAATTAATGTTCAAAATCCAACACATCGAAATATACGAGGTCCATTTCCAATTTTGTAAATATGGACCTCGTCCATGCGATATATGAAGTATCGCTCGGTAAACGAATTGAAACCTCATGCGGCACATCATGAATCATGTGTGTTAGATTTTCCAATGGCTTTATTCAAACATTCTACGGTTGGTCCATACAAACAATTGAGTGGGCCGGTCGTACTTATATAAGGTTGGCATGGCACGACACACCATGTGTCGTTTGGGCATAAGCATCACGTGACACATGATGTGTCCCGAGAGTGAGGCATATGGTACCGTTTTAGTGTTTTCTTTCGATGAAATTTAATATTTACACTACACACATTAAACACGATGACCAAGTCAAATTATAAACTTATCATCTAAAAATTTATTTTCTCATTACCTCAATAGGGATACTCGGTATTAATAAACAAAGGTTTGTAAAAACCATTAGTCCTATAATTTTAAGACTAAAAGGGTGACGCATGACATAGTAACACTTTTTTTAACCGTTGGTTTATGTTATAATTACATAGTTATCTTTTTTTTTTATCTATAGGTTAAAAAATTACACTTCACCCTATACTTGTTTATTAACTCATTTATAGTTATTGAATTAACCCTTTGTACTGTTTAATTTTGGAACTGCTTTAATTATGGTAAAGTAAAAAAAAACATATGTCAAATTTTGTAAACATTATAAACATAGGGCTTAATGTTTTGGAATAAAGGTTACTCGTATAACTTTTTTATGCCTGGTTGACACGTAGTAAATTAGACCCAGAACTTAAATGTTGGAAATTGTATGAAGATAGGACTTAAAAAAATGTATGAAATCACTTGTATATTTTGCCTTATTTTTTATGGAACCTTTGTCGATAATTAACAATAATTAAAAACATTGCCGTAATTCATAACCGTATTTTCTTCGGTACTAATCTCTCTCCATCGTTAATAGGGTCAGTCCTAAAATTAATAAAAATTGATAAGCGCCCATAGAAAAGTTATAAAATGTGACCATTTTATGTTTATTGATATGAAAAAATGGATCTCAACATATAAGTGCTGACAAATAAACTAATGGGGCATGTGCGATCGACATGCTCAAGGTTGTCCTTGATCCTTAATGTATACCACATATCTTAGGTTATATAAAAACTAATGCGTAGACATTGTAAAAAAATCATTTATACATCACAAATTTCTTAAAAAATCAGTGAAAAATAACTATTTTATAATTTTTAAAAATCGATAAATATATATCAATTTTTATGTATGTTTACACAAGACAATGAATTTCTTTCTATCATTTCTCAACCTAATAAAATTATTTAGAAGAGAAAAAAAAAATTAAGTGACAAAAGTATAAAACATCGTTGCTCACGAGGGTTAAAGCATGGGGATATGTGGTAGTTTTGAACAAAATTTGAAAGCAAATCAATAAAGAAAAATTCTGCAACTTATAGCAGGATGCTTTAAATGATATATGGGACGAATTTAATAGGATGTGACATGACGCAGACACATTTTCTTGCATCGACCAAGGGAAAGGAAATAAACAAGGGTGAAAATTTGTATTACCAAAAGTGGTAGCCCCTCCCTCATAATTTTGGAAACCTTTATATCACGGTCATTTAACCTTTGGGAAAAGTAATTTTTTTATTAGGATAAATATTTTTACCTTTTTTATCAATCGATTGACATGTCTAATACATATTTATTAGTGTTTGTAATTCATATTGTCTCATTATAAATATTAGTAAATCTGTATTTGACACATTAGTTAGATAACAAAAAAAATATCACAAAAAAATGCATATTTAATATTACTCTTTATACGAGGGTAATAATAATTCTATGTGTGTATCCTTATATGTTTGTGACTTTAGTTCCATTTCCTAAAATTGCTAAGATTTTATCGCATGCACTTTTAAAAATGTTGTAAGTTACGTAATCATTTAAAATCGTTCATAACTACTCTATAACTGCTCATCTTTCATTTTATAAAAAATGACACGTATTCCATAGGTGGTTACAATCGAACCAATAACTAAAAAATAAAAACATGAGAGTATCTATAAATAAATCTTAAAAAATGAGATTTTTCGGAATTAATTCATGGATTTTTTTTACTTGTCATCCCTCGTTTTATATCCAAATTTGTTTATGCACCCCCACATTGGTAAAATTCATTAGCTAATGTCAAAATTTTAAAAAAAAGCCGGCCTGTCCCTGTTTTAATCCAAAACAATATAAAAGTTCTAATAAAATTAAAAATTTTATAATAAATCATGAAAAAATATTTAGAATTCCAAAAATTATAGAAAAATAGTTAAAATTCTTGGAAATTAGAGAATATTATAGAAAAACAACCAAAAATATTATCTTTAATCTTTAACTTTTTTCTATAATTTTTGGATTTCTAAATATTTTTTAATGATTTATTATATAATATATTTTTTTTAAACTTTTATATTGTTTTGGATTAAAAGAGGGATAGGACGGCCTTTTTTGAAAATTTTGACAACAATTAACGGATTTTCTAACGGCAGGACGCAAATACAAATTATTTAAAATGTATGGTGCGAACACAAATTTCAATTTAAAATGAGGGGTGACAAGTAACAAAAAACACCTTGATTCATTAATTTTCATATTAGTTGGTTGGGTCTTAATATTGATGGAAATCGTCAATTAACGTTAGTTAACTCACTTTTTTTTTTAACTAAAAAGACCGATTTACCTATGAATACATTAATATACTTGTATACTATGCATCTATATGTTCAATATATATCTATAATATTAAAAATATATTCATATATAAATTTATTTTAATAAATTAATATTTAACAAACACCTCTTAAATAAAAAAAAGTTTTTATAAGAAAGCAGTTTTTCTATGAAGAAATCATTTTTCACATAGAGAATTTTTTTTTTAAACATTTATAGGGACTAATATCAAAAATAAAAAAGCATAAAATTGTTCACTAAAAAATCTCAGAATGCATGACTAAATGAATGTAAGCCCCTATTTAAATTCGTCAAAATCTTTCCCGATTCAAAATAAATCTCTTGTTCAATAAAGTTATAAACATTCATTTTTCTAAAAATATTATTTGTCTCCACAATTCATTAACATGTTGATATTATACCTTCGCAAAAGTTTTCATAATATAAAGCACCGATCAATATTGAAATTGGGATTTACCAGTTAATACAGGACAATTTTAAAGAGCCATCCATACTCTTGCCTTCATATACAATATGAATGTAGAAAGTAACAAAGTGATGTTACCTTTCTATTTAAAATACTTTTATAATACATCACTTTTTTTTTAAAAAGGTTAGTGTAGATAAAAATGTTAAAAAACTTGTTTATATAATAACGTTTTTTTAAATAGATTTTTTTTAAAAGAATAAAAAATTATATATAATTTTTTTTAAATGTTTTTTCATAAATAAAAGCGTTAAATTTTTTTATTTTTTTTATGAAAATAGTTTTTTCATTAAAAAAACTATTTTGTTATAAAATAATTTTTAATTATGTAGTGTTTGTTTAAATATTAATGTATTTTATTTCACACACACACACAGATATATCACAATAAAGAGATCCACGAAAATAATCACAAGTAGCATAAAGTAAAGATCACATACAATAACAATATACGTGGTTCGACAACTTGCCTAAGTCCACAGAGAGGTTATTGTTTTATTATAGTGTCTCTTAATGTTTTTTGTTATATCCCTTTGCCACAGGTCACGGTATATAATTTATAGATGCATCAAAGAAGAGACTGCGTCCTATAAGGAACTTAATTAACACGTGGATATATCAAGGAGTACCTAAAGATCTCTCCTCATATTATTGGTAACTAATTTGACCATATCCGTAAGTGTTCTAGTATATTTGAAATACTCATTAAATCACGATTTCGGTCGGGAAACGCTTTGATCAATCCGGTCAGGTCGGCTACTCTCGTGGGCCATTTGGAATGGATCCCCATAATTGCCCCTAAAAATTTTGGGCCTTAGGCCAATAACTTTTAAAAGGTCCGCGTGTCTTGAAACTTTCATGATCTATTGGCGTTCTCATAAATATGAGAAAAATACAGGGGTACGCTTGTCCTCTTCATGGCATATTTGTAATTCATTTAGATAGACAAGGGTACTATTGTCCGACCAGGCATCTAAATCGCCAAAAATCATTTTAGGAGATTGTGTTTGTCATTGACATCGGGTTTCAAATCGGAGATACAGTCCCTTTCGTTAGTTCAATTCACTATTTTCCTTGCATACTAAGCTTTGCTTAGTTCACCTTCTTTAGCGCCCTCTTTACTTCTAGGGCTCCATTAATCTTTATAAGTTTATATATTCCTTTCTTAAGCTTTTCTTATTGTGTAGCTGTAGCTAGGGTTTTCTCATTGTTTGTACAATTATGGAGATGCTAGATAATAAAACGATAATTGCATTTAGTCGTTAATATAATATTCCTGATTGGGTGATCATAGACTGTGCCCCTCTTCCTCTGAATGCGCGTGATGTTGAAAGGGGGAATTGGATTCATACCCTCTTGATAACCCAGGTGGTTTAACATTTCCCCCAAACCATCGATTCCTTATGTTCTTTAAATATTTTGAATTTTTACCTACCAAGTGTGCCCCAAACATTTGGAAGATTGTTAATAGAGTTCATAGGATAAACACCCTTTATAGGATAAAACTGGGCCTTGTCGAGATCTTCAACTGCTATGTGTGGTCGCGAACCGGTAACGACCTTATGTATTTAAAAACCAGGAAGGCTGAGAGGGTTCTGGCTTTGAATCTTCCTTTTTCCTCGTGGGGGAGAAAGGCACCGAGGCCCTATAATTTCAGACTATGGAGAGGCCCAAATGGGTTGCTTCCTTTTTTCTTCCTCTGACTATGAAATTCTGCTTTCTGACTTCTATCCTCTTTGCTGATTTTCTTCTCCCTTTACTTTGTAGTTTGTATAAAAATTAGGACCCTGACATACGTGAAATTGATGTCGATGAGCTTCTGATAGCTTGGAACATCAAGAAAAGGCTACCTAACAGCGAACATCTAAGGTCGGCGGCCTATCTGTTGGAATACAATAATACAACCACTAGCTACATCGCTCATCCAGTCGATAAGGTCCTAATTTTGAAAGCTCCTGAGGTTGGTCTTCTGACCCAATTGTAATAGAAGAGGAGGAAGAAGAATCAGGAGAGGGGAAGAGGAATCAGAAGAGGGAGTGGAAGAAGAAAAAGACGGCATGGCCCTTGTGATAACGAGAAAAAAGTTAAGGCTTCCTGAAAATGATGATCAGACCATCTTGTTTGATCGTCTTAAGTCTCTAAAGACATTTGAGGGTGAATCCCCCAGGGCTAGTGGTTCTATTCCATTAGATTAGGGAAAAGAAAAGGAAAGAGAGAAGAAGAGATAAGAGAAAAAGACGAGGAATGAGAGAGAGAAAGAGAAGGAGAAGGACGAGGATACAAAGAGAGAGGAGGAGAGGAGGAGAGGAGGGAGACCAAGAGAAAGATGGTCCCAAAATCCTATGGAGTCGCATCTCTTGCTGCAGATGCTAAGGGGTCTAGAGTGGGTGATTCCCTTTCTCTTGCCCCCAATCTATTGAAGCGGTCAGTGCTTACTGTCGATTGCGAGTGCTCTTCGAGATTGGGATCATCCCATCTTGCCCTCAAAACTGCTCAGTGGATGGCCATGCTAAGTCTTTGTCATTTTTTGTTATCTCGGACTTTCCCTACTTCTGTACTGACTTGCTGCTCTTTCTCTTCTTATGTAGTTATTGTATGATTTTACAACTCTTTTGGACAACCATGTTGACAAGTTTAGAAGTGAACAAGAGCTAAAAAATGCTCTGGAATCATAGCAAAAGGCTTTAGTTGAAGCTCGTTGGGCGTGGAAGCAAGATAAAGAAGAGCTGACTTAGGCTTATGATGAACTTGGGGGATCCCCGAATATGGTGCTCAACGAGAAGGCCAAGCTGGTCGAGGCAAATGAAAATCTATCCAGCAAGGTTGTAAAGATTTAGGGGGAGCTTCCCTAAGAGAAGGATGCTTGCTATCGAGAAGGCTTTAACAAAGCCTACGATGATGTCGAACAATATCTAGCCTATATATACAAGGTGGACTTCAAGAAGAGTTCGTACTAGGCTTTAAAGATTGTTGCAGTAGACCGAATTGGGCCATTGGTCACGGACTTATCCTTGACCAGGAAGTGGGGGTCACGAATTTGGTCTGTGACCAAATCGGGCGTGGCCAATGTCGGTGGTCACAGCACAAATCCCTGACCCACTGCCTTGGTCACGGACTTCTGATAGTCACGAACATAATCACGAACAATAGCCCTAAACCGATTTACAAGTATGACCACGTCCCAAACCTGAGATCATCACCCAATTTAAAAACTATGTAGTTACGACCCAAAGCCGTGACCATATTTTGTGTACAATTAAAGTTGGTCATGGCTTTAAGTCGTGACCATTTTTCTTATGATTAATCTTCGTAACGGCATTAGTCCATGAGTGTGTTTTCTATAGATGTCAACTTAGTCACGACTTTAGGCCATGCCCAAGCTTACTCTACAGAAAACATGGTCACGGATTTAGGCCGTGACCATCTTTAATAATAGTAAAAAAAATCTTCGAATCGTGAGGCTAATCAGTCAGTTGTTGCAAGTGCTCCTTGGGTGACCTCACGGGGGTCCTGTGCTCTCAAATCAGGGGTGAAGTGACCTCGTGATCACGGGACCCGTGTAAGAACTTTGAAATCTGGGTCGTGCTCTCAAATCGGGGGTCCCTTGACCACGCGATCAGTTTGTGCATGCTACATTGGTCTCGAGCAAGGTGTTGGCACTACCCACAGGGACGTTTGGGGGGAGTTGTGGGGTTTCACCCTCTAAAGACACATTTTTAGGCCTAAGTGTAGGCATTCTGAAATCATGACCATGCTCTCAAACCGAGGGTTACGTGACCACGTGATCAGTTCCTACGAGTTATATTATACCCGTGCGAGGTTTTGGCACTGCTCACGAGGTCGTGTGGGGGGCGCTAAGGGGTTTCGCCCCTTCGACGACACGTTTTTCAATCATAAGTGTGGATTTTCTCTGCTTTGGGACATGCTCTCAAACCGAGGGTCCCGTGACCTCGCGATCAATTCTTAAGAGTTATATTAGACCCATTTAAGGTGTTGGCGTAGCTCACGGGACAGTGGGGGGGGGGGGGGGGGGCGTTAAGAGGTTTCCCCCCCCCCCCCCCAATGGAACTTTTTCAAGCATAAGAGTGAATATTCTCTATTTTGGGTCGTGCTCTCAAACCGAGGATCTCGGAGTCTAGAAATCAACAAGAGAATACACGCAACGCCCTCCAAGGACTCGTAGCCCAATCTTCAGCAAAGAATCTTCACGCAGCAAGATCCTTAATGACACGCAGCCATACGGTGTAGAGACGCACTCCACGAAAGATGAACAAAAGCAAAGTGTTCTTGAAAACCAAAACAATTCACTAAAGCATATGGGAGTTTTGTGAATTGAAAACCAAAAAGGGATTAAACCCTAAAATAAGAAGCCTAAAAGAATTTTGCTTTTACAGTTTTTCTGTTCGTCAAAACGCTGTGACTTCTTAAACAAAACGGAACCATTTAATGAGTATTTATACAAAAACTGCACCGTCTCGAAATTTGAGCTCGTTCGAACGAGATTACATGTCGCGCGAACGAGATAGCGATGTCGTTTGAACGACATCACGCGACACTACTTGTCGTTTGAACGACGTACAGTTATCGTTTGAACGACAGTTTCGAAAAATTAAAAATATTTTAATATCCACTTCAACACTTAGAAAAAATACTCATTCTTAAATTTTGACGAAAAAGTCCGCTCCAACACTTAAAAAATATTTTATAAAAATCTCCCAAAAGCTCTAAGTGAAAAGTTAGGGTATTTAAAACATAACCTTACCAAAGTAAACTTCGCAGAGTCTTGAATGATGAAGAACATGATTAATTCGGATTCGTCTTTGATATAGATGACTCTTGAAGGCTCTTCGACGGTGTAGCGGTATATGTCATAACAAATTGATAACGGACCTATAAAATATGTCCTTACAATTTATTTTAGTTACTTTAGTAGTTTAGATTTACTTTCCATTCCATTGCTTTATTATGAGACTTTTATTTATGGATTTAGGGGGCCAATCGGTTCCACAGTGATTTATGATTTCTATTAGATATTTCACTACACCAAAATGGGTAAATTGGCACCCTTCCAGTGGCTAGCTTTGTCACGGTCATTGACCATGACAAGTTCGTGACAAGGGATTATCACGGTCATTGACCGTGACAAGATCTTGAAACTATACTTGTCACGGACTTGGAGAAGTTGAGGGAGCAACACAAGACGTGGAAGAAAAATATGCGGACCCAATACTTTGGGAAGACACGAGAGTCCATTATCCAAAGGCGTGAATCCGTCCCGCCGTAGGATCCGATCTCACTAGCACAATGGTAAAAGTTCGTTGACAATGAGATCGGGGAGCGACAATTGGCATCTCGCCAATCAGGAAGGAAAAACCGGGCAAAAAAGATGGACGTGCACCACTCCGGTCGGACGCCTTACACCGAAGTGGAGCATAGGATGATGGTAGGATTTAATTTTTTTATAACTACAGAAATATATCATTCTGCATTATTTTACTTTGTGAGTCCGATACTAATTCTACTTTATTTTATTTCAGAGGACAGGGAGTGGCCCTAGGGGTAGGCCACATAGGCTCAATACTTATGTGGCTCTTCGGACGAAGAAGGGGAAGGACAATGAAGTGTCCCCGAGCGTCGCGGACACGATTGTAAGTAATCTGACAGTTTACTTTTTGTTAATTACGTTATAATTTTTTAATTTACTTATTTTACTAATCATGTGCTTTTTGTCGTTTCAGGAAAAGCTTAAGGAAGTGCATGAGTCGCATTCTGATGCCGATAAGGCATCTTTGTCCACAGACGCACTCATCTAAGTGCTTGGCTCTGATCACAAGGGGAGGACAAGGGGGGTGAGCTCGCGGGTATCCAAATTTAGGATCATCGGATTGGAGACGAGCGACACCGGGTTAGGTTGAACGATGGACTCGCATGACGTGAAGTTGTCCCATTTGGAGGCGACGGTCCAAGATATGTTCTCATTCATGAAGCGTTCGTTGGGCGGTGGAAAACGCAAGGGGAAAGGTAAGGAGAAGGGTGGGGGAGGAGGTACGGGAGGACGAGGTGCAGGATTAAAGGGATGTGGACATCGCTGCTTCATCACCGACACGTGCGGACTTTGATGATCCACTTCCCTATTTAGCTCCCTTCGACCGACTGATGTCGAAACTTCGTTGGCTGAGCATGTTTATACTGGACATATTTGATGGCCAGCGGATAGGGCAGGGGTTGAGGAACCCTAATATCGTCCAGGGTGGACTAGTTCATGGACATGAGCTTCAAGACATCGAGTTCAAGGTGCTCGTCACGCATGTGATACCCGGGAAGGAGAACTCCCCATTATGGTTGCGCGAACAATGTGGCACAATGTATATTAGTGGGTGTGTAAATTCGTATATCGTGTGGCCTACTCACCTCCTCGGGTTTAACCTTACCCAAGACATGTAGTGACATTATTTGAATTGAATTGTATTATTTTTAAGTTGGTACATTTGAATTATGTTTGGATTATATCGTGATGCATATTGTCTCTATTTTGAATGTATATTTGCACTATCTCTATTTTATTTGGATATATATTGTTTGAACAGGTACATCATTGCTATAATATGTACATATATACTGGTGGGCAGTGGCAGTGGCAGTGGCAGTGGCCATACTGCCCAGCAATTTTTTTTTCAATTCTGCCCAAAATTGTCACGGTCATTGACCGTGCCAAGTCCTTGACAGCTAAAGTTGTCACAGACTTGTTACGATCAATGACCGTGATAATTTTTTATTAAATATCATGGGTTTGTCATGGTCCTTAATCGTGACAAAGCTTGTCATGGTCAAGGACCGTGACATGACCGTGATAATTCTAACGAACTTGTCACGATCAATGACCGTGACAAGTCCGTGAGAAAAAAAGTTGTCACCCCCAAAATTGTCACGATCATTGACCTTGACAAGTATAACTTGTCAAGGTCAATGATCGTGACAATTCGACAGATTTGGTGTAGTGTTTATTATCAGATTATTTCATTTGAGATTTACATATTTATTTGGAGTTGGATTTATTTTGGAGATTAGCATCGTGATATATTTTAATATTGCATGAATGGTTATATTGTTGGATAAATTTGATTATTATCTTATGAATTTTTTTTAAATGTCTCATATATTTATCACATGTTGAGAATGATATTTTATTTATTAACGCTCGATGTAGTTTGGCGGCGATCGATGCTCGAATACGCAGAGTGTTCCAAATGGTACCAGAGCATGGTCTTAGGTCTTATAGATTGTGAGTCCGTTTAGCTTCCGCATTATCGATCTTTGATCCCCTTTGTTGATTCATACTTCTTAAGGTATTAGGTCTAGCATACATGTTAGTTGTGTTTCTTGGAGATAGCGAGTTTTGTGTTAAGGACGTTGTAGGCATTGAGTTTAGAAATAGTAATCTTGATGTTAGGATCCTTAGAGTTGATTTTAAAAATGATATTTATTTGGCAAATCATTAGTATAAATTTTGGGTATATCTACTATCGATGCAGTGTTGTGATTTGATTTGAGAATTTAAGCTTGCGATATCGTTTGGAGATAGAATAGAGTGCTGATATGCAGGAGAGCATAGTACAATTTTATTTTCATATATATATATATATATATATATATATATATACATGTTCTATACATCATCCTACATCATGTTCTATACATCATCCGTGCATCACGCTTAATTACAAGCCCTAAAAAACTTTTTTTTTCAAATTTTATATTTTTTCCTTGAAATTAACCTTCTAATAAACACATATGCAAAAAATTAGATCAAAATACATTTTGTAACTATTTTTAAAAAATCCACAAAAAACTGCTAAAAATACCTTATTTATAAGGGTCTGCGCCATCAGTTTTTTATGGATTTTTTAAAAATAGCTAAAAAATGTATTTTGACCTAATTTTTTGCATATGTGTTGATTGGAAGGTTAATTTCAAGGAAAAAATATAAAATTGTAAAAAAAAAGTTTTCTAAGGCCTAGAATTAGGTGTGATGTACGGTGTAATGTATAGTGCATGATGTAAGTGAGCCTTCCTCTCTCTCTCTCTCTCTCTCTCTCTCTCTATATATATATATATATATATATATATATATATATATATATATATATATATATATATATATATATATATATATATATATATATATATACACTATTGAGATATATGTTGCTTGGGCACCCAATTGTGATATTCTATGGGTAGACATATGTAATCTTTATTTTATTTGTGCGACTTTATGTTTGACGTTTATACTTCATCGAATTTTGAGGCCGAAATTCCTGTATTAGTGAGGGAGTATGTAACACCACGTGATTTTTTAGCCGTAAAAATCTTTGTTAAATTAAATTTTGAAAAAATAATTTTTGGAATTTGTTTATTTTTGGGTATGTAAAAAGGTTGTATAAAATAAGGTTTTATGTGGAATTTAAATCGGGATTAAAATTTAGAAATTATAACTTTTTGTATAAAAAATCGGGGGAGAATCCGACTAAAGGAGGAAAAAAAATTAAAATATTTGATCGTCTGATCGAGCTGAAATTTTTTGAGCAAATTCGTCTCGCCCTCATCTACAACATAACAAAATTTCAGCCAATTCTGATCGTCCGATTTTTTTTAGTGTTTGTGTTTGATTAGGACTCAAATTCTTTTTGGTATATAAACATAAAGTGACGGGTTTAAGAATTTTAAAACACATTTTAGCCTTCTTAAAAATCATTTGCCTCCCATAATTTCATTCTCTTTCCTTTAGAAAGACTAAATCCCATTGAACACAACTTTCAACCCAAGTTTAAAGGCTCAAACTGTGTTTTCTCAAGATTGATCAAGAACGAGTCTTTATTGATTTTTCGAGAGGAACGCAGACATCCAATCAGAATTTTGAACCAACTTTTTACAGGCATGAATACTTGTATTATTTTCCTTTAGTATTATGCATTTTAAATGTTGCCTAAACACTAATAATTGTTGTTTTCTTAAAATATATTAGAGATACTAATTAGGGAAAGTTAAAAGTTATGACTATTTTTATTCAAATCTTTAATACGAATTAAAAGTCAAAACCTTGTATGTTTAGGTTAGAGGTTGGGCTTTCGTTAGATTATATGGATGTTCAGATATTAAAATAATTCATTTGACTTTTATAAATGGAATTTGACTCGTAAAATCATGTTATTGATGTGTATCTTATAGAATAGAAAATTATTGTTGTATACTTCGCAATATACATGTGTAAGTTGTTGAAAATTGGAAATATTTAATTAAAAAATGTATATTGGTTAAATTGGAATCTTAGAATTTAATTTGATGAATTGTTGTTGTAGGTTGAAAATATACCTTATGAGTTTTAATAATTTTATTAATAATTAACATTGGGGGGACGACAGGATTGTTGGGATAGTTATTGCTCGCACCTTATTTTAAGTTGATTGCTAGGTATGGGACTAGTAGATAGGCCTAAGTTGTTGGTAACACTTTCTAAGTATGGGACTAGTTAGTGTAGGTTTTTAAGGAGGGACGACTCTGGGGTGGGGCTTATTTTTATTTCTGTTAGATCATTAGCCTAGGTGCGAGGGTAGGTAGTGATTTTGGTAGGTATTCTTTCTAAATGATAGGTTAGTATATATTTGTATTTTGGAGACCTCTATGTATAGGACTAGCGATAGTTTGAGGAGTTTATGCTCGATAACAGGGTGGGGCTAATAGAAAAATATAAGAATCTGAGATAATTGATAATTAATGCCTAAGACTTAAAACGAGTATTAAGAATGAATTTGCATTGCGAGTATATGCAGAGCAAATAGATATACGGGTCAACTGGATATAGCGACATGAGTGTGGGTTGGCGTCACGAGTATGTGCGGGATTGACAACACACAGGCCAACTGTATATAGTGACGTGTCATAAGTGGAACCTCACGAGTATGTGAAAAGCTGACAGAAATCGAGTTGACTGGCAATAGTGAGGGGATGGGTGTGATGTGTAGAACCTTAAGTACGCTAGGTGTGTGTGGAAGACTGATAAGAGGACGACTGGCCATAGTGGTTTCACATGAATAAAAATATAATTGGTTAACTAAATTAAGTAAGAATAAGGACTAATGTTGATAACTTGTCTTTTCCGTGTTTGTCCTTGTTTGAAGTCAAGTTAATCAAAACCTCAATTACCTACAAAATATAATAAATTAAAGTGTAGAGGTAAGTAAGGGTATCAATTCACATCAAGGGGGTAAAGAGAGGGGAAACAATTGTTACTCACCTTTATTTTCTTTTTGAAATTTTTACTTTTTCAATTTTTTTTAGTTTTTTCAATATTAAAACAATCTGGGTGAGGATGTGAAATAACACTAACTAAATCAAAGATGTAAAGAACAAACTAAAAAGTGACTAAAAATATGAACAAGTCTAACATTAAAATAAGAGACAAAGTGAGGTAAATAAATGTGAGACCAATCAAGAAGTGGGACTACACCACAAATTCTAGCTATTCTAATTAATTAATTTAATTATTTGAATTTTCCCAAATTAATATCAAAATTACAGATCAACTCTCGTTGCAAGTGTAATTTTAATAGTAATCTTTTAGAAAATTAAGTTTAACCCCCCACAACTCTAGAAAATAGATCTACACTCCTTTTAATTAATCACCCGCTAGGATCGATTTATCAAAATTTATGTAAATCTTAGAAAATAAAAATTGAGTTCAAATTCAAGTAATAATACCACACTTAAGAAACCCCTATCTCTAGTTCGAATCTAAAATGATTATTATAACTAGAATTTTGATTTTCTCTTGAAAATCATTTACCCTCTCTCGAGGCGTAAATTTAAGGGCGAGTGATCAAAATTAACATTCAAAGAAATTTTTTAATTAATCAAACTTATTAAATCAAAATAACATCAAATAAGGGTTCACCCCACCCCTTGAAAGGGGATTTAGCCTAACATCATATTAAACACGATAATCAAATAATCAAAGGCTAATAAAAATAAAAGTAGAGAAAATAACAATCAAACCAAATCTCTTTGAGTGAAATTGAACTTCAATCCTTGAATTTGCACATCATCCATTCAATTTGAACCTCCAAATAATTTTTAATAATAAAAACACACTCAATTTAATTTCTCACTAATTTATCACTCACTAATCTCTAACAAAAATAATAAAAAATAAAATAAAACCTATTTACAAAATTATGTTTATTATAATTTATTTTCTACACTAAACTATCTCTCTTCTTCTCCAAGTCTCTCTTGATTATGCAAATGAGCTTTTGGGTCTTCATTTATAGTGTGGCACGTGGAGTTAGGGACAATTTTGGGAATTGGCTTGGGTGAGCATGTGGTTTGGGTGTGTCATGTGAGAAGGAATAAAAATAAGATTGCTCATGAGGGTATTTTGGGTACAAGGGTTAAAAGATGTAGGTTACGGGTAGTTTAGGAAATATTTGTTATTAGTCATTTAAAACACAAGGGTTTATTTTTGGCTTGTGGGTTTTAATGAATTTGGCTTTTTGATTTATGCAGGTAATGAAACGTGAATAGGAGATGTGTTTGAATGGAGGTTGAAAATGGGAAATGGGTTTTCCATGGTCGGATCTAGGTAGGCAGCGAGTTGGTTTTGGTTTCGGGTTTAGGCAATACCCGAGATGGGTTTGTGTGGCGCGGGTTCGGGATATTGCAGCGAATCGCCCGAATTTTAGCCCGGTTAGGTTGCGGGTTAAGGGTTCTAGTTCGAGTTTTGTATCTGGCCAGTTGCTCATGGGTATAAGGCAGGTTCGGCTGGAGTTAGGTGGGTCAATAAGGGTAGGTCCGTGGATTGCTGGAATTTTGAATTTTGGAACCGGGGTTGAGGTCGGGTACTGTTGGAATCGGGTAGAAGATGGGTGGTTAGGAGAGAGAGTAAGGTGGGTGTAGTGCTAATGGAGGTTGGGTGAGGAGAGAGAAAGTGCGTGTGGGTTTGTTGGAGAAGATGAGTGAGGGGTGATAGGGTGTAGTGGAGGTGTATGATAATAAGGCGAGGGTAAGGGTTTTGGTTAAGGTGTAAGTTAGGTGTAGGATGGTGAGGTGCATGTGTGTATTAGTGGGTTTATGTGTGTTTTTAATTTGGACCCTTAAAAATAAATAATACTAAAAAAATAAAACTAATAAAACTAAAAAAACTAAAAATAAAATCCTACTCTAAAAATAAAATAAAGACTCAAATAATAAAATAAATGAAAGAAAAATGAAAATAAAAATAAAAATCTATTAAAACAAAAAAAACTAAAATCCTAAAAAAAATGTAAAATCTAATAAAACTAAAAATAAATGAATTCCTAAAAAAAAAAATAATCCTAATAAAATAAGACTAAGAACTAAAAACTAATCAAAATAAAAATAAAAATAAAATCACACAAATTAAAGAGAAATAGAAAATAAAACCTAGAAAATTCTAAATAAATCTAAACTACATCCTAAAAATAAAACGAACTCAAAATAAAAATATAAAATATAAAATAAAATAAAATGGAACAAATCAAACACACAAGGTTCGGGACATGGTTTAGGCTAGGTTAGGGTAGGCTAGGGTTACGGGATTGGTAAATAGCTCAATGAATTGCATATCTGACTTGATTTATCGCTTTTAGATCCGCAAGACACAATTGACCTACAAAATAAACATTAACGCGCATAAGACCCAAATTGCCGAGAATTAGCAATTAAAATGCGTCTATTCGGGGTATAAAATGTACATTTTTGGTGCTTATCAGATGGTTTAAGTTATAATTGACATGAAATACTTTACTTAAGAGATTTAGGGTGGCTTAGTTATGTGGGTAGAGAGTGGTAGTTTATTTTTACTTGCATTGTTAATATATATCTCGTTTAATTTTAAAATATCGTGTTGTAATGTTTATCATGTATAAGGTTATTATCTAGATTCACGGACCCTAATTGGGAGGAGTAGCTAGTATTCATGCGGTGGGCTCTGACCCATTACGTTGACTAACATTTCAGGGATAGTGCGGGAGTAGCGGCATAGCAGTGTTTGGAGATATTTTTGGAAGTGCAATTTGAGATTTATTTTAGCTGCTTGAGTAGTTTAGATTTACTTTCCATTGCTTCGACTTTATTATGAGACTTTTATTTATTGATTTGATGGGCTAGTCGGTTCCACAGTTGTTTACAGTTTCTGTTAGATATTTATAGTCGAATTATTTCGTTTGAGATTTATATTTATTTGGAGTTAGATTTATTTTGGAGACTGGCACAGTGATGGATTTTAATATTGCATAAATGGTTATATTATGGATAAATTTGATTATTATCTTGTGAAATTTTTTTAAATGTCTCATATATCTGTCATATACTGAGAATGGTATTTTATTTAGTAATGCCCGACGTAGTTTGGTGGCTGCCGATGCCAGAATGCGCGAGGTGTTACATCTTCCTTGTACGATATTCCTTCGAAAGCTTGTAATCATCTTGACTGGACTCATTATATTGGCTTTGGACCCCTCCCTTTTGTATATTAATGAAGGGGTAATCTATCTTTTTATGTATTCATTTACTTAATTTTCACGTTCTAATACTTTGCTCGTGATCTGATGTGTATTATTTATAGTATGTTGACTTAGACTAATAAATTCCTCCTAGTTCCCATCTGGGGTAGATCCTTGGGTCGAATATCAGTTTTGAAGGCTTACTAAGCCTTCATAAATATTTGCAAGTCTTTAAGGGCAATAAACGAGCAATATAAGAATCAATCGGAGCTGGTCGGTAAGTTAAAGGATAGTCTTCAAGAGACGGGGGAGGTTGGAGCTTCAATTCAGAGGGAAGTGGACGCTTTATAGGCCAAGCTCCTGGATGCCACTTAGGTCAATCAAGTGGGGGAACTAATCCAAAGATAAAATTATGAACTGAAGAAGGAAGTTGCTCGACTAAGGGACAATATTCCATCAGGGTCCTCTCTAGTGCTAAGAGGGTCCTCTTTATTATCTACTAGGATGGGTTGAGTTGAAAACTAATCTCTGTAGAGAGGGATTATTGAGCTCAAGGGGAATGTCTAATGAGATTATATGATTGTTGCCAAATTTTAAAGAGATGTGACAAGGCTGAGACACTTATTCCGAATAGAACCTCGACAGGCCTGGGCAAATGGTTATGACCAAGGATGGACCGACGCCCCGATAAGACTGAAGGAAGCAGAGAACCTTACTTTTGCCCACGGGTGGCTTAACACCTTTAAGGAGGTGAAAACGCCTAAGGAATCCAACCTATGTTATAAGTACTAGATCTATTGTCCAGCCTTCCATCACAATACATTCTCGAGAGACGACAGGTGGATCCCAATAGATGGTATTCCCGTCCAGCTTCTGGAGCATCACTTAGAAAATGATGATGAGGAGTTTGTCCCACACCTAGACGATGGTCAGAGAGTGCGTATTGCAAACTATCTTTATCACCATCCTAGGTCTCCATAAGTTTTTTTGTATACTTTGGTTTTGATGTAAATATAACTTCTCATTCCAGTTAATGAAGAAGTGTTATTTACCAATATTTGATATTTTGAACCCATGATGACTAAACATATCTTATTGGTATATTGCTTGAACTGGAAAGAGTTGTTGCTCGTTAGCTACTTAACATATTTGTCGACCAAATGATACTGATTGATCACCTTGGGCCCCTTGCTGTTCAAGAGGTTTTTATCATTTTGAGTTTCTTAGCCGATTAAATGGTATTAAGAACTAGTGTTAGCCACATGTTATTATATGTTGGAACATTCTCCCAATCCTATATGTCTTAGCAGTATCATTTATCTCCTTTACCTTTTAGGTTATGATGTCACACTCCCTGAGGCCTAAGTAAGATGATGACGAGAATATACCTAGTAGAAGGGCCATTCGTCCCAGCAGACTTTTTACGACCAATAAAGTGCAACCAACCTAAATTTTCTTTATTGCCTAAGAATCTCCTGTAGGACTTTTGTTATTGTCGGGGTAACTCATGAGGTCTCTTGTGTTTGTAATAAGGACGTGATGGTTATGGTAATTAGAAAACTTTTATTGACTTGTTATATCTACTGCAAATCCTTCTCAACACGTGAGGCTCCTTGATTGAAACCAAGTTGAATAACTTATTGTAATCCCGGGGTTTAGCCACGATCATTTGGAAAAGGTGTGTATTAATGAGATGAAACCAAGAAAAATTAAGCAACTAATGCATAATATGAAAGTGCAAGGTCTAACTGGACTTTGTTCATTAAATATTGTCTAACGAGCAACATAACTTTAAAAATAAAAATTTGCTTAAACTAAATGTGCTAAAAAAGATAAAGAAGGCTAAAAGCAGAACTTCTTGAGATTGGCTGTGCTCCAGGCTCTTGATATCTCCCTTCCCTCCAGTATTTCCAAGTGATATGCAACTTGAAGGTCATCCCTGATTACTCTAAAGGGTCATTCCTAGTTTAGTCCTAGTTTACCATCTGATGGTCTTACGGCACTGCCGAGGACTTTCCTTAGGACATAATCTCCTACTAAAAAACTCCTTAGATTGAATTTTTTACAGTACTTCCTGGCTAGTTGCAATTGGTAGGAAGCCAACTTGATCATGGCATGCTCTCTCCACTCGTCTGCTAAGTCAAGCTCACTACACAAGGCATCATCATTATGGCCTTGGTCAACCAAGGTGGTTCTCATGGTAGGGAAACCTACTTCTAGTGGGATTATGGATTCCATTTTGTAAGTGAGCACGAATGGTGTTTCCCCAGTTGGTTGCCTAGAGGTGGTACGATAAGCCCACATAACATGAGGGAGTTTGTCCACCAAGTCACCCTTGGCTCCTTCTAACCATTTTTTCAGTCCATCAATCATGGTTTTGTTGGAAGCCTCTACCTGTCCATTACTTTGGGGGTATACCACAAAACTAAAGTGGTGCTTGATTCCATGTTCATCGTAAAAACCTTAAAAGATATTACTTTCAAATTTCATACCGTTATCGGTGATGATAGTCCTAGGTACCCTAAAGTGTGTTATGATATTTCTCTAGATGAACTTGTTCATATCTGAGTTACGAATGTTCGCCATTGATTCTACCTCTACCCATTTTGTGAAGTAATTTATGCCTACCAGCAGATACTTTCAATTTCCAAATGCGTTAGGTAGTGGTACCACTATATCTAATCCCCATTGAAAGAATGATCATGGGCTTGTCAGTTAATTCAGGTCGTTGGAGAGCTGGTGGATCATAAGAGAATGCTTCTAACATTTTTCACACATATAAACATAAGTACTTGTGTACCTTTTCATATGTGGTAACTAATAACCCTCCTCAATTACTCGAAAGGCTAGAGATCTTCCTCCTGCATGACTCCCATAAATGCTGTCATGATGTTCGCTGAGTAATTACTCGGTGTCATTTAGGTGGATGCACTAGAGATAAGGACCTAAGAATGACTTCTTGTAAAGCTTCCCTTTTGGGGAAGATAAAAATAGGCAACATTGACCCTTACCTAATGGGCTGCCCTCTTGTCGTCGAGAAGTATATTGCTCCGTAGATAATTAATGATGGGATCCATACAACTGGGGGCCTTTTTTATAAGGAGTACCTCTTTAGATACGACTGTCTTATCAATAATTGGATGTACGAGGAACTTTATCTGAATAGTTCTTCTTAGGTTGGAGTCAATTTCCAAACTCAGAGCCACTAAGGCCTCGGTGTGATTGTTCTGTCCCGGGGGGAACTTTTGAATATCTCCATTCTCAAATCCTATCATAAGTCCTCTTACCACAGCGAGGCATGATTCCATCCTATCATCTTTATCATTGAAGTCCCTACTCATTTTCTTGGAGACCATTCTATAGTCACCAAATACATGAAGGTTTTTTGCCCCTAGTAGTTGGGCCTTGCGTAAGCTAATGATAAGTGCTTCATACTTAGCTTTATTATTGGAGGCCTCATATCCCAATCTGATTCCTTGTTCAATCATGGTATTTTTCATAGTGATGAGAATAATCCCTACTCATGCTCCCTTACAATTAGAGGCTCCAACAATATATAGGGTCTTATCCTTAGACTGTGCTTCCTTATTTGTTGATTGCTCCACTTTCGGTGAGTCGATTGCCTGGTCTTATGTAAATTCAGTAATAAAGTCTTCTAAGACTTGTCCCTTAATTGCCATCTCGATTGAAAGTGGATATCGAATCTCCCAAGCTCGATCGACCACTTTGAAAGTCACCCACAGAGGTCGAATTTTCGCAAAACAACTTTGAGGGGGTAGAAAGTGATTACGATTATTTAATGGGATTTAAAGTAATTCTTCATCTTCCTTGAGGCAATCACCAATGCATAACCAAGTTTTTCCATAGGCAGGTACCGTTGTTCTATATTCCCAACTGTCTTGATGGTATAATAAACTGGGTACTGACCTCCTTTCTTTTTAAATATAAGGGCGGAGCTTACAGTATGGTCTTGTACCACAAGTTAAAGGTATAGTGGATCTCAATCATTTGGAACCTCCAATAGGGGTGGCTTGTTATGGAAGGATTTGATTTCCACCAATGCTCATGAATAGTCATCATTCCATATGAGGCCTTTGTCCTTCTTTAAAAGCTGAAATAATAGTCAGCAGCATTTCAAAGCCTTGGAGATAAAGCGATTGAGTGTTGCGAGCATACGAGTGCGCTTTTGAATATCTCACAACGTCTGAGGAGGATGGACTCTAGTGATAGCGTCGATATGATTTGGATTGGACTCCATTCCTCTTTCACTTACTAGATAGCCTAAGGACTTTCTTGACTAGACACCGAATGAACACTTATTCACTCACAATAAGCTTCATTAGATACTTCCTGAGGATTTCAAAGGTTATGGCTAAGTCCGTGAGGTGGTCGCCCATGTTATTACTTTTGACTAATATATTATCGATGTAGACCTCCATCGTGTCTCCCATATGTCTCTTGAACATCTTGTTGACCAGTCTTTGATAAGTTTTACCTGCGTTATTTAAGCCTAAAGGCATAACCATGTAGCAATACAACACAATGGGGGTTATAAAAGACATTTCATCTTGATCGGGTCCGAACAAAAGAATCTGATGGTAGTTAGAGTAGGCATCCAAGATACTTATCCCATCGTGTGTTATTTTAGCATCAACCAACTAATCTATTTTAGGAAGTAGGAAGTTGTCTTTGGGACATACACTATTGAGATACGTGAAATCAATATTGACCTTCCAACTACCATTGCTCTTACACACCACCACTGGGTTGGACAACCCTTTGGGGAACTGAACTTCCCTAATGGATAATGCATCTAGTAGCTTCCATCCTTAGTTTTCCATCACTTTAGCCTTCTCAGGGGCTGTTCTGTGGGCATTCAAGCGATCGGCTTGAAGGCCGGATCGACGTGCATGCAATGGCAGGCTACGTTAGGATCTATCTCTGGCAAGTCATATGGTTCCCAAGTGAAAACATCCAGATTGTTTTTTAGAAATGTAATCATCTATTTCTTCACTTAATCGACGAGTGTGGCTCCAGTGAGAAATTTCCTATTTGGAAAATTGTCATCTTTCTTCTTTTTACCTTTTTCTTCTTTTCCTTCTTAGGGCGAATAGCTACGATTAAGCACTTCCTAGATGTGGCCTGATCTACACGGATGTCAACCACGCCCTAGTCAGTAACACACTTTCAAGTTTTGGTGGTAGGTGGATGGAATGGTCTTCATAGCATGGAGCCAACCTCTGGCTAGAATGGAATGATATGGGGACTCAATGTCCACCAGTAGGAACTTAATTAGCTTCAAGATGTTGCCTACCCTAACTGGAAGGATTATATTTCCTAGTGGCATAGTGATCTTTCCTATAAAGCCGACTAATGGACTGTAGCTTCCTTGAGGTTGATAATGTTTACTTTTAGCTTATAGAACAACTCCAGGTACATTCACTACAAGAAAAAAACATAATTTGCGACATGTTTTAGCGACATCAGTGTTTTCGTGTTGCCAAAAGGTATATTTTTGGCGACATATATAGATTCTGTGTCTTAAAAGGTTGTTATTTTGGTTGGCTCCCTACTTAAATTTCCCCCCAAATGTCATTTCCATTCAGCGACATCCGATTGACATCGCGGATTTAGTCTCCTACTTTCTGCGACATGTGTCGTATGTCGCGAAAATATCACTCACATTTGGCGACAGGAGTTTTGTGTCGCGAAATTCTACACACCTTCAGCGTCATCATATACATGTCGCGGTATGTTTTTTAATTTAATTTTAAAAAAAACTCAAAATTTATCTCCCCCTTTTATTTTTTTCAGCCGAAATATCATTCCCTCCACAAAACCTCCTAAATCTCCCGCAAAGAAAAAAAAAGCCCTACCCCCCCCCCCCAAAAAAAACTCTTCTCTCTCTGTGACACCCCGCCTAATTAAATACCGAGCGATTACTCCTTTATTAAATTAAATCATGGTGAACAGTTGGTTCATTCTTAGCATCACTGTCGTAAAAATAAATTTTCCAATTTAACACCCTAATTAATTAAGCTAAGTGTCAAAACCGTATTTAAACATTACTTTCCAAATTTTATTTTTAAAGAATTTTTTTTTATTTAGTTATTAACAACATTACCAATAAGTAAGAATCATACCACAAATATCCTGGAATATAATCCAATTAAGTTAAACATTCAACATCCAAAATCCCAACATTTAAAACTTAAGTAAAACATCCATACTGAATAAATCCCATAGAAACAGTACTAGAAATAACTGAAATACAAATGTCCCAATAAAATAGATAAACAGTGGAAAGGGCGACACATGCCCCAATAACTGAGAATGATAGATGTAGAATCGAGTAAGTGAAATCGTCTAAGCAAGTGGCCTGCAACTCCCACCTAAGCTGCAGCACGTTCCTTCCAAGAGATCCTAAGTAAGACGCCCCTGTGGCTGGGCACCTGTAATATATACATATATATATACAAAAGAAAAGAGAAAGAGAAACGGGTCAGAGCCAGATAGTGTGTGTGATTTAAAATTCGTTTAACACGTATTTAAATTGATACAGGCCAATGCAACAACATATTAGTGCGACACTCTCTTGAGAAATTCTCACCTCTCTTCTAATGTGCACGCCTATCGTACTAACCTTCCCAACGGATTATCTATCATATATCACACTAATCTCCCCCAACGATTCATCTGAGCTTAGGTTATTCGTAAGATTTAAAACTGAACAACACAATTATTTAAAACGTAAGATTTCAATTTGTAACCAAAGTTCTCATTTTAATTTTATTAATCAATAAAGTTATCCAGTGTCATATTATACTTTCTCAAAACAAGTATTTACAATTTGAGTCATAAACCATGCCCTACTCACCAAATCACAGTAGGCAGTTCCAAATTTCAGAATTCCATATATATATTAACTACTCGTACAATATATATATTATAACAACACCCCAAATAAAACTATGGTTCGGGCATACTCTACTATCCAAACCCCGTATCACTCGTATTAAGGGGAATACAAATTCGGAATCACTCTCGAATTGTATTAACATATACACAAACAATATTAAGGCGAAGCATAGATTCCAAGTCTCTAAGAGGATGGCACATACCTGCGTCTCTTAGGACCGTCTGAACTATCCATTCGATAGCATGTACCAAGGATATCTATCTCCTAGGGTACGAATCAATATCCCCCCGAAGGCAACACAGGATAAGATCGTCCCAGCGCGGTAACCTCAGGGATAGCAAGTAGCGTGGGTATGATTTTCATACATAGATAGTATATGCATACACAATCATATAACTATACTAATATTACCATATCAACATTAGGTATATCTCAAATCCCATAGTTATGACATTTATCCTTATTCTCACATTATTAGTATCGCGTATAAGGGTTCGTCTCTAACCTTAATTCGAAGGATTCTTCCAACTTATTACGTAACTTTTATGGACTCTATCCTCCCAAGTATAAAATTCAGTATGTCTTCATTCATTCTCTATCATAACTACTTGACGTAACCTCTCACTTTAAATATGTAGTTTCATCGTTCCTTATGTAATTATCCCAAAACACGATTCTCATCTCATAATAAAAGTCCCAAAATTTTTCATATGTCCTACTGGACTTCCATATCTCCCAAAACACTTCATTAAGGATGTCCAATAATTATTTCACTATAAATTGAATATAACTCGTTTAAAAAGGGAAATAGAAGTCTGCCAGGAGGGGTCGATCGATCGAGGTCTGGGTCTCGGTCGATCGAGCCTTCAATCGATCGAAGCTCTGGGCTCGATCGATCGATCAAGCAGGTGTGTGAAATTTGTAGATTTGCAGTTACGATTTTAATCTTCTAACCTTCACCAATTTCATATTTTTCATACCCAATCGACCCAAAATTCATACCACAAACATTATATCATCATACTAGGTATTTCTAACGTAAATCATGTAGATTTCTAACACCAATCATGGATTAATGGCCCAATAATTTCTATAATTATCAAGAACCCTAGAATTCTCACAAACAGGGTTCTAACAAGTATTTCTATAAAATTTCTTCTTATAAACACCATAATTTCATGGGTGAATCCTCTACATGGCTAGGGTTTCCAGAATTATCATTTAAACCATAATTACATGAATTTTCCTATCTCAAATTGGGTTTTTCTTCCCTATAATTCATTCTTAATCATTCCTAAACTAATATGAAAGATGCATCAACGAAATAAGAAAGATAAAAACTTACCTGGGATTTCCAGAAGTCTGGTTTGGTGTCGAATTCGGTGTGGTTGCGTTCCCCATCTCGCGATCTACGCGTTGGTGGTAGCGGCGGTGCAAACGGGTGAGTTTTGAGCCTTGGAATGCCTTGAAAGCTCTCTCCTCTCTTCTCCAATGGCCGTTCTAGGGTTCTGAGTATTCTAACCCTAAATGACTAACCTAAATGGCTGATATAGGTTATTAATTTTCGTGGGTTTAATTACCAAAAAAATACAAAATGACTAAAATGCCCTCCCGGGTTACTAATTAGGCCTAAAAATGCCCCGAGACCCAAATCAAATCCCCGGGTACACTTTTCTGACTATATCGACCCTTCCGGACGCATCTATGCACTCAAAACGACTATACGAACAACTTATAAAATATTCACTTTTATTTATCAATATTTAGTCCCGACGTGACACAAGCACGTCCCGACTCAAATTTCCGAAATTGTCATTTTATTCACTCGTGACATTCAATATAACCAATATTATATATTACCTTTCTCATTAGTAATATTTCACAAATTTCATATAATTACTAACTCTCATCACGTTAATAATTATAACATAATTAATTTCTAGATTTTTATTAAATAATTAATTCACATTAAATTTAATAAATCCCCAAATTAATATAACATAAAAATACGGGGTATTACATACTTCCCCTCTAATAAAGGAATTTCATCCCGAAATTCGAAAAATTAAGGTATACATGGTAAGAACAACTCTGGATATCTCTCGCGCATATCTGCCTCGCGCTCCCAAGTGGATTCCTCCACATTATGGTGCTCCCACTGGACCCGTACAAGCGGAACTATCTTCGACCTCAATCTCGTCTCACTAAAGTCTAGGATAGCTACCGGTCTCTCCTCATAAGAGTTGTCAGGCTGTAAGTAGATCTCATCTATCGCGATGTGAGTATGGGCCATATCATCCCGAAGATATCGTCTCAACGACGAGGTGTGGAATACATCGTGAATGCGATGTAAATGCTCTGGCAGTCCCAACCTGTATGCAACCGGCCCAATCCTCTCGATGATGGGAAATGGTCCGAAGTACCTCGGAGCCAATTTCCCCTTCTTTCCGAACCTCATCACTCCTTTATAGGAGACACACGTAGTAACACCTGGTCTCCCACATTAAACTCCCGGAAGAACCGTTTCGCATCGGCGTAGCTCTTCTGCCTGTCCCGGGCTACCCGAATGCGACTCCTGATCATCTCAGTCCTCGCGGAGGTCTCCTGAATCACTTTTGTTACTAGCAACTTGTTATCCCCCACCTCGAGCCAACAAGTTGGGGAACGACAAGGCCTGCCATACAATGCCTCAAATGGACCCATGGCAATCGTGAACTGATAAGAGTTATTATAAGCAAACTATACCAGTGGAAGATGTGGCTCCCAACTTCCTCCAAAATCAAGAACACACATGCGTAGCATATCCTCCAACATCTGATTAGTACGCACTGTCTGTCCATCTGTCTGTGGGTGATAAGCTGAACTCAACCCCAACTCAGTACCCATAGCCTCCTGAAAGCTTTCCCAAAAATGTGACACGAAAATCTTATCTCTATCTGACACAATATTCAGGGGCACCCCGTGTAATTTGACGATCTCAGCAATAAACAACTGAGCATACTGACCCGTGGTATAATCTGTCCGCACCGGTAGAAAATGAGCCACCTTGGTCAAATGGTCTACAATC
The DNA here is from genome assembly GCA_949130495.1 of Sambucus nigra. Lineage (NCBI taxonomy): Eukaryota > Viridiplantae > Streptophyta > Magnoliopsida > Dipsacales > Adoxaceae > Sambucus > Sambucus nigra. The sequence continues at coordinate 845,228,672 of OX422207.1, read as the reverse complement.
ACCCTGATAGAGTCGTGGCCCCGCTGTGATGTAGGCAACCCCGAAATAAAATCCATGGAAATACACTCCCATTTCCACGCGGGTACTTCCAATGGCTGTAACAGTCCTGACGGTTTCTGATGGTCCACCTTCACCAGCTGGCAGGTAGAACACTTGGACACGAACTCAGTAATGTCCTTTTTCATCCCACTCCACCAGTATTGTCTCCTCATATCTTGGTACATCTTATCCCCTCCAGGATGTACCGCAAATTGAGACCCGTGAGATTGGGTCATTACTGTGTGACGTAATTCAGCCCCTTCTGGAACCACCAACCTCCCATTAAACCTCAAACCCCCATCGAAACTAACAGAATAGGACTCAGCACCCTCGGATAAAAGTCGTACAATATGTTCCTGGCAAAACGGGTCTGTCGTCTGTGCCTGTATCACCCTCATAACAATCTCGGGTGTGACTGACATAACGAATATGAAAGAACGGGCTACTGCGTCCTGGTGACCCAACTCCTTCCACTTTGCTTTCCAGACGTCCGCTACCTCTACCGGTCTACGACTCAACGCATCAGCAACTACGTTGGCCTTCCCCGGATGATACTGTATATCGAACTGGTAGTCCTTCATAAACTCTAACCATCTGCACTGGCGCATATTCAGCTCTCGCTGAGTGAACAGGTACTGCAGTGATTTATGGTCTGTGAACAAACGAAATTTCTCCCCCAATAAGTAGTGCCTCCATATCCTCAATGCAAAGAAGACCGCTGCTAACTCCAGGTCGTGGGTGGGGTAATTCTTCTCATGCGGCTTAAGCTTGCGGGAGGCAAAAGCTATAGCCTTCTCTTCTTGCTGAAGTACTCCCCCAAGTCCCCGTAAAGACGCATCGGTGTAAACCAGGTACTCCACACTTGGCTTTGGTAACGCAAGGACTGGTGCTGAAGTAAGCTTGTCTTTCAGCTCAATGAAAGCTAACTGACAAGCATCATCCCAAATGTATGGTACCCCTTTGCGAGTCAGATTCGTCAATGGACCCACTATTTTGGAGAATCCTCGAATGAATCTCCTGTAGTAACCGTCTAACCCCAACAAACTACGCACTTCCGTCAGTGTCGTGGGATGTCCCCACTCCCTCACCACTGACACTTTACTTGGGTCAACTGCTATCCCCTGCTTAGAGACAACATGCTCCAAGAACTGTACCTCTCATAACCAGAACCCGCACTTCTCGTACTTAGCATACAACTAATGCTCTCGTAGAGTCTGAAGAACCTGCCTTAAGTGCTCGGCATGCTCCTCCTCGGAGAGTGAATATATCAAAATGTCATCTATGAAGATGATGGAAAACTGATCCAAGAACTCTCTGAATACTCGGTTCATCAAGTCCATGAATACGGTCGGAGAATTTGTGAGTCCTAATGGCATCACCCTGAACTCATAAGACCCATATCTCGTCAAAAAGGCAGTCTTTGAAACATCCTGCTCCCTAATACGTAGCTGATGGTACCCCGACCTCAGATCTATCTTCGAAAAGAACGTTGCTCCCTTCAGCTGGTCGAACAGATCATCGATTCGAGGCAACGAATACTTATTCCGTATCTTGACCTTGTTCAACTCTCGGTAGTCCACACATAACCTCAGTGAACCATCTCTCTTCTTTACAAATAAGACTGGAGCGCCCCAAGGTGAGGTACTCCTGCGAATGAAGCCCTGACCTAACAGCTGCTCTATTTGATCTCGTAACTTTCTTATTTCTGCCGGATCCATACGGTAGGGTACGCATGTTATAGGTCTCCTATCTGGCAATAAATCTATGACAAAGTCTATCTCGCGGCTGTGGGGTAGGCCTGGTATCTCCTGAAACACATTGGAATACTCACTGACAACTGGGATCGAGTCCAAGGGAATAACAACCTCCTTAGAGGTATCCTCCTCTATATAATATAAATGAGCGGTCGAACCTCCCTCTGGGCGAGGCATCACCACTACAAATATCTCTTGCCCCGGAATGGAAAAAATAATGTTCCCACCGAAGCAATCAATCATAGCTCTATAAGCTGCAAGCCAATCCATACCAATAATCACATCGTGCTCATGCATATCTAAGACTAACATGTCTGCAGGTAATACCAATCTACCAATCTCTACCCCCACTCCCCGGCATATAAAGAAAATAAGCGACCCACTCCCCAGTGGTGAGTCTACACACGTCACTGTGCTCTCTGCGGTGGCTAACAACCCTAAGGCCTTTGCAAAATGTGTAGTTATAAAACAATGCGTCGCCCCAGTATCAAACAAAACCTGACCCATAGTACCATGGATAGGAAACATACCCTCAATTGCGGGTGGTGCCTGTGGAGCTGCTGCCTGGTGGATGTTATATACACGTCCATACTGTAACTGCCCCTGCTGCACTGGAGCTGCTGGAACGGCTGGTAGGGCTAGCACCTGGGCTGGAGCTGGGAGGGCAGGTGAAAAAAGTGGTCTTTGTGGTTCATTTCGGGCACCCTGCTGCTGTGGGGCCCTATCTCCCTCGGGACAATCTTGGCGCCTATGGCCGTGTTTACCACACCCAAAACATCGGCCTTTGAAGTTGCCTCCCCTCTGTCCCTGCTGACCGCGGCCCTGCTGCCCGTTACCTCCCCGCCACTGGCCGTGTTGGCCCTGATTAACACACTGTTGGCCCTGCTGGCCTTGCTGCTGACCCTGCCTATAACCCCCAAATCCCTGTCTGGAATCACCTGAACGAAATCGCTTAGCAGGGTCCCCCTGATGGGAACTCTGCCTGTGCTGACGAGTCTGTCCATGTGATGGTGCCCAACTAGCACTATTACCCCCGATCCTGCCCTACTGGCTGGATTCTCTTGCTCTCTTGCTTCCCTGAAGATGTAAGCGGTGATCCTGGCAATGTAGTAACGCAACATTGAGTACATCAGTGAAAGTACTCAGGGACACATTCCCTATAAGGTGCTGATGGATCCTCCAAGCTAACCCGTCCACAAACAACATAATCTTCTTGCCCTCAGTGGGTGCCTCATCTGGAACGATGGTGAGAAGTTTCGTGAACTCCTCCTCATACTCAGCTACGGTAGAATTTTCCTGCTTCAAATTTAGCAATTTCCGCCTCATCTCAGTCTGCACGGCGGGTGGAAAATACTTGCGGTCAAACCGCTCCCAAAATGTCTGAATCGGGATCGTGTCCCTCTCCTCCAAGGTGGTAGTGGACTCCCACCACTGCAAAGTAGCCCCCACCAGCTTAAAGGAAGACAATAATTGCTTTTGCACATCGGTGCACTCATACATACGGAGATGCCGCTGGATGTCTTTCTTTCATTGGCTGACTGTGACGATATCTGAGCTACCAGAGAACTCAGGGGGACGCGCCTTCTGAAAAGCATCTCTAACCCTCTCCCATGCAGATGGAAGCTGTGCTGGTACTGGCGCTACTGCCTGAATCTGAGGTGGAGCCTGCTGAACCACCGCTAACGCGGCATTTACTGCCTGAGCAACAATGGCGGCTACCTCATTAGCATTCATAGTGCCTTGTGCCGGAGCTGCTGGCTGCTCGGCCTAGGCACGCCTATCCTTCGGTGCACGTCTCGGAGGCATCTGAAATGTGAAGAAGTTTATTAGTCTACAGTCATTATCAAATCTCAAATAGCTGAAGACGTAAACGTAAAAAGAAGAATACAACAATCCTAAAAATAGGGCTCTATAACAAAAACGTTAAGCTGAAAGCGAAATAAGCCATACAGATCCTATGGACACTAGAACCTGATGCTCTGATACCACCTGTGACACCCCGCCTAATTAAATACCGGGCGATCACTCCTTTATTAAATTAAATCAATGTGAACAGTTGGTTCATTCTTAGCATCACTGTCGTAAAAATAAATTTTCCAATTTAACACCCTAATTAATTAAGCTAAGTGTCAAAACCGTATTTAAACATTACTTTCCAAATTTTATTTTTAAAGAAAAAATATTTATTTAGTTATTAACAACATTACCAATAAGTAAGAATCATACAACAAATATTCTGGAATATAATCCAATTAAGTTAAACATTCAACATCCAAAATCCCAACATTTAAAACTTAAGTAAAACATCCATACTGAATAAATCCCATAGCAACAGTACTAGAAATAACTGAAATACAAATGTCCCAATAAAACAGATAAATAGTGGAAAGGGTGACACATGCCCCAATAACTGAGAATGATAGATGTAGAATCAAGTAAGTGAAATTGTCTAAGCAAGTGGCCTGCAACTCCCACCTAAGCTGCATCACGTTCCTTCCAAAAGATCCTAAGTAAGACACCCCTGTGGCTGGGCACCTGCAATATATACATATATATATACAAAAGAAAAGAGAAAGAGAAACGGGTCAGAGCCCGATAGTGTGTATGATTTAAAATTCGTTTAGCAAGTATTTAAATTGATACAGGCCAATGAAACAACATATTAGTGCGACACTCTCTTGAGAAATTCTCACCTCTATTCTAATGTGCACGCCTATCGTACTAACCTTCCCAATGGATTATCTATCATATGTCGCACTAATCTCCCCCAACGATTCATCTTATCTTAGGTTATTCGTAAGATTTAAAACTGAACAACACAATTACTTAAAACGTAAGATTTCAATTTGTAACCAAAGTTCTCATTTTAATTTTATTAATCAATAAAGTTATCCAGTGTCATATTATACTTTCTCAAAACAAGTATTTGCAATTTGAGTCATCAACCATGTCCTACTCACCAAATCACAGTAGGCAGTTCCAAATTTTAGAATTCCATATATATATTAACTACTCGTACAATATATATATTACAACAGCACCCCAAATAAAACTATGGTGCGGGCATACTCTACTATCCAAACCCCGTATCACTCGTATTAAGGGGAATACAAATTCGGAATCACTCTCGAATTGTATTAACACATACACAAACAATATTGAGGCGAAGCATAGATTCCAAGTCTCTAAGAGGATGGCACATACCTGCGTCTCTTAGGACCGTCAGAACTATCCCTTCGATAGCCTGTACCAAGGATATCTATCTCCTAGGATACGAATCAATATCCCCCCGAAGGCAACACAGGATAAGATCGTCCCAGCGCGGTAACCTCAGGGATAGCAAGTAGCGTGGGTATGATTTTCACACATAGATAGTATATGCATACACAATCATATAACTATACTAATATTACCATATCAACATTAGGTATATCTCAAATCCCATAGTTACGACATTTATCCTTATTCTCACATTATTAGTATCGCGTATAAGGGTTCGTCTCTAACCTTAATTCGAAGGAATCTTCCAACTTATTACGTAACTCTTATGGACTCTATCCTCCCAAGTATAAAATTCAGTATGTCTTCATTCATTCTCTATCATAACTACTTTACGTAACCTCTCACTTTAAATACATAGTTTCATCGTTCCTTATGTAATTATCCCAAAACACGATTCTCGTCTCATAATAAAAGTCCCAAAAATTTTCATATGTCCTACTGATCTTCCATATCTCCTAAAACACTTCATTAAGGATGTCCAAGAATTATTTCATGATAAATTGAATTTAACTCATTTAAAAAGGGAAACAGAAGTCTGCCAGGAGGGGTCGATCGATCGAGGTCTGGGTCTCGATCGATCGAGCCTTCGATCGATCGAAGCTCTGGGCTCGATCGATCGATCAAGCAGGTGTGCGAAATCTGCAGATTTGCACTTACGGTTTTCATCTTCTAACCTTCACCAATTTCATATTTTTCATACCCAATCGACCCAAAATTCATACCACAAACATTATATCATCATACTAGGTATTTCTAATGTAAAGCATGTAGATTTCTAACACCAATCATGGATTAATGGCCCAATAATTTATATAATTATCAAGAACCCTAGAATTCTCATAAAAAGGGTTCTAACAAGTAATTAGAGAAAATTTCTTCTTATAAACACCATAATTTCGTGGGTAAATCCTCTACATGGCAAGGGTTTCCAGAATTATCATTTAAACCATAACTACATGAATTTTCCTATCTCAAATTGGGTTTTTCTTCCCTATAATTCATTCTTAATCATTCCTAAACTAATATGAAAGATGCATCAACAAAATAAGCAAGATAAAAACTTGCCTGGGATTTTCAGAAGTATGGTTTGGTGTCGAATTCGGTGTGGTTGCGCTCCCCGTCTCGCGATCTACGCGTTGGTGGTGGCGGCGGTGCAAACGGGTGAGTTTTGAGCCTTGGAATGCCTTGAATGCTCTCTCCTCTCTTCTCCAATTGCCGTTCTAGGGTTCTGAGTATTCTAACCCTAAATGACTAACCTAAATGGCTGATATAGGTTATTAATTTTCGTGGGTTTAATTACCAAAAAATACCAAATGACTAAAATGCCCTCCCGGGTTACTAATTAGGCCTAAAAAAACCCCGAGACCCAAATCAAACCCCCGGGTACACTTTTCTGACTATCTCGACCCTTCTGGACGCGTTGGCGCACTCAAAATGACCATACGAACAACTTATAAAATATTCACTTTTATTTATCAATATTTAGTCCCGACGCGACACAAGCACGTCCCGACTCAAATTTCCGAAATTGTCATTTTATTCACTCGTGACATTCAATATAACCAATATTATATATTACCTTGCTCATTAGTAATATTTAACAAATTTCATATAATTACTAACTCTCATCACGTTAATAATTATAACATAATTAATTTCTGGATTTTTATTAAATAATTAATTCACATTAAATTTAATAAATCCCCAAATTAATATAGCATAAAAATACGGGGTATTACACTCTCCTCCCCCCGATCTCTTCTCTCTTCTCTCTCCCCTCATCCGTCGGCCCTCTCTATCTGCTTCCGGCATCGGCCCGTCGATTCGTCGGCTCTCTCTCTGCTCCGGCATCGGCCCGGCGGCCCTCTCTCTCTGCTCTGCCATCGGCCGATCGGTCATCTCTCTATGCTCTTTCATTGACCCTCTCTCTCTCAGCTTCGGTATCGACCCTCTCTCTCTCTGCTTCGGCAGCCGTCGTCTCCAGCCCCCACTTTTGACATAAACGGAATAGGCACAAACGAAACCTGTCTTTTGACAGAAATGGAACAGGCACAAAGACAAACGAAATTGGCACAAACTCCAGAATAAAGGTAGTTTTAGTTTGGCCCCCTCTTTGGCCGGGAGTTTTAGACCGTAGTTTGAACATTGGAAGTTTTTTTCTTTTCTCTTTTTAATTCGTTTTTAGTTATGAAATTGTTAGAAATATCTGTGCAAACCCAACACCATCCTCATTTACCCTGCCAATTGTTAGAAATATCTGTTATTTTTAGTTCTGAAATTGTTAGTAATATCTGCAAACCACTTACGAATCGACCACCATCATCATTTACACGACCACCATCAAAATCGAACCGTCTACAAAACCCACCATCAAAATTAAACTATTTTTTGTAGATGGTTGTATCAGTTTGTCTTTGTGTGTGATTCAATCAAATTAATCGATTTGATGAAATGGGTTTCAAAATCGATTTACTGTTGTGGGATTTGAATCGATTTTGCAATGGGTTTGAAAATCAATTCAATGTCATGGGATTTAATGAAATAGGTTTTCACTTGGATTTAGGGATTTGATAAAATGGGTTTTAAAATCGATTTAGGGTTATGGGTTGTTTTGTTACGGTGGTGGTTGTTATGTGTTGGTGTGATAGGTTTTGGTATATGGTTTTTATTTGGGGTTTTAAGCAATTAGTCTCATTTACTAAGTATTTAGTTCAATTGGTCCAACGACTTTTTTTGCTCCATTAGGTCCCATGAAAAAACATGTTTGTTCCAATAGGTCCTATTTGTAAACATATAGTGAATATTCACTATATGTACAAATAGGACCTATTAAGGAAAAACTATTGCAATAGGACCTATTAGGAAAGGACCCATATAAATAGGACTTAATATGAAGATCCCCTTTTTATTTTTGTTTTTAATGTGTTAGCTTACATGGATGGAAAATGAGATCAAATTAATTATTTTTTAAGTTTTAGCCTACCTGATGACACATCATTTTTATATCTGGATGACATATCATCACACTGTTAGTGATAGATAATAGTGTTAACATGACAATAAAATGAAAGTACAGTGTTATAAACGCCAAAAAAAATTTTAGTGATCAAGATGAAAAATCATGTAAAGTTCGTGGCATATTTGCCTTGGAATCATGCATGCGGATCATGATCATTTGTAGTCGTGATGTCAATCCAAGTGATGCATTTATTAATTTCTAAATTGTATGGTTATATTCTGACATGTATTGATTTTGAATTCAAGAGCAGGAAATCGACGTGAAACCTGACATTGTGAAATTCTTCAAGACATCTCATTGGAGTAAGAGAAAGGTTGATTGGATGAATGATAAGTGCAAGGATACACATGCATGTTCCAGTTCTTTCCCCCTTTTATCCGTTTTGGTATTTTATAAAACAAACCTTCTAACATTAGTCTTTTTGTCTTCATATTGTTTGTTTATCTAACATTAGTTTAATGAAAAAAACATTTTCCCTCATACATATTTTTTACTTTTTTTTTAAATGGTAGGACGAATTTCTAAAACTAGATGCGAGATCGAACCAGCCCGATGCAGTTCAACTGTCACAGGAGGAGATAGAAATTGAGGTTCTTAGGAAGAAGTCAGGATATTTGAGAGGATTCGATGTCAAGATAAAGCCCTCTGACACTTCAATAGTCATTGCACAGTCCCAGTCTCATAATAGAAAGCTGAGAAACTTGAAAGATAGGATATCATCTCATGAAGAACTAATCGCTGCTCAGAATAAAAGATTTGAGAATCTGCAGACATTATTGGACCAAAACGAGACACTTTTAAGAAGTCATGGCGCGAAGAGTTCATCAGGTGGTTATCAAAATGCAAATGAAATGTGGTTAGTCTTAAAGTCTCAAACTCTCTTCAAAAATTGTAGTATTAAATAGAAAAATGGCCTAAAATAGTGACAAAAGTAGCCAAACGTAAAATGGCTTAGTTTATGAGCTTAGTTAGTTAAATTGGTGGAAGGGATTTGTTGGTGGTTTGGTTTTGGAATTGCCTGTTGCTGTTGAGTTTATTTTAAATGTTGAAACAGGGTGGGTTTAATGAATAAATAAAGGAAACTATGTCGAAAATTTCCAAAATTACTAAACGTTTGAAATTAATTAAATATATGTCGTTAGAGGGTGTAAACCAGAAATAATACCCAAACGACCCCGCAAGAGGCACGAACACCTCGCACGGGATGTAAAAACTGACCACCTAGTCACGGGACTATCGGTTTGAGAATACGACGATAGTTTTCAAAAATCTAGATTTAGGCTTAAAACATGCTGTTAGAGGGAGAAAACTCAAAACCTCTCCAAACTTAGGCATAGGCTTAAAACACGTAAAAATTACTGCATAGTCACGAGACACTCGTTTCGAGAATACGACTATAATTTGTAAAAATCTAGACTTAAGCTTAAAAATATGGCGTTAGCGGGTGAAAATCCACAACAACCCTTAAACGGCCCCGTAAGAGACACGAACTCCTCCCACAGGACCAACGTAGCATGTAGGAACTTGCCTCGTAGCCACTAGACTCTCGGTTTGAGAATACAAGGATAATTTGTAAAATTTAGACTTAGGCTTAAAACATAACATTAGAGGGTAAAAATCCAAAACAACGACCAAACAACTTTGTAAGAGGAACGAACACCTCCCACGGGACCAACTTAACACGTAGGGACTTACTGCGTAGTCATAAGACTCACGTTTCGAGAATACAATAATAATTTACAAATATCTAGACTTAGGCTTAAAAATATGTCGTTAGAGGGCAAAAACCCAAAACAACTCCCAAACGGCCCAGTAAGAGGCACAAACACCTCCCACGGGACCAACGCAACACGTAGGGGCTTGTCTCGAAGTCACGGGACTCTCGGGTTCATAATACGAGGATAATTTGCTAAATTTAATCTTAGGCTTAAAACATGACTTTAGAGGGTGAAAATTCAAAACAACGCTCAAACGACCCCATAAGAGGCACGAACAACTCACACGAGACCAATGTAACACGTAAGAACTTACAGCGTAGTCACGAGACTCTCGTTTTGAGCATACGACGATAATTTGCAAAAATCTAGACTTAGGCTTAAAAATATGTCATTAGCGGGTGAAAATCCAAAATAGCCCCTAAACGGTCCCGTAAGAGTCACATACACCTCCCACGGGACAAACTTAATACGTAGGGACTTAACACGTAGTCACGAGGCTGTTGGTTTGAGAATACGATGATAATTTGCAAAATTTATACTTAGGCATAAAACATGACTTTAGAGGGTGAAAATCCAAAACAACGCCCAAACGACCACGTAAGAGGCACGAACAGCTCACACGAGACCAATGTAACACGTAGGAACTTACCACGTAGTCACGGGACTCTCGGGTTGCGAATACGACGATAAATTGCAAAATCTAGAATTAGGCTTAAAAATATGACGTTAGCGGGTGAAAACCCAAAATAGCCCCTAAACGGCCTCGTAAGAGGCACGAACACCTCCCACGGGACCAACGTAACACGTAGGGGCATACTATGTAGCCACTAGACTCTTGGGTTGAGAATACGAGGATAATTTGCAAAATTTTGACTTAGGCTTAAAACATGACTTTAGGGGGTGAAAATCCAAAACAATGCCCAAACGACCCCGTAAGAGGCACAAAATACTCACACGAGACCAATGTAAAATGTAGGAACTTACCTGTAGTCACGAGACTATCGTTTTGAGAATACGATGATAATCTGCAAAAATCTAGACTTAGGCTTAAAAATATGCCATTAGAGGGTGAAAACCCAAAAAAGCCCCTATGCGGATCGTAAGAGGCATGAACACCTGCCACGGGACCAGCGTAACACGTAGGGACTTACCATGTAGTCACGGGACTTCCAGTTTGAGAGTACGAGGATAATTTGCAAAATTTAGACTTAGGCTTAAAACTTGACTTTAGAAGGTGAAAATTCAAAACGCCCAAACGACCCCGTAAGAGGCATGAACAACTTACGCGAGACTAATGTAACACGTAGGAACTTACAGCATAGTCACGAGAGTCTCGTTTCGAGAATACGACGATAATTTGCAAAAATCTAGACTTAGACTTAAAAATATGACGTTAGAGGGTGAAAACCAAAAATTGCTTCCAACGGGTGAACCTTTTTATCGATTGAGTTATTTATGAGGCTATTTATGTTTAATCGTTGGAAGGGAGTTGTTGATTATTTATTTATGGCTTTTGTTGATGTCGTTGAGTTTATTTAAATGTTAAACAGGTTGGATTTCTTGAATAAATAAAGGAAACTCTGCCGAATTTTTTTAAAATTATTAAGTGTTTTAAATTGATAAACTCAAACATGAGTTTAGGAAACATGTTGAGAAGTGGGGGTGGAGCATGTAACTAAAGTAATACAATTGTTGGAAGGGAGTTGTTGATTATTTATTTATGGCTTTTGTTGATGTCGTTGAGTTTATTTAAATATTAAACATGTTGGATTTCTTGAATAAACAAAGGAAATTCTGCCGAATTTTTTGAAATTATTAAGTGTTTTAAATTGATTAACTCAAACATAAGTTTAGGAAACATGTTGAGAAGTGGGGGTGGAGCGTGTAACTAAAGTAAGATCATTGTTGAAATAGATTTGTTGATTATTTATTTACGGCTTTTGTTGATGTCTCCGAGTTAATTTTAAATGTTAAAACAGGTTGGATTTCGTGAATAAACAAAGGAAACTCTGTCGAAAGTTTTTAAAATTATAAAGCGTTCTAAATTGATTCATTCAAACATACCCGAATTTGAAAATTGAGCGTCGAGGCGCAAAAATGTCAAATGACAATAAAAAATAGCAAAAAGGGGCACACTTGTGATAAAAGTAGATTTTTTTCCATATTATGCAATCCGATTATGGTTAACACGTGTTTATTTGTTTCTTATCACATATTGATGATGGTTTTCATTGGGGGTGGAGCGTGTAACTAAAGTAAGACCATTGTTGGAAGAGATTTGTTGATTATTTATTTATGGCTTTTGTTGATGTCTCCGAGTTAATTTTAAATGTTAAAAAAGGTTGGATTTCATGAATAAATAAAGGAAACTCTATCGAAATTTTTTAAAATTATGAAGCGTTCTAAATTGATTAATTCAAACATACCCGAATTTGAAAATTGAGCGTCGGGGCGCGAAAATGTCAAACTACTATCAAAAATAGCAAATAGGGGCACACTTGATATAAAAGTAGATTTTTTTCCGTATTATGCAATCCGATTATGGTTAACACGTGTTTATTTGTTTCTTGTCACAGATTGATGATGGATTTCATTGGGCTAGGTGATTGGATGACTCAAAGTTTCTCGCAAAATATGTATTGTTTTTGTAGTTGGTATTACTTTGAACATTTTTTGTAATTATATTCACTTGAATGAAATGAATTGTCTTTTAACGAAGAATTTTTTATTTGAATATGGTGTCATTTTATGTGATAGTTTGGATGCACATTTATAGAGGTTATATCATGGCAAAAATTTATATATATGCATCTTTCAATCTTCTTTTGGAATTATTTATTGAAAAAAAAAATCTCTTTTAGCGACATAACTTGGGTGTGGCTAAAAATCAAATCATATTCTGAATAATGACTTTTAGTGGCATTATAAATGACGTTTAGCGACATACATTCTCGCCTAATTAGATGACATTTTGCGACGTGTTTATCATGTCGCCAAAAGAAGACATTTCGCGACATGCTATGTATGTCGCCTAAAATATGACATTTCGCGACATGCATTGCATGTCGCCTAAAGAATGACTTTCCGCGACACGTAATGCATGTCGCGTAAAGAACTAAATTCTGCGACATGTATGGCATGTCGCGTAAAGAACTACATTCCGCGACATGTCATTATGTCGCGAAAGGGATGATATTATTTAATAAGAAAAATAAATATGAATATATATTTTAATAAATATATACATTTCGCGAAATGTATCCTGTCGTGATTGGTATATACATTCCGCGACATAGATATGTATGTCGAGGAATACATTCCTAGACGGGGCTACCACGACACGTACACGACATGCAATCTTATGTCGCGAAATGTCTTTTGCGACATAATTAATATATTTCGCGACATATTTTCTGTGTTGCGAAATGTGTTCTTTCTTGTAGTGATTAACTCTAATAAGCTCCCTTGATCAATGAGCATCATGTCAACGTCTCAATTTGCAATTCTAAGGGTGATTACCAATGCGTTATGATGTGGGGTTCTTACCCTAACCAAATCTTCTTCTATGAAAACGATATGCTTGGTGTAGTCGACATCCTCTGGTCGCCAAAGTTTACCTGAGTTTTGGCTGGGTCAATTTGAAAAGCCTTTATGACGACCATCACCTTATTAAGATCCATCCAAACATCATTTCCTTAGATTTTCTTAAGATCTGATGATCCATGGATTACTACTCATGTCCTATGTTATCGTCAAGTATGTTGTCCGAATTCTTGTCGCCTTTGGCTGTGAACTTATCTGCTTTCTTTTCGATGTAATCATTGAGGTGTACTGCTTGGGTCAACTCCTCCAAGTGTGACTTCAGATTCTTGTAATTTTTAGTCCTGTGGCTGCCCTCCTTGTGAAATGCACATCTGCGTGCATTATTTCTTCTTATTAGGTTACCACCCATCTTTTTGGGTCACTTGATGAATGGCTCATCTTTGATCTTGCTCAGGATTTTGTAAATGGGTTCCTTGAGCACTGTGTCAACATCTTATAATGTCTTTGAGGGATTAACCTTATTCCCATTCCTAGAACTGTTATCTTCCCCATTCTTGTTTCCCTTCTTTAGAGTATCATTCTATTATATTCCCTTATTTGTATTTGCTCGATCGTTTCCCCCTGTATTATTATGAAGCACATCTTCCACCTTGGCGTATTTCTCAATGCGAGCCATGAGGTCATCAATGGTGATGGCTTCCTTCTTAGTTAGGGACTGGTGTAGGAAAGAAGTGGTCGACAGAATAATTTTAAAGGATTCTACGGCAACCTACTCCAAGAAGTCCTCGACTTCGTTGAAGACTTACCAATACCTCTTAGCATAATCACCAAGGCTCTCTTATGTTTTCTTCATCATAATTATTGCATCCATCTGCTTAAGGTGGGAGCTACTGGTTATGAAGAGAGCAGTAAAGGCCTTTACTAGAGCCTTGAAGTCTTTTATCGACCCGTGAGGTAGCTTTTTAAACCACTTCTGCTATACATCATATTGGTTATAAGGGAAAATTCGATACATTAGTGCATCATCGTGGCTCCATAAGGTAATTATTTATCTGTGTTACTGAACATGGTCTATGGGATCTATCTTTCCATCGTAGATCTTGAACCTAGTAATAATAAAATTCTTTATCTCTTCTTCGATCGCCCTTAAAAAATGGGATTTCATCCGAGTATTGAGAGATCGATTTGATAGCTCTCTGGTGGACTTGGCTCCATGGTGGGCTGGATGTTTGTTCATCTCCCTACGGACCAGAATCCTAATGTTTTCATTTTGTCGATCGTTATTCCTCTAGTGTCTCTCTAGTTGACCACGCTCTGATCGACCAAACTTTGATCTACCATGCTAAGTTATTTCATGGTCATGCCTAGAGCTCCTCCCTTGGCTGTGAGTGTTACTCGCCTGGGAACTAGGAGACCAATTTCAACGCCTCCTGGTGCCCCTTTGGAGATATCTCTCCAATATTTTAAGTGACCTTTTTAGGCGAGCATTATCTTCTACTAGAGGTGTGTAGCCTCCTCTTGTCCACGAAGTCTGGCTTCGTAAGTGTTGACCAACCTAGAGATTGTGTAGATTTGGTCAGTCCCTAGCTTTCTTCGAAAGGTTTCCTCTCCTGGAGAAACCTGGGGTTTGTATGCTGGAGAATCTCCGACCTGACCCTAGGAGGAACTATGTCTTCCTGCAAATTTCCAACTTGAGGATGTTGCTACTATGTTAAGACATCAGGAGCTTTCTATTTGTGAAGATTTTCGTAGGAATATAAATCATTTCCCACATAAGACACCAATTGTGAGTATAAAAAATATCACAATAAAGATATTCACGAAAATAGTCACAAGGAATAGAAGGTAAAGATCACACACAATAAATATATATGTGGTTTGACAACTTGCCTAAGTCCACAGAGATGTCACTATTTTTTTATAGTGTCTCTCAATGTTTTTTGTTACATCCCTTTGCCCCGGGTCAGGGTATACAATTTATAGAAGTGTCAATGAAGAGATTGAGTCCTATAAGGAACTTAATTAATATGTGAATATATCATTGAGTACTTGAATATCTCTCCCAAAATTATTGGTAAATTTGGCCCTATCCGTAAGTGTTCTAGTGTATTTGAAATACTCATTAAATCACAATTTGGGCAGGGCAGCGCTTTGATCCATCCGAGCTGGTCGACTACTCTCGTGCGCCATTTGGAATGGGTCCCCACATATACTAAATGTATATATTGAACATATGAATGTATATTGTACAAGTTTAATAATGTGTATTAATGTACTCAATTGTAAAATGATATTTTTAATTGAAAAAGTGGATTAACTAAAGGGAAAACTAGCCAGCTGATGGTTGCGGTTAATTTTAGACCCCAAACATTAAATGATCCTTAAATGTAATTTTTTTATGGACGATTATCCATCTCAGTCCAGATTATACGCATCATAAATGATCTACCTAGTTCAACTTGCAATAAAAATATGTTTTGGGCTCGGTTTGGTATAATCCAATTTAAATAATTTTTTAATAAAATTAGTAATATTTATTTAATAGATCGGACTAGTTGGTTATGTTTTTAATAGGGTTGGTATGGGTAAGTTTGATTAATTGGAGTATTTTTAATAAAAAAATAATTTGGGACATTCACTAATTGGGCTTCACTAATTCTTCATATTACTCATTGGGGTATACTAGTTTTCGTAATTACTCATTGGGTTCCATTTTCAGTTTTAGCAACGGATTGTAAGATTTTTAGCGAAAATTGTCGCTAAAGGTGAAAATGGACCCCAATGAGTAAATATGAAGAACTAGTGGATCCCAAAGTATAAGTACCCCAAATAATCATTTCTTTTTGTTTTTGACAACACATAATTATAATATGTACTTAAACTAAAAGTTTAGTAAATAATAGTTCCTACTTCACCATTTTGAGTGATACATTATTTCGTACATTACAACTTAACAAAAATAAAATATTTAGTGGAAGAATAACAGAAACATGGTTACAAAACAAAGTCTTTGTTGTTGCCTTAGCTAGGAATTTAGCCACACCATTAACTTAAATCCTAAATAAGTGAACAGGAATCAAAGTAAATATTCGAAGTAAATTTTTTGTGTAAACTAACTGTCATCAAAATATGCGCTTACTTCATATCTAAGGTCTTTACGAAGTCAATTTTCTAGAACAACCAAGCACTCCTACCACTGGAAGAAAGGGAGATCAGGATTGTCCAGGCAACTAAGAAAGTTTTGAACTACTTAAAATATAAATTAAGACTCTTTGATAAGAAAATTCAAGTCAATATAAAAAACAATAACTTATTCTCAAAGATGGTTTTTCTTATGTTTACTTGGCTAAATGAACACCAAACTTATTGGAAGATGTATTCGTACCAAAATCTTGGGCTGCCCTGAATTAAAGATGAAGTCTCTAAATGTAGAATACATAAAATTCCAACATCGTTTGGTGATGGAGAGCGGCTACATCAAAACTTATTCATAGTTGCATTTGACTTTATCTTTGTATATAAAATTAAAGTGGATATTAATAATTGTAATTTCGGTTAGGATAGTTAGTAATTGGAATTAGTCTGTATATAAAGGATATCAAGTTAGGAATTAGTCATTATAAAGTTAGTTTGTATAAAGTTAGGAATTAGTCTGTATATAAAATTAGGAATTATTATGTTATAAAGAAAATTGTAATATCACTTATTTTTCAGATTTGATTATGAATTGATTAAGCATGTGTGTGTTAAAGCATGTGTGTCATTGTCTGTGGGAACCTTCTTCCTCTTTGTTCTTCTCTATTAGTCCTAATTGAGATGGAGTCTAACAGTCCTAAACCACCAAATGCTCAGATTTGAAATCAAAATGAATACAACAAAGCAAAAATGAATACTACAAAACCAAAACCAAACACCATAAAACTATAATGATTTAAAGTGTCACTTGTATATTATAGAAAATCATAAAATGATCAAATTAATAGAGGTCAATTTTAAATAAATGCAATGGATGCCAAAATAAAATGCATTCTATTTGTTACTATACACGTGCTTTTTTTTTTTTATTGACAATTACATGAAGGCTGGGCAACTATTTTCTAAACGCAATGAATGAAGGAGGGAAATAATTTCCTAAACATCGAAGTCAACTAATATAACAAAACATATAAAATATTAAATCAAATGGAACAACGTGGATAATGAGATTTAAGAATATTCCCAAGAATCATACACGAAAAAGGAAAAAAAATGGGAAAATTCATTAAACATACTTCATTCCTTAACCAATAAGTTTTTTCAGGAACAACTATTAGTGTGTAGGGATCACAATCTAGACTGGATGCATTTTAAACTCCAGCTTCAATGCTAGGTGAACTACAATTGAACCTTCTCCTTCCTTGTATTACCAGTGACTGAAAAATGTTACAAATTGAAAATGATCCGTAAACAACATGAATATAATATTTTTATATAAAACTCCGTTGAAGTGATATAAAATAATCTAGTAATAGGATTTATTCAATTGACCTACACACTTAAAATTTCTAGTTAAATGCAAGTCCTAAATTACATAACTACATATCCAATTTAATACCAAATAATATTACAAAGTATCCAAAGAATAATTGTTGGCAACATCAGGTCAGCCAATGCTCGTCCCAGTGCATCCCATATCAATAACCTGTTACATGGTTTTAACAATTTCTTTAGTAGACTCATATGTGTATAAACATACAGCTCCATTTTTAATATCCGGATGACACAATTTTTATTTATTTATTTATTCGGTATTGATGGGTTTTTTACTTGGGTTAATATTAGTGAGGCTTTGGATTTGTGTCAGGTTTTGAATACAAATAGGTTAGTGGAACAGTTGAAGCAAAATTGAAAATCCAGTATATTCCCTTACATTTAAAGTTAAAAAAAAAAACAAATTAAAATATTATAAAAGTTAAAAACATGAAGAGGAAATGAAATAAAAGCTACTATATTACGCACATTTGGAAGGAGGGTCAATGCAATCCATGAATGGAAATTTTTCAATATTTCTTAATGATTTACAAATAAGCATGTAGGATGTTTCACAAACATACCTTAGCCTTAGGTAAGGTAAAGTAGACTCTAATATCAGAGAATTCTTAGCCCCGTCAATTTCCACAGATTCAAACACTATAAAATTGGGAAGTTCCATTTTCTCATGAACAAAAACTACTTCATTTGTCCCTTCTGCCTTTTCTTTAACTCCCAAAATTGGTGTCATGGTCATAATTAATTTCCTTATCCTCCTCAACCCAGTTTATAATTTTCAATTCAAATGGAATTAATCTATTTCCACTACAATTAATAAAGAATTCCAGATGCCTAGACAGAAATTCAAGAGAAGAATTATCTCTACTACATAAATGAACCATGGCCCTATTAGAATTCTCATATTTAGCCTATTCTTTATCTATTTTCAAAATAACCCCAATATTATCATTTTCAAAACCTTTAAATTCCTTCAATCCAACGGTAGAAGTTCCTATTGTTCTATGTACGGTGGCGATCATGGTTCACAATTAGACAGTAGAATCAAGTGTTAATCAAAAAAATTTCAAGCTATCAGAAGTTTAGGACAAAATGAAATTTATCAAGACAGCCCATAACAAATTTGGTGTCAACTAGTTAAAGACCAACGTAACTTACACATAAGTATTTGTACATACCAACAACAACTTCAAAACAATGTAACTAACATTCACTTCTAGACAATGTAACCAGCACATTAAGACTCTACATGGAAAATATCGAGACTACAAAAACTCAACTTGAAGGTTCTGTCTTAGAATCAACAAATTAGTTCCAAAAAAATCCAACCCTAATATCATTATCAATTTCATAAAAGAGCAAGAACAATCATCCCCTACCCCCACCAGGAAAAATTAATATTACCCGTGATTCGAATCAATGGAATAGAAGAGTATTTGGAAATGGACCTGGAATCAACACTGAGCATTTTATAATTCAAACACCATACAAAAATCAGCTATAATGCCCAAATCTATTATCGTAAACCCCAAATATTCAAATATAATGTGAAAGATACATCATCCTTCACCTAAAATTGAAACCCAAAAACCAAACCCCAAAATTTCAAAAACCCTAAAAATCTGCACTTCCAATTTAGGACTGTTAATACGGTAAATGTTGAACATATTAGTAGCTCAAAATCTTAGGGTGTTGAAAAAAAGGGGCATGTATGTGTGTTTTTTTGTGTGTGTGTGTGTGTGAGAGAGAGAGAGAGAGAGAGAGAGAGAGAGAGAGAGAGAGAGAGAGAGAGAGTGAGATTACCAGGGCGAAACAACAACGTGGTGGTCAGGAGACATCATGGGGTTGAGTTGGTAGAAAACCAGCTCACAAAATAGAACCTAAACAGGGTTAGTTGTCAGATTTGAAAAATGGAGCGTGGGTGTAAGGGAGTGGAAGAGACACTAAAAGAGAGTGTGTATGAGTAATATATAGAGAGATTATCTTGAGATGAGGAGGCAACATCGGTGTAAAGTGACGAAGTAGCGACAGTGTGGGAGAGGTAATAGGGTAAGGAGAGAAGTTTTTTTTTGGGTTCTACAAAGAGGGAACGGGAGATGAAACACAATAAGAGGTAGGGTTTTGAGTTTGTCTCGCTTTTTCCATGTCATAATCCTTAAGTTATGACATGGCACAACATTAGACCATTAGATTGAAGGAGGTGAATCAGTATTCGCCCTTAATTTTTTAAAACATTAAAACACCCTCCTCTCATACTATATATATATATATATATATATATATATATATATATATATATATATATATATATATATATATATATAAAGAGAGAGAGAGAGAGAGAGAGAGAGAGAGAGACTCCTATACATCATGCTTTTAATCACTGTTCTAAAAAACCCGCCTAGGCACGCCTAGGCTTAAGGCTTGGGAGAAACGCCTCGCCTTACGCTTTTCACGCCTTATTCTTGGTAAAACCCTTAAGGCGCACTTTTTTCTAAAAACAACAATGCTTTAGTGAAACGATGTCTCCTTTTAGAGAATTTCTGTACAAACCGGACCATTATCTCATCCAAAATAATCAAATAGTATTTTAATTTGCATATATTCAGACATATTTTTATGATATGTGATTTTTTTTTATTTTAATAGCCTTGTTATGGTTAAAAAATATTAAAATATATTAAAAAGGCCTAAACGCCTTTTCACGTCCTTTTACGCCTAGGCCTGCCTAGGCTTCTAAGGCTTAAGGCTTGGCCTCCACGCCTCAATCACGCCCCGCATTTTTTAGAACCTTGCTTTTAATATTATTCATATATCACATAGTTCTAGGCCCTATAATTTTTTTATTTTATCTATGTATTTAACCTTTCAATCAATACATGTTCAAAATATTAATTCAAAATACAATTTCTAGCTATTTTTGAAAAATTTAATAAAAAACAGTTGAAAATAGCTTATTTATAAGGGTTTGAGCCACCAGAATTTTATGAATTTTTTTAAAAATAGCTAGAAAATGAATTTTAACCTATTTTTTTGAAAATATGTTTATTAATAGGTTAATTTCAATATAAAAGTAAAAAAATTGGAAAAAAAAAGGTTTCTTGGGGCTTTGAACTAGGTGTGATGTAGGAGAGTCCCCCTGACCTCTCTCTCTCTCTCTCTTTGAGAGAGAGAGAGAGAGAGAGAGAGAAGAAAAGAGAGTGATAAAGACTCTGATATAACTTCTAACTATTTATGTTCAATATGGGAGTTTCAAAAGGTGGGTTGAAGTAGTTCCTCTTGAATTCATATTAAAATAAGGATATCATATGATTCAATACACATTTCTTTAATATTAGATTTTTTTAACATATTTTTAATCTTTGATTTTAATGTTTAATACAAGTTTATCAGTTTATTAGACTTTAGTATATTTTTTGTCCTTAGAGCTAACATCTTAGTCAAATCATTATTCTTTTCTACCACATTCTTAATAAACCACCCATACAACTACGACTTCTATTTCTTAGTACTCCACCTATTCCTACTGTTCCATCATTAGTAGAAAAGTACCCATCCACATGAAACTTGAAATTGGTAAAAATATTTCCACTTCACTAAGGCTAATTTATTTTTTTGTCCCCCTAAATTACAAAAAAATCAAATCTTTATTTTACATTAGCAGTATATTTCTGTAGCCTGATTAACTGAAGTATTTCTTACAAAATCTATGCTTAATTATATTAAACCATAGATTATCCATATTAGTCATTAAAGTCGAAGACAATTTTAACATAAATAATTTATTATGTATAATGTTCAAACCTCCATAAAATGTAGGAGTTGTATGTGACAACCCGCATATTCTAATACCGGGTGGCCGATCCTCTTCTAAAATAAAATAGAAATTGCAATATAGTTCATTCTCAACATCATTCTCGCAATTCCAATATAATATAACTAACAATACAATTACAAATGAATGAATAATCCTTATACATTAATGGATAATAAAGGTTACTGAATAAACCATCGGTCATCAAATGAAACATCCACAGTAATTGAATAAATGAACCAAATACTGAAATAGAAGTGCTTAACAGAATATAAAAGAATGATAGTAAAATAAAAGCCAATTCATCTATGGGCAACACGCCCAACTGTGACTGATCCTATCTAGATAAAATCGACTGAGGTGTCTAAGCAAAGATGTAATGCTCACAGCTACTACATGGAAAGAATGGATTTATCCCTTCTATCTCGGCTGTTGCTACTACACACCTAGGGTGTAAAAAGGAAGAAAAGGAAAGAAAAAATCTTTTGGGTTAAATCTTGAAGAGTAAAAAATATTTTGCATATAGATAATTATTTTAAATCAATTAAAATAGTGGCGTATTACTTTCAAGATTAACCGACTGCACTCATATGAGATAAAACTTCAATTCTGAACTACAGTGCTCACCTAACGTATTCATTTTAATATCCTAATTAAACTAACCGGTCTAACTAGGACATATAACCGCTATTTAATTTCAGTCCCGCTAATACTCTCTATTAGCTAAGTATAACTACGTTCACTAAGTATTCGTTCATAAACAATATTGTAGCGACACACTAGCTATAAATGATTATTTACGTTATAAACATAACATTGCTACACTCGTGCTACAAATAGACATATACATTATATCGTATAAACACACAGATATATCACTCTCTCTATACGTGTAACCGTATCCCCAGAGCTTAGACCTCACGGATACATTCCTCATGTGATATTCGGGTCCAAGCATCACGCCTCACATCGGCCATCACGACAAATCTCACCACCGATCTCAAATTAATACACATATAATGGAGGAATTCATAGACATATATTTGTGTATTGCAACCATACCACATCGTGCTCAATCAGACTCGAAACTAACACTTATCCTCACACACGGATAGTGGCCATGCGATGCTAGGTGGACTGCTGACCACGCATAACCTCCTACGATATCACCTCCGAGTAGGCATGTAAATAAAACAAGTAGCATGCATGCGCACACACACACACACATATATATATATATATATATTGGCACCGAACCCATAGGCATGTCCTACCACGCACAATCCACCCAATCCCGAAGTTTGACCTAACTTCCCGATTAATTATTTAACTAGTCCCTTATGAGAGCACCCTAGCTAGTTATTAAATTCACAGCTAATAATTAGTGACCAAAAAGTATTTTTAATTAAATATCCACTCACTTGGATAACCTCCCACATACTCACTTAAGTTCATAAAAATCCCTGAAATATTTTCAAGTCCAAACTTGAACCAAACCCACTGGTCATTGGAATGAAATCCTGTCTTATTCGAACAAAAAAACATCTCGTTCAAACGAGATTACAAAAACCCATATTTGAAGCATTTTTCCTAGACATGATTCATCCCCAAAAATCCAATTTCATTTCTCAGGTTCTTCCTACCAAAATTTCAAGAACCGTAACCCAATTATAGATAAGAAAACACGACTCCATCCTTGTCTATATAACCCTAACATAATAACCCACATAAATTCGTGATCCTTTATCAATTGATTTCTTAAGCTTCAATATTTTTGTCTAAATTATACATCTTCTTCCTTTAAATCCAATAATTTTATTTCTAATTACAAGTGTAATCAATCTCAATAAATCATCCGATTAAGATCCTTAATTCCTTACCATTTAGGTTTCAACATCATTTAATCGAGTTTTAATCTTGCATGCTCTAGAGCTCCAATTTCTATGTTAAACCAAGAAAGTAATTAACTACAATAAAATTTTGATATAAAGAAAGTAACAACTTTCCTTGCTGGATTTGAATTCAAAGTTCTCTACCTGTTTGATGATGGGGTGAGTCCTCTTTCTTCTCTTCTCTAAGGTTCCTCTTCTTTCATCTTTTTTTTCTCTTCTCTAGGTCTCTCTCTCTCTCTCTCTCTCTCTTGTGTAAAATATTAAAGGTGGGCTTCCATTCAACTTCCAAACCTCTTAAATATCCCCTTAATGAACCTAATTTCAATTTTCTTCTTAGACTTAAGTAAAAAATGGACCCTCTAACCTTATACGGTCCCCTTTATGTCTAAAAATCCCCCCAAACCAAAATAACTCCCAGCTACCCATTCTAGACTATTTCAACCCTTCCCAAATCATCGATGCACTCGAAAAGGTCATCCGAGTCACTCAAATCTAAATATTCGAACATCTCATTAATTGGGCCCGACGCGTGTGTATTCTATGCGTCTCTCATAAATTAGACCGATCTATTGATGGAACACTCTATCGACATATATAAATGAACCGTCTCTCTCACTCTTATGCGACATATAATACATCACATAACTATTTCTTATCACACATAAGTAAATAACAATTAATAATAAATATTAAACCTTTAGCTCGCTAATTAACATTTACTAAAATTCAATTTAATTTTCCCAATTAAATTAGTAATATAAAGCACTCCGAAATTAATTAATAATGAAAGTACGGGTATTACTTTATTCCCCCTAAAAATGGAATTTCTTCCTCGAAATTCGAATGTACCTTCCACGAAGATCTCCAGATACTTTTTTTTGCATGTCATCCTCCCTTTCCCATATAGGCTCGGTAACATTATGGCGTGCCCACTGCACACATACTATCGGTACCACCTTTAAATGTAGATTATGCTCACTATGGTAAAAAATGGCAACAGGTCTCTACTCTTATGAGATATTTAACTGGAAATTGATATCCTCTAATGGTATGTGCTAGTAAGACACATTTCCCTTGAGATAGCTCTTTAATGACAACACATTTAATATGTTATGAATCCGCTGCAAATGATATGATAAGGCGAGCCTAAATGCAACTGGTCCAATCCTCTTGATAATAGGAAAAGGAACCACATACTTTGATGCTAACTTTCCCTTCTTCCTAAACTACATCACTACCTTTATGGGAGATAACCATGGTAACACCTTTTCACCCACATCAAACTCTAAAAATCTCCAATTTGCATTGACGTAACTATTTTGCTTGTCTTGACCTCCATAATGTGAATCCTGATTAACTTGATCTTCGTTGATGTCTCCTGAATCAAATCTATCCCAAGTAGCTTGTTAGCTCTCACATCTAACCAATAAGATGAAGAACGACAAGGTCTCCCATATAAAGCCTCAAACGGTGACATCCCACTATTAAATTAGTATGAGTTTTATATGCAAACTCTACCAAAGGAAAATATTACACCCCGTTACCCTTAAAGTCCAGAATACACATCCATAACATATTCTTCAACATTTGATTTACCCTCTCTGCTTGCCCATTGATCTGAGGGTGGTAAGTCATTCTTAAACGTTACTCTAACACCATTTCCTCCTGAAAACTCTACCATAAGTGGGAGATAAATATCTTATCTCGATCTAAAATAATGTTAAAAGGAACCCTTTGCAATCTTATAATCTCATCTATGAACAACGGTGCATGCTATACCGTCGTATAATCCACCCAAACTGGAAATAAATTAGCTACTTTGGTAAACCAATCACCAGATGGAATCGTGACCTTGCTGTGATGTCCATAACCCTGTGATGAAGTCCATTGAAATACTCTCCCATTTTCACACTAAAATCTCTAATGACTATGGTACCCCGACTGGTCCTTAATAATCAACCTTCACCATCTGAAAAATGGTGCACCTAGAGATGAACTCTTCTATGTCCTGCTTCATACTGACCCACCAATAATATCGCCTCATACCTTGGTACATCATATCCCCTCTGAGATGTATCAAAAATTGTGGCCCATCTTCTTCCTACTTAGCTCCGCACTGTAGATCTTCATTATCTGGAACAATCAACCTCCCATTGAAGCGTAACCACCTTCAGAACTGACTGAGTAGAACTCCATTTGGCCTACCAATAACTACTGAATCCTCTCCTGCAAAGATGGATCCCCTACCTATGCCTTCACAATCCTCAAAATTATCTCAGATGTGATAGTCGTCACTGCTAAATATGCCTGAATGACCTCATCCTCCTCACGAAGCTCTACACACTTCGCCTTCCACACTGTCATAACTGGACTTCTAACATATGACTCAATGTATCCTCCACTACTTTAACCTTCCCCAGATGATACTAGATGACAGTTGATAATCCTTCATGAATGCCTCGTATTCAACTCCTACTGCATGAAAAGATACTAAAGTGACTTTTAGTCTGTGAACAACGAAAACTTCTCCCTTAGAAGATAGTGTCTCCAAATCCTCAATACAAATACGACTTGTACTAACTCCAAGTCATGATTGGGATGGTTATTCTCATGTGGCTTATGCTTGAGAGATTCATAAGCTATGTTCAGCTCCTCCTGCTATAGAACTCTCTGAAGTTCGTCTAAGGATGCATCAGTAAAAATAAAAGTACTCCACTCCTCCCCTAAGCAATGTAAGTACTGGCATTGAAGTCAACTTGTCTTTTAGCTCTTCTAAATCCACCTGGTAATGATTATCCTAAACAAACAGTAATCCCTTACAATTCAAATTCGTCAAGGGACCCGTAATCTTTAAAAATCCTCTCATGAGTCGGTTATAGTACCCTACTAACCCTAAAAAACTGATCACTTCCGTCGGTGTCATTGACTGACCCCACTCCCTCACTGCTGACACCTTACTCGGACTCATATAAATCCCTCTCTAGGAGATAATATGACCCAAGAATTGCACCTATCGTAGCCAGAATTCATATTTCTCTAACTTGGAATACAACTAGTGATCCCATAAAATCTGAACTGTATGCAAGTGCTCTGTATGCTCGCCTCCTATCCAAGAATAAAACAAGATGTCATCTATGAACACAATGAAAAACACATCTAAAAAATCTCTAAACACCCTGTTCATGAGATCCATGAAAACTTCTGGCGCATTAGTTAGCCCGAATGACATAACCCTGAACTCGTAAGACCCGTATCTCATAAAAAATGCAGTCTTAGGAGCATCCTCCTCTCAGATACATGACTGATGGTGCCCCAATCTCAAGTCAATCTTAGAGAAGTAAGATGCCCCTCTTAACTAATTGAACAAGTCATATATACACTTAAATAAATACTTGTCCCGGATCATGGCCTTGTTCAAGTCCCAGTAATCGATACACAACCGTAATGATCCATCATTCTTCTTCACAAATAGAACTTGTCACCCCAAGGTGATGTACTCTTATGGATAAAAACCTTCCCTAACAATTGTTGAATTTGATCCCTCAACTCCCGTATGTCTAAAGGATCCATACGATACAACACTCTTGTTATTAACCTAGTCCCTGGTGCTAAGTCGATCACAAACTTAATTTCCCAACTCGACGATAACTTCGTTATCTCTTGAAACACATCAACATAATCCCTAATAATAAGGATCGAATCCAACGAGATGACTATACCCTCTAAAGTCTCATCCTCAATATAATAAAAATTCATGCCTGACCATCCTTCCAGATGAGGCATCGCAAAAAAAACATATCCTGCCCCGATATATATAACACGATAGTCCTATTGTAACAGTCCACCATCGCTTTATACACAACTAACCAGTCCATACCCAAAATAACATCATACTCATCCAAGTCTAACACGAGCAGATCCTTTACTAAACACAACCTCCCCATATCCACACCTTCACCCTGAAGATGGAGCGAATGGGAGTCCCACCACACAACGGTAAATATACAGTCATGATAATATTTGTGGCTAAATCCACTAAACCCATCGTAAGTAAAAATCTAGTGTTGATAAATGAGTGTGATTCTCCCGTGTCAAGTAAAACCCTCCTTATGTGCCCATAGATAAGAAACACACCCTTAATCGCTGGGGGTGCTAGTAATAAAACTGATCCTCGGAGGTGATACACATGCCTAATCTATCCTTGCCCTTATGAAGGCTGTAATATTGGAACTCTCGGTAGGGAAGGAAGCTATTGTACCTACTACCCCTGCTAGGAACCCTCTCCTGGCCCTTAGCCCTATTTGGGCTTGAACATTACACGTATCTCTATTCCGCACACATGAATTATCTCCTAGTAAAGTTTGTCTGCCTATGTTCCTGAAGAGGCTACCCCTGCCTTTAGCCCTACTGCATTGATAACCCTAGTCTTATTGCCCATCAATCTGATTCCTTAGCCCGGCTGGCCTTGAGTGGTATGATGTTGTCCCTAATGACCCAACCTAAAGTTATCGTTACCCGACCTAAATCTCTTAGCAGAGTTCCACTACTAGGAACCCCGTTCATGCTAGCTTTGCTCCTATTGTGAAACCCTGCTAGCACTGCTACTCCCAATCTTACATTATTGGCTAGACTCTTCAGCCCTCTTCACTCCCCTCATATGGAAGAAATAATCCTGACAGTGAAGAAACACAACATTAACAACCTCAGTGTTGGTCCACAATGTTGGGTTCCCCAATAAGTGTTGGAAAATACTCTAGGTAATTCCATCAATAAACTTGAGGACACTCGTTTACTCAGTGTTCACATCATCTAGCATAATGTTTTTCAGGCTTGTGAACTCCTCCTCATATTCGACCAAAGTCTGAACCTCCTATGAAAGGTCTAAGAACATCCTTCTCATCCTCGTCTGAATTGCTAACGAAAAGAACTTGGGGTCAAAACGCACTTAGAATTCTTGGATAGTCATAGTGTCTCTTTTCTCTATTGTGGTGTTCGACTCCCATGACTGAAGTGATGCTCCCATTAGCTTAAAAGTATCATGTATTGAATTTTGAGTGTCGCTGCAATCAACCATGCACAAATTCATCTACATGTCTTTCTACCATTGGCTAGTTTCAACCACATTTGTACTCCCCTGGAATTTTGGCGGATGGCCCTAGTGGAAGGCCTCTCTGACTCTATTCTAAACAGACGGCACTGGGTGAGCCTGAACTTATACAACTTGCTGATTTGGTTGTGAGTGGGCAAAATGATGTGCTAAGGCATTCATCAGGGCATTAACTACCTATGAAACAATAGTGGAAACCTCTACTGCGGTCACCGTTCCCTAAGTCTCCTATGGCTCTGGATGAGCCTCCTCCTCTATGGCCCTCCTAGCGGCACGTGCTGGTCTACCTCTTCAGTTTTTGGAATCTGAAAGAAAATTAAAATTGTATTACATTCACTTAAATAAAAACATAATAACAGAAAAACATAAATGCGCAATACGAAATAACATTCCTAAATATAGGTCTTTATATAAAAAATCCAACGCAGACAACATAGAAAGTTCACAAAGATCCTAAGGACACTTGTTACTGATGATCTGATGCCAATTATTAAAGCCTGCCTATTCTAATTCCTGGTAGCCAATAATCTACTAAAATTAAATAGTAATTTGAGTATGGTTAATTCTTAGCATTGCTGACACAATCCCAATATAATCTAGATAATACCAATATAACCATATAATTAAAAATGAATGAAAAATTATCATACATCAATGGATAATAAAGTGAACCGAATAAACTATCCGTCATCAAATGAAACATCCAAAGTAATTGAATATATAAATCAAGTACTGAAATATAAATGTCTAACAAAAATATAAAAGTCTAATAGAAAAATAAAAGCCTATCCATCTACGGGCAACACGTCCAACTGTAAATTTAAATGACTGATCCTATGTAGATAAAATAAATTGAGGCATCTATGAAAATATATAGCATCCATATCTACATCACGACAAGAATGGATCAACTCCTGCTATCCCGGCTACTACTACTCCACACTTGGGGTGTAAAAATGAAAAAAATGGAAAGACAAAAGCCCGCGGGTCAAAGTTTGAACAGTAGAAAATATTTTGCAAGTAGATAATTATTTTAAATCGATTAAAATAGTAGTTTATTACTTTCAATATTAAACGATCGAACTCACATGAGATAAAACCTCACCTCTTAACTATAATGTGCACCTAACACGTTCATTTAAATACCGTAATTAAACTACCCAGTCTAACTAGGACATATAATCACTATTTAAGCCCAATCCCGCTAATACTATTCATTAGCTAAGTATAACTACCTTCACTAAGTGTGGCCATCCGTGTTGGATTCCTCTAGTGAGGGACGTCCTTGAAATTAGGACGGGAGGGAAAGTTCCTAGAGGAGCCTCCCTCTCTTCCCTTCCATGCGTGTGGAGATGATTTGAGGATATTGGGGACTCTTTCCACCACTCACACTGGTATCTCAGCGGGTTGCCTCAGATATAAAATTAACCATCTTAGAAAGGGGATAACATGAAACAATGGAGTGCTAGCCTATTTTTCTTAAAACAGGAAAAAAAATGTATTCGCCTCCAGAGAACGACATCAAGGTCATACTGATGCGTACAAAACCAAGTGAATCGAAGGTTCGGGGACTAAGTTACGGAATGGAAAGGTGTTAGGTACCCATTCTACCCTTTTGGTCTCTCATGGGAATGCTAATTTTTTCCTTTTCTCCTAGGCATGATGTGTGTCTATATGTATGTAAATGTAAATAATAAGAGAAGGGAATGATTCAAATCACTTCATGGAAAAGGAAAAAACATAATCATTCGGTGGAGTGTACCCATAAATAATATAAACATATGATGTGAGTGTTCACCAAATCACAAGTCACTATGGAAAAGTTATTGTACATGTCAGACGAGACATAAATATATAAGACTTCATGACTTACAAAATATATATAATAAAATATAAAATCATAAACTGGAGATATATAACTTGAATCGCAGGATTGGCCTGAGGTGCCTATGTATCCAAAGAGGCATCAAAGTCCACATAGTTATAACATATCATATAGGTGTGGTTTAACTAATCAACCCAAATTTAAGACTCCTCTTTGAGTGTTTTTGAAGAAAGTGTTCAAATGTAAAAGTGTTAGAGGAAAGTCTTACTTTCAAAATTTACAAGTAAACCCTCTTTGTTTTATCTTTTTGGATTTTTATGAAAATAGGTTATGTGGATACTAATAACAAAAATGTATATTACTTGATGTGAGGTAATGAAATAAGAATAAAAGATATCAAAAAATTGGAATAAAATGAGTAAATAACACTAAATGAGTAAACTAGAGAAGAAATAGGAATAAACTTGCTAGAATACTTTTGTTGCAGAATTTGGAAGGTATATAAGATAATTTTTGTAAATGCAAAAGGGTGTTATAGTAGGACGAGGTAAGTGACCAAATGTGGTAGGAAAGTGAGGTTGGAGATTGTTGGAAAATAGGGTTTTTGGTAATAACAGTATTTTGATTTTGACAGAATGCTTGCTGATTACTGAAAAGGACTTCCTCCAGGATTAAGATCATGGGATCTTTAAACAGTGCCTTTTAAGGTTGGGGAGTGCCGATCGGTATGGCCCCTGACCCACCTATCGGAATAGTGTCTACCTTATTAGGCAAGGAAATTACACGTTTCCGATAGACAAAGGGGTCTAGGGTGACTTTAAGCAGTCTAGAATGGATTTTTTGAAACAATGGGCAAAAAATGCAAACCATAAGTTTGAATCACGCAAAATAGGGACTGTTAGAAAGAAAATTGAGACCCTTTAAGAATACATGGAGTCAATTTGATGGCATTCTGAATCACCCAATTATCTCTAAACGGGGGGTTTTGGAGTAAAGTGGGTCGTTCGTGTGAATTGTGGGGCCCATTTGTGCATGATACGGATCATTAGATAGGTAATTCATTACCTTTAGAGATTTAATTAAGCTTCACTCCAATTAAAGAGTTGAATAAGGTCAAATGCAGTCCGAATGTATCCAATGGACTTTTATAATGATGGGGTCATTCATGCGAACTAAAAGGTTGATTCGTACACAACAAAGACCATTGGAAAGGGCATTTAGATCCCTTCAGTGTTTTATTTAACTTCACTCAAGTACGAGAGATTAATGGAGTCAAATGGGGCTCAGAATTATCTGGTGGCATCTAGATAAGTTCTCTAAGTAAAAGGGATCGTTCGTACAGACTGTTGGGCCGATTCAAGCACGTTATGGACTATTAGAAAGGGAATATCAAGGTTTCATTGAGCTTTGCTTAAGATGGAGGGTTGACTGGAGTCAAATAGGTCCTAAAAGTGCCTAGTGGCCTCCAGATCGATTCTCTGAGTACGACCTAGGTTTGACAGAGCAAGGAGGAGTGTTAGGGACCTGAGAAGGTACCTAACTGGGTTACTAGGATGTGGTGTCTACAAAGCCCCTCCATAGGTAAGATTTGAATAAGCAAAGGTCTTTGAAGACTTCTCATCGATGTTAGAGAAGAGGATTGAGGTCAATTCTATGAACCTTTGGGATAAAGGTGAGCGATTTAGAGGGTCGAGGTTAATTCTGAGGACTTGAGAATTAGATGACTGATTCAGCAGGTCATGGTCTATTTTGATCTTTATCTCTTTCTGATTCTTTAGAACCTCTGCTTTTGGGTCGATTACTGAATCTTTGTTGGGGAAACAAGTGACTTTTTATCCTTGGAGTTTACCTTTGATGGTCGCAAGGGCTATGGGCATGCATGCATAGATGAGGAGATTATTGGTGCATGAGTTTGGGTACGTGTAGTACCATGTATAGAGGGTGCTGCGATAGTTCATGGAGGTAGAGGTGGATGTCCCACCATAGACACCCCTAAGTATGTGAGGCGGGTGAGGGAGGTGACAGACGAGGCTAGGGAGGCAATGTGGAGGGCGATCCCTATATGCATTACACCGATATGATGATGGGATATGAATATATGGACCTTGGTACCATATGCTTGATGCCATCATGCATATATGATGTGGATAATATGCATCCACTTGCGACTACATCGGGGAGATGTACCAGCCCATCGATGACGTCAGCCTATAAACCCAGAGGAGGCGCAATTATAGCAGCAGGGGAGGTTCCTCTTCTTCATATTTCCATTCCCTCTTATTATATTCAATTAATTAGTGGGGACGTGGTATCCGTGCCTCACCGTCCTCATGCGATAGTGGAAGAAGGGTTGTCGGGTCTTTTTGAGGATGCTGTTCTAAGTGAGGTATAATCATTTCTTTTGTTTTATATTTACCACTCTCTTTTCTCTTTACTAACTTGCTTGATTTTGATGCCTTTGTTCCTTTTTCTTGTAGTAAATTCGTGTGTCGACCACCTAGCATATGGATCTGAAGGATTGGATGGCGTCGATGTCAGCATATCTGAATGACTCATCCAGTGCCTGCTTGGTGTCGTCGGTTGCATCTGATGAGAGATCTGGTTCTGGGAGTGGGAGGTCTACTACTCATCATTGGGGAAAATGCGTCTGCCCCAGTAGTTAAAGGTTGGGTTTTCAGAGAGGTTTAAAGAGATTCGGGCTATATCTCGATGTATATTTTTTCTTCTTTTTTATTTCCTTTTGTACCTACAAGGAAACGTAATGATTTTAGAAAAATATATATATAATAAATACATTTTATTTTTGGTGTTATCTTGGCTAATGACTTACTCTATATGCTCTTTAATTTTACTGGTGAGGTATTTCATTAGTTTCAAAGATGGAGATAAAAGTGAAAAAGGGGACTCGGAAAAGGATAATGATTATTTTAAAAATTTTGTACAAAGGATAAAATAAGGAATTTTTTCAAAGAAGAACAAATCGAAGACTGATTTTTTTAAAGCAAATGTTTATTTTGGAAATCATAAGTATAAAATAGGAAATAAGTTATTTCCCCCCAAAAGTCCAAGTCACTCCCTTAGCTTTGATTGCACTTTTTGCGTACTTCAGGTACTTTTAGAGGAGGGAAAAAAGTGTCATTTTAAATGGTTTGTTTTTTGTGATTTTTTTATTATAATAGGGTGGCTTATTAATTTTTTTCATCACCACATTAAATTTTCTCTTCTTTGCAGTTTTCTTCTTTGTTCTGAAAATGGCTCTTCTAGTGTCCAAGACCTTTTTCTCCTACCTCGAAGGTTTAGGGACAATGTTGTTCTACAACATTGACTATGAAGCCTCTAGTTTGTGCTAGGTTCTTTGTGGTGTAATAATCCATAAGACTGGAACCTTTTGGAAGAAGTGGTATAGTTCTAGTATGTTGAAGACCATTTTTTCGATTTGTCTTAGACGAGGTGTCTACCACCTACGAGGAGTTCTCTATGATGCTAGGTGTTAGCCCTAGTGTAGTGATAACTATGCTATATTTATCCTGTTCTCCCTGTGTATCTTTGGTGGAGTTGCTTGACATATTCCCTTCAACTGCTTAGCCACTGGTTCATTTATAAAAATTATCCTCTCGATAATCATGAATTCTATATGCTAGAGGGATTTTATCGACAATGGATTTGATAGAACTATAGCACTAGATTTGACTACCCGAATTTTTTAATGATAGGAGATCTGATGGATGACCCTCAAGTGTCCATCAAAACGTTGTGGTTATCTTATCACTATAGTCTCGCTGCGATGGTGTTAGCGAAGACTCTAAGAGACTTAGATGCCTGAATGGAAGGTCGGACTGGCTTTTTGGTGGGAGCCCTATTATGGTGTCCACGTGGCTTTCTAAGAGATTGCATCTTGAAATCCCTCCTGACTACCCTCTGTCGGGTGTTACACATTTCTTTTCTAGGACCTTCTTTAATTTTATCCCATCAACAAAGAACTGGGTTGACTGGCTCGAGAGCACATGGCCCTATGTCTGCACTATTTTCTACCGTGGTGGGGGGACTTGTATCCCATTTTACAGTTAGGGGATAACCAGTATATGCTGTTAGTTGGTCTTCACCAAACTTCCTTTTACTTTTCCAGGTGGATTCAGTGCTAAGTAAGATGGGAGCAGATTTTTCCTTCCCACATAACTAACTTTTTTCATGTTGAGGATATGATAAAGTCCTTGAGAATGATACTAGGTCCTCTATGGAAGCATCATCAGTCTTCTACCCATCCTCCATAATCTGTTGGAGAGTCTGGGATTGTAACAGGGGACTTTTTAAAGTGGTTATGGAAATGGGTGGTTGAAAAGGTTTTGGTGGAGGAGACTGGCCAAAGATAGCTTGTCATGTTCGACACATTGGAAAAAGGTGTCATGGTTTCTTCGAAGATCATTAAGCCCTACCATCGCATGGAGCTTATCTGGAGCAATAATCACAAGTGGGATATCTGAAGGCCTCCAGGGGCAGGTAATGATGATGAGATGAGACCATTTGGTAGTTAAGGGCAAGGTTTTAAGAAGCTGGTTTTATGTTGATGGAAAATTTATGATTGGATAGGTGTTTTGGTTTTATGTGGGTGTTTGGTAGGTTTTTGGATATTTTTGTAAAACTTGTTTAATGGTATGGATGTGTATGTTATATGAGGACTAGGATGGTAATGGTTTGTTTGAACCCCATCGATGATACCTAAAGTAATAACCATATTCCTGATTCATAAAAGATAAGTGATTTCGACATATGTTGTTGTGTCTTTTGAAGAATTTTGTATTTGAACTACCTATACCCATCACTAAGGCTTACATAATCCTTTTTCGTATTAAATGATTAGAAAGGCTGCCATTTTCTATGGAAGAAAAGAATAGTATTTTGTGAGAAATAAAGGACCGATCCCATGTGTATTTTATGAGCTTCCTACATACCTTTATGGGTTTTGAAAATTTGTGAGCTTCATTTAAGATGGGGAAATTGAGATCATCAGGTCCGACACAATTCTAGAGTAAGGGGAAATGAAGATATTTTTTTAAATATGGGAGATGAGAAGATATATAGCACAACAAGAGTTCAGATTAAGGGTAGAATTTTTTGAGACGGTCTAGGTTGACTGGATGTGCCATTTTTTCTCCGTCCAGATCTATGAGCATATAGGCATCGCCTGATAGGATTTTCATCATAATGTAGGGTCTAGTCTAATTAGGTTTGAACTTTCCTCTCGATTCCCAAACACGTTCTATAATTTATTTGAGGGCTAGATCTCATTCTTTAACACACAACACTTGACTTTCAGTTGAATTATCGTGCGATGGTACCCTTATATGTGGTATAAAGGTTTTAATGTATATTCATCTAGGAGAGAAGAGTTCATCGTAGCGAGTTTGATGATTCTTCCTCACTGACCTTTCTTTCGAGCATAACTCACAAAGAAGGCACTTCTAGTTTGATAGGGAGAACCCCTTCCATGTCAAATACTAGAGAGTGGGGGTAGACTCCGTAAGTGTACTAATAGAGGTGCGGTAGATCCATAGGGCATATAGGATCCAGTCGGCCTAGTATCTAAAGTTTTAAGTCATCTTGCTAATGATGATTTTAAGGCTCTTGTTGGTAGCTTCGACAGAGCCATTAGTTTGGGGTCGATAGGGAGAAGACTTATGCCTTTGAATTCTATACTCGCCGTCTAATTATGTGACTTCAGCCTCGAAGTGGATTCCATTATCTAACACCAACTCGTAAGGAACTTCATAGTGATAAATGATATTATTTCTAATAAACTTGGCCACTTTCTTCGCATTCAGTATCGTGTATGACTCGGCTTTGAACCATTTCGTGAAGTAGTTAATGATAACTAGGATGAATCCATGTCTGACTGAAGCTTTGGGAGTAAACTTCCCTATGAAATCTATGCCCTAGGTAGACAAGGGCCAGGGAGAGGTAATGTTGTACAATTACCAGGGAGGCAAGTGCTAAAGGTTGGCAAATTGTTGGCATTTGAGGCATCTCTAAACATAGGCAATTAAATTTTGGATCATGGTGGTGCAATAGTATCCTTGGAAGATGATTTTCTTAGTGAGCCTGCATTCCCCACTATGGATTTTCTGCATCATAATTTTCAGGCATGTGTACACGTCCCGATTTCATTTAAATGACCCCATAATATTCTACATGCGATCCTACACCCATAATAACCAAAACCCACTACTCTCTCCTACACACCTAAGGGTTCCAAGTTTTATTCCATATTAAAAAATTTCATCAAAATAGTATCAAATTTATTTTTCACTTTTCTAATTAAAGTTGCTACTTTGTTTTAAAAAAATATTTGATTAATTATTTAGGCGACACTTAAAATTGATAATACAAAAAGAAGAGAATAGAGTATCCATGCCTGAGTAAAATTCATTTAGAAAATTTGATTAGACGGTTGAATTCCTCTCGAAAAAATAGAAAAGAGTTGTTCTTGAACAATCTTGAGAAAACCCCAATTAAGCCTTCAAGTCTTGAGTTAAAAGTTATGAAGAATGGTTCTAGGGTTTAGAGGGAATAATTTTGGAGAAGCCTTTTGAAGGAAGAGTTGTAAAAAATTGATTAAGAACCCAACCACAGATTAGTTTTAATTTATAATGATGAGGAGTTCTAATACTAATAGAATTCTATTTAAACAAAAAAAAAATGTTTGTCCGTTAGTCATGGCTTAAAACCGTGACAAAAAAATTTAAAATTTTAAAATTCCCATTTTGGCTCCGATTTTAATTTCGATTAAAATCCTACTTTTCAATAGTAAAACTCAATATTTTTAATTACTAAAAAATAATAAATTCCAAAATTTTATTTTAATAAAAAATCCGAATGAATTACATAATTACCGAATTAAATTACGGGGTGTTACATATTTTCCCACTAGCACAAGAATTTCGTCCTCGAAATTCGACGAAGCGTAAATGCACAAAATAAAATAAGGCTCACATATGCCTACCCATAAATGCCACGATTACCCAATCCTATTCACACATCCCCCCACGATAAAAAATAATATATATATATATATATATATAACTATGATAATAACGGTGTACCGCGCGCTCTTGTGAATCACCACTTGATCTTATCTCCAAACGTTATCAAAACGCTAAAGTCTTCAAATCAATTTACATCACCAAAATTGATACTTGCGCTACCTAACATCTGCACTAACAATCTCCAAAATATATCTCGTCTCCTAATAATAACTTCTAAGTATCCTCACATTTAAATTACTAGTTCTAACTTCAATTCCTATAACGTCCTTATCACAACACTCCTATCTCCAAGAAACACATTTATCACCTATGCTAGACTCAATTCTTTAAGGAGTACGAATCAACAAAGGGGATCAAAGATCGATAATGCGAAAACTAAACGGACTCACAATCTACAATAGCTAAAATCATGCTCTGATACCATCTGTAGCACCCCGCGCAATCCTGGCGTTGGCCGCCACCAAGACTACGCGGGACGTTACTAAATTAAATACAATTCTTAGCATGTGACAGATATAAGAAATAATAAAATCCATTCCACTAGATAATAATTTAAATCAATCCCAAAAATAAATCATCAATGCGATATAAAATCCATCACCATGCTAAACTCCAATAAAATCCAAGTCTCAAAATAAATAAAACTCCAATAAACTGAATAAGATTCAACTGTGAAAACCTGAATAAAACAGCAAAAATTGTGGAACCGAATGGCCCACAAAAACCATATACTGAGTCTCAATATAAAAGTGAAGGAATGGAAACTAATCTAAGCTACTAATCGTAAAATAGATAACTCCAGCAGCACCTCGAAAATATATCTTCAAATCCTATGCAGCTATTCTAGTACTAACACCTGAAAAAGTTAGTCAACACACAGGGCAGAGCCCCGAGCATGAATACACACTACTCCCCTCAATTACGGTTCATGAACCCAAACACTAGCATTATACATGATAAATATCACAATAGAGTATTTTAAATTAAACTAGATATAATTAGGCGCAATAATAATAAATCACTATCTACTCAAAATAATTCTTATTCCAAAATCCAACCAATATTATTTTAAATATCCAACAGTCTCATATTGTTAATATAATTAAATTAACCCCATTTCTCATTCTTCTCAATTTATTATTATCTAATGCGGTAATCCTGCATATAATTCTTACTCCATTAAGTGGTGGTACTCCCACCCCATTCACATTAACTTGGGACTCCTGCTTAAGGTGGTACTCCCACCAAACTCACATTAAGTTTCGATACTCCCGCTTAAAGTGGTACTCACACATGTTCTAAACATTCCCCTCGTCAATATCCAGCTGATACGTTTAAAATGTCGATCCCGTAATATGATGAGGTTCCATTCACGACATGATGTAAACACTAGCTGGCCCGTTTAAACTGTCGGCCCCCACACATTATGTCGCCAATATATTTTAATAACCGTTTTTTTTCTTAGGCATTAATTCTCAATTTCTCATGGTTCTCGTTATTTTATATTTATTCACCCACCCTTATTAGCGATGTGAGATCCTCAAAAATACCCTTAGTCCCATACCTAAGGGTCCTCAATATATAAATATGTCCTACCTTAATTTTGGGATGAATTTTAATTAATAATTATTCATTGTCTTATACCTAGGCTAGAGAATCGACGACACGACATAAAAAATCAGCCCCACCCTGGAATCAACCATCCATAAAAAATTACACTCACTTGTCCCATACCTAGAAAGAGTAAATCGAAAATAAGGCATAACCACTATTCCCATACCTAGAAAGTATCCTAAAATAGCAGTGAGGGCATACTTCCAAAATCCCATCATCCCCGCGATATTAAATATCAATATCAATGAATCACATAATCCAACAACACATATAAACAATATCACAAATATATTCATGATGGGACAATTTAATTTAATTCAATTAATAATACCGTCGTTGTTGTTAATACAATCATTCGCATTTAATCATTATAGATTAATCAACATGCAAGGTTATGAAACACACAATAATCTGTGACACCCCGCCTAATTAAATACCGGGTGATCACTCCTTTATTAAATTAAAATCAAGGTGAACAGTTGGTTCATTCTTAGCATCACTGTCGAACATACTTTTCCAATTTAAACACCCTAAATAATTAAGCTAAGTGTCAAAACCATTTTAGAATTTACTTTCCAAATTTTATTTTATATAAACCAACATTTAAAATTTTGCATAATTCACAATTTAATAGTCACACCACAACTATCCTGGAACATACAATCCAAATAATCAAACATTCAACTAATTGAATCCAACATTTAAAACTTTAAATGAAAACATCCTAGCAATAATAAATCCCAAAGTGCAAGTACTGGAAATAAATGGATTACAATATCCAATGAAACAACTGAATAATGGAAAGGGCGAAACAAGCCCAACTGAAATAAATAATGCTAAGAGTAGAATCAAATGAATGAGGTCGTCTAAGCAAGAGGCCTGCAACTCCCACCTAAGCTGCAACACGTTCCTTCCAAAGGATCCTGTGCAAGACGCCCCTGTGGCTGGGCACCTGTAATATATACATATATATACAAGAGAGAAGGGAAAATAGAAACGGGTCTGAGCCCGATTGTGAAAATGATTTAAAATTTGTTTAGCATGTA
The DNA here is from genome assembly GCA_949130495.1 of Sambucus nigra. Taxonomy (NCBI): domain Eukaryota; kingdom Viridiplantae; phylum Streptophyta; class Magnoliopsida; order Dipsacales; family Adoxaceae; genus Sambucus; species Sambucus nigra. Next base: position 845,188,452 of record OX422207.1, on the reverse strand, counting down.
TTTAAAATGTTTACAGGCCAATGCAACAACATATTAGTGCGGCACTCCCTTGAGAAATTCTCACCTCTCTTCTAATGTGCACACCTATCGTACTAACCTTCCCAACGGTTTAACTTATCTTAGGTTACTCGTAAGATTTAAAGGTGAACAATTTAATTGTTTAAGAGGACAATTTCAATTGATCACAAAGTTCTCATTGAAACCCTATTTGCCAATAAAGTTTCCCCACTGTCATATTATACTTTTCAAAACAAGTATTTCCAATTTGAAGTCATTATTCATTTCTTACTTACCATAACACAGTAGGCAGTTCCAAATTTCAAAATTTCATATATATTAAATACCCGTACAATATATATATTCTAATAGCACCCCACATAAAAATTATGGTGCGGGCATACTCTGCTATCCAATCCCCGTATCACTCGTACTAAGGGAAATACAAGTTCGGAATCACTCTCGAACTGTATTAATACATACACAAACAATATTGAGGCGAAGCATAGTTTCCAAGTCCAAGAGGTTGGCACATACCCTCGCGTCTCTTAGGACCGTGACTATCGATACGATAGCCTGTACCTAGGATTCCTATCTTCTTGGGTACAAGTCAATATCCCCCGTAAAGGTCACATCGAGATAAGACTGTCCCAGCGCGCTAACCTCAGGGATATCAAGTAGCGCGGGCATGATTTTCACATGTATATAGTATATGCATAAACACAGTCATATAAATATAATAATCTTACCATATCAAATTTAGGTTAATCTCATAACCCATAGTTATAACATTTATCCTTATTTCTCATTATTTAGTTATCACTTATAACGGTTCGTCTCTTTCTTTAATTTGAGGGATTATTCCAACTCAGTACGTAATACTCATGGACTCTATCCTCCCAAGTGTAGAATTTCCGTAGGTACTCATCTCTTTTCCACCGTAACTATCTTATGCATCTTTCCATTTAATACATAATTCTATCGTCCCTTACATGTAACCATCCCAAAAATGCAAATCTCGTCTTACATTAAAGGTCTCATAATTATTAATAAGTCTTACTGGTCTTCTTTGTCTCCCAAAATATTTTAATAAGGATGTCCAAATATTTTTACTCATTTAATTTGAATTTAACTGTTTACAAAGGGGAAATATGAGTCTGCCAGAAGGGGTCGATCGATCGATGGCAGGGGCTCGATCGATCGATGCGTCGATCGATCGACACTCCTGGTTCGATCGATCGATCAAACAGGTATGCGAATTCTGCAGATTAACAGTTACGGGTTCAATCATCCTACCTCAACCAAATTCAGATTTTTAACACCCAAACTCCCAGAAATTCGTACTACAAACATTATAAACCCAAGCTAACAATCTTCTACGTAAAGCATGTGAATTTTCATCAATAACCATGGATTAAAAGGGGCAAAACTTATATAAACCTTATGAACCCTAGAAATTTATTTAACTTTGTCCTAATCAATCTTTTTCCAGAATTTCTTCTTCTAAAACATCATAAATCCGTGGTTCAAACTCTAAATATGAAGGGGGGATTTCCAGATCTCCATTTATATCATTACTACATGCAATTTCCTATCTCCAACATGATTTTTCTTCCATGAAACTCATCCTAATCAACCCTAAACTAACATGAGTGATGCATTAACAAAAATAAGCAAGATAAACACTTGCCTGGGAACTTCAGAGTTCTGATTTGTGGACGAATTTGGTGTGGTTACGTTCCCGTCGCGCGATCTACGCGTTGGTGGTGGTGGCGGTGCAACCTGATAAATTTTCGGCCTAGAACACCTTGGTAAACTCTCTTCTTCCCTCTCCTATGCCCATCACTTCTCTTTGTTTGTGTTAACCCTAGAAGGCAACCTTAGACATCTGATATAACCCTTGAAAATTCATGGGTTTAATTGCCCAAAATTACAAAATGTCCAAAATGCCCTTCCGGGATACTAATTAAGCCTAAAAACATCCCGAGATCCAAACTAAACCCCTGGGTACACTTTTCTGACTATCTCTACCCTTATGGACACTTTGGCGCACTCGAAATGACCATACGGGTGACTTATAATTTATTCACTTTTATTAATCAACATACAGTTCGACACGACACAGGCGCCTCTTGACTTTATTTCCATAATTGTCATTTTATTCACGCCTGACAATTTTTATAAAATCAATCTCATATAATACTATACCCATCCAGTAATATTTAACAAATTTCCAATAATGACTAACTCTCGTCACGCTAGTAAATATTTAAAACAACTTTTCGGATAAAAAATCAAATTAATTATTAATTTATCTCAATTAAATTTAATAAATCCCTAAATTTAAAAGCCATGAAAATACGGGGTATTACATAATCGTCCACTTATTTTAACTAAATAATTTTTAGGGGTGTGTACACGTCCCTATTTCAATTAAATAACCCCCATAAGATTCTACATGCGATCCTACACCTATAATAACCAAAATCCACTACTTTCTCCTACGCACCCAAGGTTTCAAGTCTTATTCCATATTTAAAATTTTCATCGAAACAGTACCAAATTTAGTTTTCCATTTTTCTAATTAAAGTTGCTAATTTGTTTTAAAAAAACATGTGATTAATTGTTTATGAGATACTTAAAACGCATAATACTAAATGAAGAGAATATGGTATCCATGACTGAGTAAAAGTCGTTTAGAAAATATGATTAGATGGTTGAATTCCTCTCGAAAAAATAGAAAAGAGCCATTCTTGAAAAATCTTGAGAAAATCCCAATTAATCCTTAAAATCTTGAGTTCAAAGTTATGAAGTATGGTGCTAGGGTTTAGAGGTTGAAAGGGGATAATTTTGGAGAAGCCTTCTAGAGGAAGAGTTGTAAAAAAAATAATTTTAAGAACCCAACCACGGATTAGTTTTAATTTATAATGATTAGGAGTTCGAATGCTAATAGCATTCTATTTAAACTAAAAAAAAGTTTGCCCATTAGTCACGGCCCACAACCGTGACAAACGTTTTTTTTAAAAAACTCGCATTTTGAGTCTGATTTTAATTTCGATTAAAATCCTAATTTTTAATAGTAAAACTTAACATTTTTAATTACTAAAAATTAATAAATTCCAAAAAATAATTTTACCCAAAAATCCGAATTAATTGAAAAATTACCGAATTAAATTATATGGTGTTACATTCTCTTTTTCTTCTCTCTTCTTTTTCTCCGCCTCGTTCTCCCTAGCTCTTGATTTGGTGCCACCTGCATTAGGGGATTCCCCAATCTTCCTCTTCAAATACTTCATGCGACCAGACAATTGATCGTCATCATCGTCATAATCAATTAAACACCTCCTTTTTGGTGGTTCCATTCTCTCTCTCTCTCTTCTTCTTCTTCCTCTTCTTCACTGGTTTCTTGTTTGTTTTCTTCTCCTTCTCCCCTCCTTCCTCTTCATTATCTTCCTCCATTTTTTCTTCTAATAGAATGGGTTCATAAGGTCCACCAACCTGATCCTCTAAAACCTCCAATTCAGGAATGGAGTCTACTGGCCTGGCAGTGTACCTGCAGGTAGCATTCTTATACTCAAGGAGATAAGCAACCGATTGGGAATGCTCGTCGTCAGCAAGAGTATCTTTAATCCTCCAAGATTTTAGAAGTTTAGCAAAACTAAAATCACGAGAGTTAGGTTCTTGATTCTTTGCCTTATTTACAAAAATAACCAGAGTAGAAAAACACAAACAAATAAAAAAAATGAGAAGAAAAAACAAAGAGAAAAGAACAGAAAAGGGAGATAGTGTTACAAAGCTATATATTCCTCCCCAAAGGTTGGGATCATAGGTCCCCTATACCTTACGCCCTCTAATTGGGGAGGTTACTGTCAAGTTCTAGCAATGAGGCCTTCATTCCAGTAATCCTTTTGAGAATTGGGCAAGTTTACAACTAGAACTTGGGCAACACTCCTAGCCTCTAAGTACATGAGTCCATCTTTTGCACTAAAAAAGACATAACAAAAATAAATTTTTGCAAGCCCTAAGTTGATCCCAGATAACTCATTTATCCAATGTACTCCATTTACAATTTTCTAAATATTTGGAGTACAATGGGAATGCATAATGTCGAAGTATTGGAAGAAATGTAAAAACAAGCGGTTTGGGGGAAATATCAAACCCCCTTGAGAGACCAACAAAGTATGAATCTAATGGTCGTCATCTATGGTACGAACATTCTGAGCAATGGAAACAAACTCGATATCTACCCAGTTAGGAATATTATAGCATTTTCTTAATTCAAAAAGTGATTTATTATCAAGCATGGCAATTAAAAAAAAACTAGCTATAGCTTTAGAAACATTGCAGAAGTGAAGAACCAGAGAAGAGTTAGAGCTAAAACTTACTAGCGTGGATGGAGCCTTGAGAAATCACTGAAGAAAGGAAGATCAAATTTTAAAGTAGAAGACGAAGAAAAGAAGCTTAGAGGTGAAGTACAAACAACAAAATAATCAAAGACACTGAAGTGATGGTTAAGTTACACATAAATGATTTTTAAAGTTTCTCAAATCATTAGTCGGGCTTCCCTAAGAAGATCACACCTCTTCAAATTTCTCCTCAAAGACAGTCACGTCCTCACCAACTCTCACAAATAATAAAAAAAATCCATTTTGTTGTTTCAGGCCTTGGGTCTATTAGCTCGATTAAAATGTATTGGCCTAAAGATTTTAGGGGCAATTGTGGGAGGCCATTTTTTATAAGCCCATAAGAGTAGCCGAACAAGTCCCAATAAATTAAAAACTTGGCCCGACCCAAATCATGACTTAATTTCCACACCCGACTTTTAGTAATATGATAACACTCGTGGATATGGTCAAATTAGGTACCAAGAATCTCGGACGAGATAATCAGGTATCTTACAAAAAATCCGCACACTACTTTGAGTTCCTTGAGCAACTCATACTCTGTAATAACATATCTATAAATTTTTTACCTTGACCCGGTGCAAAATAATTGAAACTTGATACTTTGAAAGACACATAATGAGAATAAGTACCCTCTATGTTGACATAGGCATGTTTTCGAACCACGTACATCTTTGTTGTGTGTGTGATTCCTTTTAATTTTTTCCTTTTATGATTGTTTTCGTAGAACCTTTTATTATGATATTTTTTCACTCATATCCTTGATTTGGACGGTGCCTAAAATCCTATCCAACTTTTTCGACCTAGTCTCCAAATAAAAATTAACGTTACTCAAATCTCTCAATATCTTCTTAAGCTCACTAATCTTAGACTAGACAAAATTCCTAGACTCCTGAAACTCTAGACTCTCCTTTTTCATAGCCTCTATTAACCCACGAAGACTATCTCTCTCACCCTCAACGTATTCTAGTTTCTCCTGAAGAGTCATATCCCATGCCCTAAGATCCTCAATCAATGAATCATTATTTTCTATGGCAAGTTCTTTTAACCTAGCATGCAACTTCAAGTTTTCTTTCTGCACCTTCACTATTTCTTCATACAATTCACGAAAGGCAACTTATAACTCACTTTCCTCCACATCAACATCCTCATCCTCACTTGCTTCCACTTCACTCACTTGGGACTCATAAACTATGGCATCGGAAGTGTCATTCACATGAGAATCTTTATGAGAATATTTGTCATCGTCGCTCATATGACAAACCATGAACGCGGTGTAGTTATGCTCAATGGGGTATCTCCTCCCTTTTTCGATTCACTATCACTAAGGGTGGAATTATATGCGATCGATTTCTTTCCATCCTTCTCAAGTCTAGTTGGGCACTCTGTTACCCTATGGCTATAACCTCACAACTAAAACACCTATTTGACTCATCCCTATTATCATTATCACTTTAATTCTTAGGGACTTGATCAGTCTTGTTGTTCTTAAAATTTTTAAGACTTTTGGAATCTTTCAATTGCTTTTGGAACTTAATCAACTTTTTGAACTTCTTTGCCAATAAGGCTACATCTTCAAAATAGGTGTCAGATTCATCCTCCTCCTAAATGTTGTTTCCTCCTTTCTGGTTTTCAAAGCGATGCCCTTTTCCTTCTTTTTCACTTGCTTGGAGGTAAACATGTCAAGCTCATAAGTTTGTAGATCACCTACAAGCTCTTTTAGTTTCCTTGAGTCAAGTAAATTCAAGGAGTTCAAAACAGTCACCTTTGGATCAAATCTACTAGGCAAGGAACTTAAGATTTTCTTTATAACTTGGTTGTCGAGTATTTTATTTCCCATGTTAAACGACGAGTTAATAATACGGGACAACCTAGTGTAAAACTCATCAAACGTCCTACTCTCTAACATCTTAATCGTCTCAACTTGGGTAGTGTGTTTTTTATGTTTCAACTCCCTAATAATTCTAGTTCCCTCATGAGTAAGTACAAGGACATCCGATGCCTTTTTTGATGTCTCACACATCATAATATGATTATACTCTTCCAGTGTGACAGACAAAGAAATAACTTTTAAACCTTTGGAATTGTATTGTACAAGTCTATGTTCGGCTTCGGTCCATGACTCAACAAGTTTTAAACGTGTGGCCTCACCATCTCTCATGATTGGTTGTGTCCAACCTTTTTCTACTGCTACCTAAACATGATCATCTATGGCCTTAAGTGCACATTTCATATACATCTTCCAATAAGCGTAATTCGACCCATAAAAAATAGGTGTTCTAAAATCTTCATAAATACCGATTTTTCGTAACTAAAGATGTGTAGGATCACTCACACAGTAAAATAGTGTTTCTAGCTCTGATACCAATTTGCAAACGAATCGATGGTCCCTTTATGCGTGCGTCCTTTAGGAGAAAACAATTTTTCTTTTCAAAAACCATTTTTCAATTTTATTTAGCACCAATTTTATGAACCAAACAAATTAAGTCAATTATATCTTCTCAACCCAAAATATGCATCTAGTATGATTAAGTACGATAAAGTAAAGAATGCTCACAAAACACGCCTATGTACATGGAAACCACAATGGGAAAAAACCTCGGACGACCCCGACCAGATAATCACTATGATACCATTTTACAAAGGAAGATTAAAGTCTCACTCAACGACTCAATCACCCACAAATCTTGATGCCTCTTCTTCTCTTGAATCGCTCCTCCACAGTGCAACACAAGTGTCCACTATGCTAGGTCCACATCACATGAGTTCACACATGCCTTAGTACCCACCGATACAACCAACAACCGTTAATTAGCAAGTACAGTGTCCAACACACGAAACAGGTTCTTTGAATGGTGAAGAATGAAACCATGGTGAAAACACAATATCCGTATGACATATGGTATCTACACACGGATCTTATAAAGATAAAGGATGATTTTATATTTGGAAAACTTTGGTATACAAATACAGAAGACGTATGGGTTCTGTGTAATTCTGTATGTTCTACACACCTATTTTTCTGAGAAAAATATGCCTTAAATAAAAAACTTTGAGGCGGAGAGTCATTAGAATGAAATCAGCAAGTCGTTCAAACCATATGAGCGTCTTGTTACAACAAGGATGCCATGTCATTAGAACGACAAGCCAATGTTGTTTGAACAACTGTTAAAGTCGTTTGAACCATCAAAACTCAAGGAAAAGTTCCATACGACTCTAAGCAATAATTATCTCAGAAAAATCATTTTAAAACATTTTAAAATCATTTTTAAATAAAATAACGTCCTTAGAAAATATTTACCGCGTATCCATAAACCAATATGTATCCATACCTGAGACAATCTCAAAAATCCAAACTGAAGACGTAAAATGTGCACCAATACTACGACATGATTTATATTTGAAGCTTGGCCACTACGTCTTCAACACAACATTATAGACTAAATGGAAACTATGACAAGTAAAATCTATCCTATGACTTAAAGTGTTTTTTTAGAATCATGCAAACACATACGAATTGACAATATTTGGAAATTTGTCGTTACAGATTCCCTAATCTTTCAACTTATCCACATCTCATGTGCTTCCTCCACGTGACATCACCTTTTACCTCTATAAATAGAAGTAATAACCCCATGGTCGAGGGGAGGATTTTTACAGCGAGACCCTAGACAAATCTCTACACACCCTCTCTCTAGAAGTTCCTCGGCCTCCTGGGCTATGCAAGTCTGCATCCCTCCATATACTTGTTCTATAGGCCGTATCCCAGGCTGCACTGCATTACATTCCTCATGTATTCTGTTATTCTCTCTCTTTCTTGTAATCCTCTAATGGAAATACAATCTTCTACTAATGAATATAAATAAGGAGAGTTAGGCGCCAAAGTGGACGTAGGCTCATTTTATAGCCGAACCACTCTATATCTTGTGTTATCCTTCTCTTACTTACTTATTTTATGCTTTTACCCTTGATATGATGGTTGGGAATTACCTAGATATGATTTCTCGTTTCATCTTATAGAGAAAGATCTTTTTGAGAGTTGCTTTACAAGAGAGAGTTACTTTAATAGAGAGGAAAATTGTTGACTTGACCAATAAAGTGTCTACTCCTACTATATATATCTTTAAGATTCCTTAGAGACTCATGAGAAATTAAAGCCCTTGTATCCTAACTCAAGTAAGATCTCAAATATGTTTGAGAGGTCAAGGTTAGTGTAGAGTATACATCATATAGGGTAGGGAATATTTTCCTTAGTCCCAATTCAGGTTTTAGGGAGAGGCAAGGAATATGTTGTGATGGTGAATTCACTTTTCATGCTACACCCGAACCAGTTCCAAAGTTTATGGTGGATCCATATAGGCATCAACCTAACCAACCAAAGAGAGATCAAATTAAATTAGCTAACCAAGGTAGACTTAAAAATGTTTGTGTTTGCACCCATTGCAAAAGGAGAGGTCATCTTAGGGAATTTCACTACAAGTTAAAAAGAACTCCACGTACACATACTCCCGCGCACCGCTATAGAGAATTTCTTAGTCTTAGAGAAAAGTTGAGTTCCTAGTCGCGACTTGGCCAAGTTTAATGGAAGAATTTCAAAGGATGTTTATGCTCTTTGGAACTCTTCCAATGTTACGACTAAAACCAACAACGATAAGGGTAAAAAAAAGGTTACCTCCATTTGCGTACCAAAGCAAGACAAAAAATCCCCTGTTGTTTACATTGATCTATAGGTTCAAGATAGTTCCCAATGGTATTTGAATAGTGGGTGCTCTAGGCACATGACCGGTGACAAGTCATTTCTTTACCAACCTTGTGAATCGTAAGGAAGGAAGAGTCACCTTTCGAGATGGGAGTAGGTATGGAAGTTTAGTACATGGTTATGTTGAGATACCCGGATTTCCTAAAATAAAAAATGTGTTGTACATCGAAGGGTTGAAAGATAACCTTATTAGCATAAGCCAATTTTATGACGCAAACTTTGCGATGAAGCGCGAGCGGTCTAAGTGTAACCTATATGATTAATTCGATTAAATTTTACTACAAGGAATAAGGACTGGAGAGAAATGTTATGGGATCATTCTCAAGTCCACATTTGTGTTCATCAATGCCACGATCTCCTCAATAAACCCGTGGAATCATTGATTAGGTCATGTGAACTTTAGAGATATGTAGAGATTAATGAAGAAAGCCCTAGTCTGTTGCTTTCCATTGATTAGGAAACAAACTTCCTTGGTTTCTGGTCCTTGCAATTAAGGAAAAAAATTCAAAGTGACCATCGAAAGTTGAATACATTACCACCTCTCGTGTAGTAGAGTTAATACACATGGATATTATGGGTACTACTTATGCGAAGAACATTGGTGGAAATAGATACATTCTCGTGATGTTCAATGACTTATTTAGATACTTTATTGTGGGGTTTCTTTTAATAAAGTTCGATGCAATTGAGTTCCTAACAACCAAGTGTCGTGTCCTGCAAAACCAATACGTTGTCACTATTAATTGAATATGTAGTGACAATGGCATTGAATTTAAAAAATTCAAAGTTGATGGCTATTGTGATGTTGTGGGAATCAAACATGAGTTTTCGGTAGTTCATACTTCTCAACAAATTTGTTTAATTGAGAGTAAGAACTAGACGATTCAAGAGATGGTCAGATCAATTCTTCTTGGGAGAAACGTGCCCAAAAGTTTTGGCTGACGAAAGTTAATACCGCATGCCATACGATGAATAGCGTATATTTCCATCCACACACGTTACACATAACATATGAGTTATGGATAGGGAAGAAACCCAACCTATCCTATTTTTGAGTTTTTAGGAGTCCTTGTTACATTTTGATAGATAAAGAGAAGTCATGAAAGTTTGACTTCCAAAGTAATGAGGGGATATTTTTATCTTATAAATCATTGAGAATGGCTTACGATGTATTTAATCTTGCAAGACATAAGGTTATAGAGTCACTAAATGTCATAAATAGAGACGATGAGCCATCTGAATTTATTGACCCTGACCCCAAGAGCGTGAATGATGCACCCTTGGTGATGATTTCATTATTCCTCACACTATCTCGATGGACATCATTCTTGATTTAGAGGATCTTCCCTCTTGGGTTTGAAAGAGTCATGACCCTTCCTCTATACTTGGTGATACCACACTAGGTGTCAAGACTCATGATCAACTTGAGAATGTGGTTATCTACTTTTGCTACATCGCCTTAATAGACCCTAAGAATGTGAAAGACACATTCAAGGGTGAGAAATGCATATGAGCCATGAAATATGAGTTTCTTTATTTCACAAGAACGATGTCTGGGAGTTAGTCCCCAGAGCTAGAGGGACTAATGTGCCCAAATGTATTTACAAGAATAAGATGGATGGTAATGGTACCATAGTTGGAAATAAGGGTAGTTTTTTTCTCAATGCTACACATAAATTGAGGGTGTAAACTTTGACAAGACATTCTCTCTTATTGTTAGGATTGAGTTCTTGGGACACGTCCTTTATCTTAAAAAGTCCTTGTATGGGTTGAAGCAAGCACCCCATGCTTGGTACAAAATTCTCACTTCTTATTTTCTTAGATTGTAGCCTTAAGAGAGGGGGAGTGAATAAGCCATTATTTATGAGGAGAGAGAATGATGCTCCATTGGTTTCCCAAGTTTACGCAAATGACATAATATTTGGATCCACGTGTTCCCAACATGCTCAAACATTTGAGGAGGAGATAAAGAGTAAATTTAAGTTGAACATGATTAGTGAGCTTACGTTCTTTTTAGGTCTCCAGGCGAATCGACTTAAGGATGTGATATTCATATCTCAATCCAAATATACTAGTGACCAAGTGGAGAAGTTTAGTTTAGACTCCTCTAAGAACTCACCAACCCGTATGAGTACATTGACTAATATTAGCAAAGATAGTTTAAGCATGAATGTAGAATAAATCCTTTATAGGAGCATGATATGTAGTCTTCCCTATTTGACCTCTAGTCATCCCGACATTTCCTTTAGCGTTGGTGTTTGTGTACATTACAAAGTGTCCCCAAAAGAGTCTCACTTGCTCGCACTTAAACGTATCATCAAATACGTTAGTGGAACTTTTTCCTATGGTATTTGGTACTCCTTTGATACCGATGACCATTTGGCTACCTATTTTGATGCCAATTGGTTAGGGATGTTGATAGTTGTAGGGTCACCTCAGGTGTTTTTTTTACTTTGAGACTGCTACTATCTCTTGGTTGTGGAAGAAGTAAAACTTTATTTCTTTGTCCACGACGAAGGCTGAGTATATTTACCCTGGGAGTTTTTGCACACAACTCTTATGGACAAAGAAAATGCTGGAAATTTATGGGATTTCCATATAGTAATGAATATTTCATATGACAATACAAGTGCAATTCATATATCCCACAATCCGGTCTAAAATTCCCGCATGAAGCATATTAAAATATGTGATCATTTCATTTATGATCTTGTTGAGGATAAGGCAATGTCCTTAAGCTTTTTGAGAACCGAATGCCAATTCGCCGATATTTTCATAAAAACTTTTGATGCAATTAATTTTTAGAATCTTAGGAATTTGTTTGGTATTTCTTCCGTTGACTGAGTTCGGGTACTTTATCTTATGTAAGGTGATTATCATATTCGTATCATTTAGTCCCATCGCTAGTTCGTATTTCTACTGTGTTCTTATGTTTGTACTTGTTTATGTTCTTTATATATTTTGAAAAATCCAAAAATATTTTTTGGTTTTTAAGAAAAAGTTTGAAAAATGCAAAAAGATTTTATTTTTTATAAAAAATTTTGAATAAGACAAAGATTTTTGTAGTTCATTTTAAACCATATACGGATGTGCATTTAAGATATTCGGATCACAACTACATTCCATCCATTCATGTGATTTTTTCATGGTGTTTTCTTGATACATGGTTTCGTTTCATTAGTGTGCTTAATAATGTGTGGCTAAAATTTCATTGTTCATTCGTGATTAATTTCTTCATGCTAGACTTTTTACCACTTTTATCACACATATATACGCGCATTTTGAACATCGTGTCTTCTTATGACATGTCAAATACAATGTTCTCATCTCAATAGTCTTTAATAACGAACCAAATGTAATATAGAAAAGTTGTTCTTGTAAGAATCATTGCCCAAATTTCATTTCCCCAAAAAATTATTTTATGTTAAGTAATGGAAAGGGGTTATGAAAGAGAAAATTCTCTTTGCATTAAAAGCCATCCTTTTTAAAAAAAGAACCTAAAAGATTGATGACGCATAAAAATAGAAATGCCAAGGCGATTTCTATTTTATTTATTCTTTGCTACACATGAGCATTATGATATCTTCAAAATTTTGAGAGTGAATTCTTAAATAAGGGAGATTTTGAAGGTGTTATAAAGTAGAAAATCAATTGGTTCGCACAATGAACTTTCTTGAAAGACCTTAAATATTTTGGCTTTATTTATTTGAGAAGTATTTAAATTCATGGCATGTTGCATAAGTCGAGTGAATTTCATTTATGTTCAATATTCTTACACCTAAGGTTGAAATTAAGTCTTCTTTATAAGTATCTCATTAACTTCATGTACCTATATGACGAATGTATACTGAAGAGTGCGCGTGCGTTCAGATAAGGAAATTATTTAATTAAATTCAGTTTTTCAATTAAATCCTAAAACATGCATCTAGGTGTGATTGAAATCAATATGAACATGCAAGAACAGTCAATCACAAACGAAACACACAAATGAGGAAAAAATCCCCCAAAGGGGTAAAACCTTTTTATTTTCACTATAATTTGTAAAAATGTTTACATGGATTACAATGAAAATAAGAGCGACATACGAAATACCCTCAGACATCGATTTCGATGTCTCGCTTGGAATCTCCTGCAAGAACTCCAGGTGGGCAGCAATGAAGAAGAGAAAGGCTTCTCCAAAAATTACTCCAGATGAGTAAAAACGATCCTCGTGAAGGTTTAATGATTCACATACATATATGGGAGTGTTTATGTGAATAAAAAAGGCATAAAACCTTAAAAGGTGAAGTCTATTTTCTAGGCTATTTTTCGCAGAAATCGTGTTTGAAAAAGACATAGAAAATGTGTAGAATGCACAAAGGTATTTATATAAAAATCGAGGCGGCGGCATAGCTCGAACGAGATAGTAATCTCGATCGAACGAAGGACACGTGTCATTCGAACAACATCGCACGAGATGCTTATCTTGCTCGAACGACAGTGGGAACTCATTTGAACGAGCTCGTCGATCGAGGCACTCCACTTCTACACTTAGAAAAATTTCCGCTTTTGATAAAAATAAATGAGACTATGAAAAAAATATTTTCTGAAAATTTCCCAAATATTTATGCAAATATAAATAACTCCGATAAATTATTTTACCAATAATGCGTCGTGGAGTAGTGGGAAATGCTTGAGCAGCACGTTGCATGTAGCATGATGCACGTGTGAAGATTATGGATGCATGGATTCATATCAAAGTCGTCGTGGATGATCGTGATGACGTACTGAATGTAGCGGTATCACACATACGAGTTGTGATCTAGGGAAAATAGAAAATTCCTAGATTCTACCCTGGACATTTATAAAACACGCCCTTACAAATCTCCCCCTATGTATATGCCGGTACATACATAAAAAGTCCGAATTATGCAATCTCTATTAAATAAATGACATACAATATAATATCCTCATTAAACCCTCAAACTGAGAATACTAAATGACATGTCTTCAATCAAACTTCAACATCTTCAATTCTTCAGCTCTTCATAAACTCCCAAAGCTTTTCTCATAAGCGTGTGCAATCCAATGAATATCACTTTTGTACCTACACACATGAGATAACGTAAATACCCTGATGTCCCCAAATAGACAGATATGAGAAGAATAAATATGGAAAATGTCACATGGTAAACAACTTTCTGTTTTTGGATTTTTCAAAATTTTTCTCACAAAATATACAATAAAGAATCACACCATGAAAGAACATAAAAACAACCAAGTCGATGATAGCGTAAATGTAGGGGTGTGATCAAATTCGATAGGAAAATCAATGCATAGAAACATGACATATGTGCACGATGAATATAGAATACTATTAACGAATAAACTCAACATCTTCCTTAGGTGTAAAAAGATGGAAATATGAGACATTGAATCAATCAAATCAGCAAATCAAAGCTCAAAGTGATTTCCACACCAATAACGTCCAAAATGATTTAATGCTTTTTCAAGACTTTCAAGGAAGTGCAAACCCGTTTAAATTCTCCAACCAAACTCCCTCAGATATATATTTTGAATAAAGGTGATCTAAATTCTCAAACTTTGGAGAATTAATGGTGAAACCTAATGGCCCATATATGGCAGAAATTTCTTCTTATTGCCTTTAAATTTTTCGGGGCTCTTTTAACCTCTTTGGACCTCGGATAATAAAATTCCTCAATTTTTTAGGTCCGATTTAACAGTGGCTTAATCGCAAAGGATAGATACGAACCTTTCGTAGCCCTTCACCATTTTAAAAATATCACACAATCTCACCAACTGGGATTTACATACATTCCAATCTTGTCAAGTTTTATTGTATATTGTTCGTTGTATAGACAAAATTGATATGGAAACACTCAAGCCAATATGTGATAGACAAGTACAATAATCAAATAAAATCATGCATGTGTGCAATAAAGGATATAAGGAGCCAAACATGTAGAAAGATATCACTAATCACATCTCAAAGCCTCCAAACAATGTAAAGCACATGGATGCAATGATGAGCATCTCAAATCACTATCAAGCAGTCACATGGTATCTTAAATTCTCATTCATAAAGGTGTATATAAAATACAAAAATCTTTTTGTGCTTTTCTAAAATTTTTATAAAAAGAAAATCTCTTTGGATTTTTCAAAAAAATAGAAAAAATAAAAATATAATACACATGATACAAACTAGCAATAGGAATCATATGATATGAACATGACAATGCATCCTATCCTAGACACGGACCCACCCCTTAGTCAACTGTGCAAATACCAAAAGACTTCCTAGGACTCGCAAATCTAAGGGAATCTAAAGGTTTTATGAAAATATCGTTTAACTAACGGTCGGTGGGTACAAAACTCAGGGATACAACTTTCTCCTCAACTAATTGTCGTATAAAGTGCTCGTGTATCCTGATTTACTTTGTGAACGAATGCTGGACTGGATTGTGAGATATGTAAATCGCGCTCGTGTTATCACAGGAAATGGTCATGGTGTCATTTGAAAACCCATAATCCTCCAGTATTTGCTTCATCCATAAGAGTTGCGTGCAATAACTCCCAGCGGCGATGCACTCAGCCTCCGCAGTGGACAAAGAGATGGAGTTTTGCTTCTTTCTTAGCCAGGAGGCAAGAGTAGAAAAAAAATAGAAACACCCACCAGAAGTGCTCCTACAACCATCTACATCCCGGGCCCAATCGGCATCCGAATAGGCAGACAAACGATCATCGGTATCAAAGGAATACCAAATACCGTATAAGTGAGTCCCTCTCACGTATTTGATAATACGTTTTAGAGTGAGTAAGTGACTCTTTAGGGGATGCCTGATATCCCGCACAGGCTTCAACACTAAAGGCTATGTCGGGACGACTGGCAGTCACGTAGAAAAGACTACCTATCATACTCCGATATAAGGTTTGCTCTACGTCCTTGCTTGAAGTGTCCTTACTAAGCTTGATAGAAGTAATCATTAGTGTACAAGCATACTTAGTGGAGTCTAAACCAAATTTCTTCACTAGGTCTCTAGCATACTTGGATTGGGAGATGAACATACCATCCTCTAGCTAACGAACCTGGAGACCAAGGAAGAAAGTAAGCTCACCTACCATGCTCATCTCAAACTCACTTTTCATATCCTCCACAAAGTGGTGAGCATGATGGGAGAAATCATCCACCATCACGAGGATATACCTCTTACCACCCAGACTCTCAGTACGAGTAGGACCCATAATATCCATGAGAATCAACTCAAGCACACGGGAGGTGGTAATGGAATGCAACTTCCTATGAGGGCTACGAATTTTCTTTCCTAACTAACAGGGTCCATAAACTGTAGAAGTTGGGTTTCCAAGTGATAGTTAGCCATGTACTAGGTCCTTTTTAGCTAAACGTGTCAAATCTGTAACGTTCATATGGCCTAGACGTTGGTGTCACAGATCCATTGGAGTGATCGTGGCGCTATTGCAGACAAGTGAGGACGTGGTCACTGTCCTCTAGCAATTACCCTTTGTCCTCACCCCTTGCACTAAAAGTTTGTTGTCTTGATTATAGACATTACACGCATCCCGATCAAACTTTAGGGCAAAGTCAGCGTCGCACAGCTGGCTAATGCTAAGAAGGTTTGCCTTCAAACCTTTGACGTACAAAACATTATCTAGCTTAGGTAATCCTAGTAACTCTACTGTACCTTGTCCTACGATACTAGACTTGCTCCCATCTCCAAAGGTGACTCTACCTTCCTTATAGTCCTCTAGGTAGGTAAAAAATGAGACATCAAGTGTCATATGTCTGGAGGACCCACTATCAAAATACCACTCTGAGGTATTATGTTCTTTGAGAGCGACATGAACAACAAGGGCCTTTTCATTTTTCTTAGGTACCCAAAAATTGGTAACCTTTTTTTTACCCTTGTTGTTGTTGGTTTTAGTCGAGATACAGGAAGCATTCACTGACGGCAAAGACATTCGTCAAAATTCCTCCATTAAACTGTGTAATGTGGCATCTAAAAACTCAACACGCTCTCTCAGACTGATAAAATCATCAGTACAATGTGGTGGAGCAGTAGTACGTCGTGTCCGACCCAAACTATAGGAAAACTCCCTGAGGTGGCCTTTTCTTTTGCAATACGTACAAAAGAACACAGCCTTATGCAGACCACGGTTTGATTTTCTTTATCAAACTCTCCTTCGTGGTTTTTGACGATGGCCATATGGAGTCGTAGTAAACTCAGGAACTGGTCCAGGTGAAATTTGGGATGTGGAAGCACCATCAAAACCTATTCCCTACCTATCACCAAAACCTAAAGCGGGGCCGAGGAGCATCTTTCCCATCTTTCCTAATATGTCCTCGATTTGGACCTTGACTTCCCGTGATCTCTTAAGATCATGAGTAAGCTGGGCTACAAGGGCTTCAAGTTTCTTCCGAGTCTCCAGGGAGGAATGGAGCTCACTTGTAAGACTAGCCACTTGTTTAGTCAAGTCCCCTTTCTCTTTCTCAAAACAACTTTCTCTCTCCAAACAATCTCTCTATCTCTCTAAAAAAACTTTCTTTCTCAACACAGGCAAACTCTCTGTCTCTTAAGGTAGTGCAGGTGGATGACTCTCTCTCTCTCTCGCATCTTCTAAATCTTCCTCTAAAGCGGTGATCCTAAGAACTAACACTTTGTTACGCTTTTTGGTTTTAAATGACTCATTATATAACTCAGCGTAGGCGCGTTGAAGGTTACTCTTTCTCTCACTTGCATCATCCTCCCCCTCACTCACATCGTTCTCACTGTCGATGTGTCCCTGTGAAGAAACATCCTCATCATCGTGAGGAGCACTAGAAGTACTCACATGACTAGCCATGAATGCGATGAAGTTACCTTCACGCGATGACTTGTCTCCATAGTCCGCCGACTCTACCTCACTGTCATCACTAAGGGTAGCATTAAGGACAACTTTGCCTTTTTCTTTGGCAAGTCTGTTCAGCCTGGTAGCACACTCAATAACTTTATGACCCTTACTGTCGCACTCATAACATCTCTTACTTTCTTTCTTCGGAGGGTCTTTAAAATCTTTTTCATTTTTCTTATTTTTCTCAAAATTCTTTTTATCTTTGAAATTTCCATTTTTCTTGAATTTGAGAATTTTCTTGAAAGTTTTAGCAAACAGGGCCAAATCATCTAAATCAAAGTTACACTCACAATCTGAGTTTCTATCTCCCTCTTTCTAGATGACTCAACTCTCTCTCTTTTCGACCCCTCTCTCTTTCTATCCTGGGCATTAAGTGCAATTCCCTTATCTTTAGGCTTGACAGATTTAGGAAACATATCAATTTCATACATTTGTAAGTCTCTTACAACTTCCACAAATTTAAGCGTGTTTAAATTACCCATAGAATTTAGCACAGTGACTTTAGGGACTAAACGCTTAGGCAGTGATCTTAGAATCTTTTTAACAAGTCTAGCATTAGGAATGTGTTTACCAAGATTAAAGCTAGTGTTTACAATATTAGACAACCTAGCATAAAATTCATCAAAACATTCAGTCTCAAGCCTGGTGATGGTTTCAAATTGAGTTGTTAAATTTTGCAGTTTAGACTCTTTCACAGCATTGGTTCCTTCATGGGTAAGTTGTAAAACATCCCATGCCTCTTTTGATGTGGTGCACGTCATTATACGTCGGAACTCGTCAGGGGTGACGGATCCAAAAATGGCACTTAAACCTTTAGAATTAAAAGATGACCATTTAAATTCTTCTTCAGTCCATGCAGTCACAGATTTTAAATTAGTCACGTTATCAACAGTGACGGAGGGAGGTGTCCACCCTCTTTCAACCAAAATCCAAACTCGTTCATCAATGGCTTTTAAAGAAGATTTCATGCTGGCTTTCCAGTAAGCATAGTTTGTCCCGTCGAAAACTGGCATTTTATTATATAATTTCTCGATATTGAATACGCCCTTTTTCAAAAGTCAATTTTTCAGAAAATTGATATCTTTAGAAAATTTTGCGGAAAATTACACGGTATAATTGTGTAATTGGCTCTGATACCAATTTGAAGAGTGCGTGTGCGTTCAAATAAGGAAATTATTTAATTAAATTCAAATTTTCAATTAAATCCTAAAACATGCATCTAGGTGTGATTGAAATCAATATGAACATGAAAGAACACTCAATCACAAATGAAACACACAAATGAGGAAAAATCCTCCAAATGGGTAAAACCTTTTTATTTTCACTATAATTTGTAAAAACGGTTACAAGGATTACAAAGAAAATAAGAGGAGCGACATAAGAAATACCCTTAGGCATCGGTTTCAATGTCTCGACTGGAATCTGCCGCAAGAACTCCAGGTGGGCAGCAATGAAGAAGAGATTGACTTCTCCACAAATTACTCCAGATGAGTAAAAGCGATCCTCCTAAAGGTTTAATGATTCACATACATAGATGGGAGTGTTTATGTGAATAAACAAGACATAAAACCTTAAAAGTTGAAGTCTGTTTTCTGGGTTATTTTTCGCAGAAATCGTGTTTGAAAAAGACTTAGAAAAGGTATAGAATGCACACAGGTATTTATATGAAAATCGAGGCGACGGTGGCACTTGAATGAGATAGGCATCTTGCTCGAACGAAGGACACATGTCGTTCAAACGGCATCACATGCGAGATGCTTATCTCGATCGAACGACAGTGGGAAATTATTTGAACGAGCTCATCGACCGAGGCACTTCGCTTCTACGCTTAGAAAAATTTCTACTTTTGATAAAAATAAGTCAGACTTCGAAAAAAAACATTTTCTGAAAAATTCCCAAATATTTATGCAAATATAAAAAAATCCAATAAATCATTTTACCATTAATGCATTGTGGAATAGTGGGAAACGGCTGAGCAGAACGTTGCATGTATCATGATGGACGTGTGAAGATGATAGATGCATGGATTCGGATCAAGGCCATCGTGGATGATCATGATGATGTGCCGAATGTAGCGGTATCAGACATACAAGTTGTGATCTAGGGTAAACAGAAAATTCCTAGATTCTACCCCGAACATTTATGAAATCATGTCCTTACATATATGTTGATTTTTCGGGGGAAAATTTCACACAATTCCATTATGTTATCATGATTCGAATATTTTTATGATATTCCATGGTGTTATGTATTTTGTACCTATTTGTACCTCTTATACATATACTTTTTATACATTGATTTTTTTTTTCAAAAATAGTTGTTTGAAAGCCTTTTGGATATCTCATCGTATGTGCGTAATTGTTTATCGTTGTGATGTTATTTCATTTTGATTCTGTTGATGCTATTATTCATGCTTAGTTTAATATCCTTTGTTTATTGCATTCAAAAAGGGGGAGTGCAAATTGAGGGGGAGTTTTTTTATGCATACGGTATTCTTTTGTTTCATGTGTAGTTCTCTTCTACCTTGATGATAATCTCAAGGACTACATAAGATGAAGACTTTCGATTGAAGAAAAAATCTTGAATGTTCTTACATTTTTGGGTTTGGGAGGGCATTTGTAGTTCATTATTTTAGGGGTTTAATTTGGTTTGATTTTAGTTTTTGTACTAGAATAAACAAAGGGGAAGATTTATAAGAGCAAGATTTTATAATTTCTCATAGTTTAGAGTATTTGGCATATACCATTACAAATGAGACACTACATTCGCATATGCTTCCACTATCTTTGAAGATATGTTAATGACTGAGGAACATTCCAAAGTTCAAGCTGTTCAAATTGTCTCAACACGATATGGTGGTATATGTCATTTAGGTTTTTTATTTAATTCATGGAAATTTATTCTAAAATGTTTTGTTTTTATTCGAGGCAGTTTTTCATAAAAAAGATTTTCGAAAATAATTTTTTTCATTTCTCAGTTTGTTAGGACGATATGTCCACCTCGTTAGAATGAGGTCCTAATCTCATTAGAACAAAAATTATAATTCATTTGAATGAAGTCCCTATCTCATAGGATAGAAGTTTCTAGTTAGTTAGAACAAACTTCTAACGAGTTTCAAGCTAGGTCTCTCTGTTTTTCAGAGTTGCACATGTTGGAAGTTCGTTGGAAGCTCATTGGAAAAAAGTGAGCTATTCAATCGAACGAGAGTGGAAGTCATTAAAACAAAATGCGTTTTTCGTTGGAACAAAGTTCCAATTTTGTTCAAACGAAGTTTGCTACCTTAAAATTTATTCTTTCTATAAATTAAACTTTTTGGACTCATTTTCTCAGATCTTTTAACAAAAACAAAATTTTATACTTGTTCCAAAAGTCCCACAAATTTTGTTTCATAGAATCCCTTTTACTTTCCAAGTCATCTCCATCCCTAGAATAATTTTTTGAGTTTGTCAAACCATAGTTCCATTAAAAAACATCCAACCCTTGAAGAAGTTCTCTACTGCAGATTCGTGGAGTTGCAACTCTATCGCTGAAGAAGAAAGGATTCCTCATCTTGAGGTTGATTGATGGATATCGAGGGAAGAACTGCTTCCGATGGGTAGTGTTGTACTACATCATTTTTTATTTAAGATTTAATGACCATGTGCATTATACTTAGTGTTCTAATTACTCTGTAAGTAATTCGAGTTTGCCAAATTCTTAAACAGTGGTGAATTAACATTTTTTTCTGAAAATGATTTTTTCCTCAATCCTTCTTCTACTTGGTTTGGCATATTTCTTTTGGAGTTTATCTCGCATGCACACCTAATTCTAATCAAGATAAAATTTGGTTAAAAATTGGATATTTGTGTGTGTAACATAATTTATAAATGAATATATATAACCCCTACATTCTCAAGTAATCACCGAACTCATAATGTCTATCGTAGAAATAGATAGGCCAAACACAATTTTCCAATGGGCGAGCGATATCCCAACTCAGGCCCCACATATAATCCATATAAAGGGCATCACTAATCTAAATAAATCAATCATAATAGATATCCCACAATCACATAATGTTAACTACTTCATATTCATTACGATTGACCCATTCCCGGTGTATTTTAATATTTTCACTAGTTATTTACACATCCATTAATTACATTATATATATATATATATATATATATATATATATCAATGTAATTTCAAATTATCCTCACATATGATTAGATCCCAAGTATACCACTATGCGTATACAAATAACTATACCAAATATCCATAATCACTGAAGTAGACAATATCCAATATTAAATTACCAATAATTCCCACGTATAGGTATTTAACATTCACATATTTGCATTTTCCTCACAAATGGACTAAACAAACACACACACACACACACACACACACACACATATATATATATATATAAACCGAGGCTAAACTCATAGTCCAATAATTATACCCTAATATTTAAGTTTATAAATTTAAACTAAAGTGTATGGTACTAGACCCCAATACAACTAATCGTACTTAAACTAAACCCACCTCAATCACGTGGTCCCATCGAGTAACCAAACACCACCATTCATATCATATAAAGAAACATATTGTAGTTCACACATAAGGTATTACATAAACTAATATATCAATGCCCATCCAAATCCTCACAACCGTATTAAGTTAATAATAATAGGGTTAATACATTCGAACCTATTGTGAAATCCCACCTTTCTATATTCTCTTAGTTTAATCTCTTATAAACCACACACACACACACACACACACACACACACACATATATATATATATATATATATATATATATATGTATGTATAAACACCCAACTCGTTATCCTAAACTATCAAAACCACAAAGTCAAACCAAAATAACCCGTTCACGCCCAAGTCCCAGGGTCGGATCGACCCGGGCTGCCGAATCGATCTGGCTGATAGAGTATGCCAACCTTAGCCCAAAAACCCTTCCACGGAGGCCTCCAAAATATCCAAACTCAATCTAGGGTTTACACAACAACTAAACCCCAATTTTATATATGAAAGTTACATATCAACATATATATCAAATGTTTAAGAAGATATAACAATATTATATACAAATTAAGTGTTCAATTTCATATCTTGATGTTAAAAAAAGGTCGTACCCATTCTCATAAGTTACCAATTCTATAAAAGTCAAACCAGTACAACTATCTAAAGTATGTCCCTTATAGTTGTAACATACTCACTTTTTTTAACATGTAAATATAATAAGAAATAAGGACATACACTAGTCCCTTAGATTGTGTACCCATTCTCATAAGTTACCAAGCTAAATGACTTCCTAGCGCGGTAGTTGGTGTCTCATCAACTCCTAATGTGACTATTGAGCTAGTGAAACATGATATGGTGCTAGAAAATGCGATGCCGAAAAAATCATCTAAAGAGACAAGATCCCATTTCCTTGATCATCAAACTCTCTTGGGTTAGCCTTTGTGAACCTTTTGGCCGAATGAACCTCTTGTCCAAAACTATAGTAACATACTATGAATACTCCATTATGAACCCCGTGTTAATAGTCCATTTATTTCCCTTTACGTTTCTTTCATGATTGGAAGCCTCCATACTGATCCTTACGATGTGACTCCTTGCTCTATTGGCAATGCAATTGCTTTCCTCCATTAACCCCACCCTTTTTAATCTCGATTAGAGTATAAATCCCCATATATAAGGTATATGATATAGCATATATGAAAACATGATATAAGGTTCTTTATTAAGGAGTTCATCACTAGACTATATCATACATATTTATAAGTCTCGAAATAACTAAGCAAAGACATATACCTTCGGGGACCTTCTCGTGTCTTTATCAGTAAACCTTTATGGCTCCCATACCTAATGGATTTGAAATATACTCACAAAAATAAGAATGGGGAATCACAATGAAATCATACCAACATCTTCTCCCATAGAAAAAACTCACATGATAGATCATTTCATACACATCTCATGTCGTGAGGTGTAGACCAATTGAGTGTATGATCAAAATATAATGACCTCGATGAAGTCTTGCATTAGCATCTAGGAGTGCGTTAAATGATCACAACCATTTAAATCAAACCCTGACTAATAGATTCTCCATGATTCAAATATGTTATGTCCTTCATTCACACACATGCCTATATATATAACATTCTTATATATGCGTTAAGATGGTCCTTTCATGCTAACATTGTGAAGTGAGTATGTTACAACTATCTAAAGTATTTAACCGATTTATATATCCTTGGGGTAAGTCCTTTATTTTTTGACTTAGATCATCATAATAGCTGAAAATTTTAGACCCCTGAGTGCCCCAATTAAATCTTCAAGTGGCATCCTAAAGGAAAAAGTCAAGTCTTAAACTAGTATATTAAACCTTAACTTTATGTTAATATCCATCCTCTCTAAACACGGTTGTTTTCTAACCCTAAGTAAACAAGTATATTCATATAAAAATCGAGCAGTTCGAATTTATTGTCAATCAAATATTTGGGATAAACGGAGTTAGAGGAGAGATGATGACAAGATATCTAGCCAAAGCGCAATACAAAGTATCCAAGTTTCTAGCAGTTAGAATGGCTAGAATACATAGAATTGAAAATTCACAAGAAGATGCACTTGCTTGGATAACTTCTGCTACTAGGACAAAGATAAGGAGGATTATTCCTGTAAAAATCCTAATGAATAGGAGAATAAAAAAATAAGATGTTAGTTTGATTGAAGTAGAATTGGGCTCCTTATGGATGTATCCCATCATGGGATATATTAAAAACGGGACTCTTCCGGACTATCCAAAAGAGGTAAGAAAGTTGAAGTACAAAGCAGCCAATTATAATTTAGAAGGAGTCCTATGCAAGAGACGATTCTTTGTGTCATTACTCAACTGTGTTAAACCTTTCGAAGCGCAAGACCTGATTAAGGAAGCATACGAGGGCTCTTATGGAGATCATTTGGCAGGAAGATAGTTGATCTAATGAGTTGCCACCCAAGGATATTATTGGCAAACTATGAAGGCAGAATATGCTGCATATGCCAGATAATGCAATAATTGTCAGAAGTTTGTCACCATCCATAGGAAACCTAAAGTTTCACTGACACTGATCACATCCCCATGGCCTTTTTCTATGTGGGGAATTGATTTGGACGGATCACTATCAAAGACAAAGAAGAGGGTTTAAATATTTAGTAGCTATAGATTAGTTCACTAAGTGGGTGGAATTTAAGCCCCTTATTGAAATGCCCTATAAGAGAGTCTTACAATTCATATGGAAGAACATGATGTGTCGCTATGGTATGACATATGCTATTATCACATACCATGGGACTCAATTTAACAACTAGGAGTTTGAAGATTACTGCATCCAATCCAAAATTCAAAAAATTCACTCTGCTCCTGGGCAACCTCAATGCAATGGCTAGACAGATATAACCAATAAAACCTGGCTCGATTTACTAAATTAAAGGATAGATGATGCCGAAGAGAACTGGATAAATGAGTTCGAAAGTGTACTCTGGGCTCATAGAACCACGCTGAGAATAGTTGCCAGTGAAACTCCTTATATGTTGGCATCTGGAACAGAAGTTGTAGTCTCCACATAAATCGATCTGCCCAGTCATAAAGTATTCAACTTTAACTCTCCAAAGAGAGACCTCATGAGAAAACTAGATTTATATTTGGTCAAAAATGTCAAAGAGAATGCAGAACTACATGTGGAAGACTATCGGTAGTGTACTACCCGATTCTACAACTGAGGAGTGAAGCCAAACAATTTAAATAAGGGAGATTACGTTCTGAAGAAAGTGATCCAGAAAGGAAACAAGTTTGATGAAAACTGCCACGGTCCTTACTGTATTTCTGAGGTTATCGAACCAAGTACTTATCGCATAGAAACAATAAAAGGAGAAAAATTTGAGAATTCATGGAACGCTAAACACTTAGGGAAGTATCACCAGTTATTATTATGTGTTGAAACTTTCAACATATATGTAGCATGTCTTTTGTAGTTAGTCAGTTTATCATCAATTGATTTCCATTTTTGTGTTTTTTCAGCAACTGGAGATGTACATCTCAACCACACAAAAATATAAAAGGAAGAAATTAATTCAAAATTTTGATACCGACGAGATTGATCCTAAAACATCATGTATGGCTTCGTCTTTGACAAGCCATGAACAATAAATTTCTAAAACATTCTATATTACTCCTTAAACTCAAGAACAAGAAGTTTTACCAGACAAAATTAAAGAAAAATCCAATAACATTTGGTCGCCAATGGTAACTAACATACACGCTTGGTAAAAATGGCAAGATCTGTTTGAACGAACATAAAGGCATTTATAGAACCTAAGTCTGGACAACTTATGTTCGTCCAAATTGGTATCCTGTTAAGCAGAGTAGTTGACCAATAGCCAACTACATAATCATAATGCTAAGCTACAGATAGGCTACAATCATACAAAGGAGCACAAGCAACAATGCAAATATTATTAAAAAATCAAGATATTTCACTATTAAAATTATTATCCATCACTTCCTTTCAATATAAAGAAAAAAAATAGAAAATTTTCAATTTGTTGGTTGCTTCCCTAGGGATTTCTCCATTCATTGAGGAGGAAATCCAAAGCCGAAATAAGAACAGTGGACCCCAACTCTCTGAGACTATTCTGCCTACTAGAGTTGGGTTTGTCTAACAAATACAAAGGTCATCTAAGTGTATTATCTCCATGAAGACCGTAGTCCACCAGATATTTCCTAACCAAGCGTATCAGGACATTATCAGTGGGAGTCCACGTAATGTAAAACTTATAGGGAGGTGTATGATGAACTAAACATCCAAGGTCATAACTATATTATAGAGAATTCTTTACTGTCACCTTCAAGACTGTCAAAGCATTTACCCATCCTTATTTATAACTTTCTCTCCTAGACTTTGTCCAGTTCATTACCCATATGTGCCAAAGCTTCATCATACCCATTCATCTAAAGAGTGCACAATTTTTATGAAATTGGAAAGTCAAACGATCAACAATATCATTCAATCTCTTAATGTTAGAAGATTCGTTATTTATTAAGTTAGCCTCGTCGGCTAACGTCTTTTTAGTCCTTTCCTCTTGAAATATTGGGAGAGCAACTACATCCTTCATAGATGATTGCCCAACCTTGGAAATCTTCATTCTTTTAATTTCCTCCATCAACATGGCATTCTCAAGTTCTAAAAAAGAAACCCCTTCACTCTGATCAATACTTGTGGATTACTTCAGTCCCTCCAACTCGTCCCACAACATATTATTCTCCTAGTCCAATAGACTGGATATTTCCCAAGCACTGTTCACATTAGATTTCAATATAAATTCCTTCTTAGCAAAGGACGAGAAGATGTCCTGCAACTTCTTATTAAAATCACATTCGATGCTAAGTCGAGAATTGATTTATCACAAGAAGCTATTAAACTGGCAACACATTCCTTGTGATCTTTCTGCATTTGCAGTATAATTTCTTAATAGGAGGCATTGGTCACCACTATTTTGCTAAACATTTTGTGTGAATAAAAATACGCTTCTTTACCATGATTAGAAGCATCTAAGCTAAGTAGTTCTTCCTTTCTTCCTTGTCAATATCTTCATGACCTGCCCTATATATTTGAACACTCATCTTATATATGTCGATCTCAACAGCTACCAGAACAACATTCCTAGAGTTAAACTGAAAGGGATAAAAAGGGAATAAGTATAGAAAATTCAAAGAAAATTCACAACAGGGAAAATGCCATTGGAAAGGGAAAAGCAACTTCATTAGCAATATTGAAGATAAATTCAAAAGGGGATCGGTCCGGATTACAAGAAAAGTAAGTTTGCACGGTAAAAATCATAAAAATAACCCTAAACATCTACACCTTCTCCTTATCCTAAGCAAGTTCTTCCTTATGATGAACAATTGTTAAATCCACGTCTTAGGGTATCGATGACTCGGCAATTCCATCGTTATCATTAATCTCCTCATTGATCAAAGGAGAAGTAATAGGGTTATATTATTGAAAGAGATCAGAGTCTGGAGTACTGTTGACCTTCATCAGAAACTCCACTTATACTCGCAGCAGTAGAAAACACGGTATCCCAACCCTAGTATAGGCAACCTACTTATGTTTCTTGAACTTCAACATCAAGCCCTGTTACTTGTCATCAACATTTGTAATAGCTTTCTCATACAGCCTAGTCCTTTTCACAGCATCATCAGTAACCTTTATAGCGTTATTTTTATCCTTCTTCACCTTTTCCATCACCTCCTTCCATTTCTTATAATCTATCAACCGGGATTCTTGGTAGCATCAAAAGATTACTTCTAACCCTGAAAGGTAGCCTCAACGTTCACTGAGGACTCCCTCAGCTAGTTATCCTTCCTCAAAATCTGACCATAATAAACCAAAAATTATAAAATCCAAGAAAACTAGGGAAGTAAAAAAATTACGTAATTAAAGCATAAACAAATGAAATAATGCAAGTGAAAAGATATGTGCAAATGATGAATTATGATTGGCTCTTTCTAGCAATCTAGCTCTAGAAAAGTGTAACAATAGTAGCTTCATCATAGAAAAGAACCCCTGAACCTATCAGACCCCGAGAAAGACTAGAGTTAACTTCCACTAAAAGAACACTACCTAGGTCTTGGTCAGCTTGAACCTTTCCTGGTAGCTCCAGGTGATCGCTAGGTCCTTTCTTAATCGTCTTAAATTGAGGCTCTTGGGTCCTCACTTACTTATGCACCACTGCCGTAGGGAAATTAGAGATGCCATCCTCAATGTTCCCCTTTTCAGGTAGAGAAGGGGACTTAGTTCTAGTAAGGAGGTTAGGAATCTTTCTTCTTGCCAGTTTTAGAGAAGAAGTGGCTATCAGCACTAAACTAATATATAAGGACTCAAACGAGGATGAAGTACCTTTAACAACCAAGTTTCCCTATGAATGGGAAGAAGATTCTGAATCAACAATCGAAAAGGATAAAGTCATCTCCTCTAAATAAATGGGGGATAAAATAATGTTTTTCGTTGATCAAGTAACAAACGAGGTGATTGAACTCTTTTACTCTAACAACACTATTGTGGAATGAGGATGATTCTCCCTAATTCTTTATTAGATACACCAAACGAGTTCCAGATAAAAAAAATTCACTTTGAATAAAGGTTGAATGTCTTTCTTTATTCTCTTTTCCAATCATAAAAGTAGGTACACTGGTTAGTAACTAAGTAAATTGAAAGGAACAAGTAGAAAATATACAAATAATAAAAATTCGAACCTATGCCATGCCCTTCTTAAGGGTAGCGCAACCCAATATATTCTTCACCCTCGGGAAGAGGGGAAAATTTCCTATTACTAATAACCAATCCATAATTCCAATAATCTTTATTGGAATCGAGTAGACTAAATACCAAAGCTCTATTGGAATATCTAGTTTTCAAGTAGTAAATGTTGTCAGAGATGGTCCACCAGCTATAGTAGTACATCAATTCTAGTTGTCTATGTGTGTTCTATATTATTCAATAATACGTCTGATCCCATTTACTATGCTCCAAGTATTTGGTGCCACTCGGGCTGGGACTACATTGAAATATTGGAAAAATTTAAGAAATAAACGATTTGGAGAGCAAATTACCCTACACTATATTATAAATATAGTGGGAAACCAATGACCTTTTTATAAAGCACACAAGTCACAAGGACATGTGACCAACTTTTTTTTTTCAAACACATAGAGAACCTACGCCAATTTATAAACTCCTCTAAAGAACTCCCATCAATAATATACACCATTGTAAAAAATCACAAAGGAAAATACAAGAAGGAAATGATTCTTATAGTAAAGGAAAATACTTAGTATTAGCTCTTTCTGATTGCGAAGTAAGAACTCGACAATGAAGAAAGGAGTTTGAAATTCACGATGGGGGGAGATTGATAGGGAAGGGACCTTTATAACAGTGGTGGAGTCCCTTAAAATCTAGTGTTTTAAATGATTAAATGTACCATCATTTCAAATACTGGTGGCATATCATCTCCTAGATGCCCAAATGACTAGCGTACCCCAAACGGTTCGCTATTTTCCAACTATTTATAATCTTGGCACTGATTTTAACATAACAGGTTAAAATTTACAAGTCCTAGAGGTCGATCGCTAACCAGACCATTTCCAGTAAGCCGAGCAACTTCAAATGGAGAAAACTCCATCCTTTCACTCACCATGATTCCTATAAAAAATGGAGTATTAGTGGATTTTTTTGCAGCCTAAAACAATTAGTCCATGTGGACCAAGGAAAAATAAAACATGTTATCACTATCAAACATCACATTTGTATGGTCAGCTCATATATCTCTCTGGTTGGACACCTAAACGACCACATCCATGAAGGTGAATAGTCACTAATATGAACAAACATACATGGGATAATTAATAGTCAGCATGCACATGCACATGCACATGCACATGAATAAGTATCCAATAACCTATTATTATGTAAAAATACAAATACCTTGTGTATAAAGGTATTCTATCTCTTTGTCTTCCAACAACTATAAATAGTTTGCTATCCCTCTCATCTAAGGGACATAACTACTTCATCTTAACCATAGACAGTGTTATTAAGAAAATTTTACTCAACCCTAAAAATATAATGGAATTACCCCCGTGAATGTATGCATCGCATTTGGGCCGAAATAAGTAAAATCTTTATATGTCTTTATTATTCGTGATTCTAAATATTAGGTAATTTGATCTAAGATTACTCCAAAAAATAAAACCAAATTTAGACACCAATAGAGCCAATAGCTCGAATGCATTCGACATGTTTTTAAGGAAGAATCACAACTTTACTTTATTTTCACGATCCTTTGTTCAATAATGATATGGAAAAAATTTCTAGAATTGAGGGAAAATATCTCTACAGGGATCTATAATAAGTGTAGAAACAACATTCAACAAAATTCTCAATCCTTAATTTGAAAATAAAAAATAATACAAAAAGGAAAGAAGAGGGTTCGCTACCAATCCCAAAGAATGCGTTCTTCGGTTTCATATTTCTCGAAAAGGAGGCCCTCCTTATGATGCGATAGACGACTATACGAAGTGAAAAGAGGAAACTCCCACCGTCGCCCTCCTACCCAGGACTATTTATTCTCCCAACCCTTGAGATGCACAACTCTTTTTTAAGATGAATAGATAGAGCCATGATACCACAACTCATTTTTTTTATCTTTTCTGGTAAGCTTGACATAACAAAGGAAAATATTTCAATTAGAGCGAGGTAAAAAAAAATTAGGCTGACCAGGCTAATAATACTTAGTTGGTCTATCAGATGATCAGCCACGCTAAGACTTTGAAATGACCTGAATTCCCACGGGGGAACAACAATAAGGAATCTTGGACAATGAGAGACAACTACCGAGGAGAGTCATTTAACCCATAGCAGCGATAATCTAGAGGAGAGGGTTAGGCTAAGTAGACCCAAGCCTTACCCTTACCATAAGATCCTATTTATCTTTACCCCTCGAGAAAGAGAAAATGATCAATAAAATATTGAACAAGGTTAAGGATCAGTAATATTTTAAATGACCAAAGAAAATGGAACAAAAATCATCGAAGAGGAATACTGCCCAAAATGTTTCGATCCACGAAAAAGAAAACTATAAGAAGCTCAAGTCACACCTAGAGGAAGTGGCCTGAGAAGGTTGTCTAGACAACTACACAGAGAATAATAATGGAAAGTCTCTTGTGGAGCATGAATAAAACCTTGATAACATCTGAGATGATAATAATGTCCGACATTAATTTATGATTATCCATGGGACTAAAGCCCCAATCAGATTTAAGATAATATTATTCGAATGAAACTAAATAACGTTACTACGGTCATGGAAGATTTCCAAATTAACCATTCTAAAACCTCAGTGGGAAAACATCATTAACTACAAGACATTGACTATGACAAGCACATTATCTTCACCGAGGAAAATCTAGTCATAGTTAGAACCCCACATCATGACGCACTATTAATCATGCTCGGATTTGCCAATCAGGATACGAATAAGCGCTAGTGGATCAGGGGATCTCTTTAGATATAATGTACTTAAAGTTGTTCAACAAACTCAACCTAAAGATGGAGGGTCTGAAATAAGTGATCTCTTTAGTCGGCTTCACCAGTAGGATGATGATGCTCCTAAGGAAGTTAGTACTCCTAGTAGGAACTGGGAACATATCCCAGATGCTATAGTCTCTAGTATTGGACATTATGTCACAGTACGACACTATCTTGGAGGGAGGATGAATTCATGCCATGAAAGAAGTTCCATCAACCTACCACTAGAAGCTTAAATGTATTACCGACTGAAGGGTAACGGAGATACATTGGAATAAAGATACTACTCGAAATGCTTTATTACTACTAATAGACCCAAATAAGGGGAAAAAAGAAAAGGTAATAACAAAGGAAGTGACCATGGAGGGGTCACCACCTCCAAATAGTCGTTAAAGTATGGGAGATCGGGGGTAGAGGAAAAAGGCGTGTCCCTCATAGATAGAGCTATGGAACCACTGCAAGAATTTGTGTTAGATTAATCACACCTGAAAAAGAAAAAAATTTAGTCGACATCTTAGTAACTTATCATGAGAGGGAAGAACTAATCTCTTTTCTCAAATAGGAACAAAATGTGTTCGTTTTGTATCCGTATGAAATGCCTGACATCAATCCCAAATAAATGTACCACTAAATTCATGTGGACCAAACATTTTTATCGATCACACATAAGGCACGATGAACAACCCTTGAAAAGGTAAAGGTAGGGAAAAAGTAGGAAAACTTTTGGGGGAAATTTCCATAAAAAACGTTCAATTCCCAAAATGTCTCTCAAACTTGATCATTTTCAGAAAGATAAATGTAAAATGGATAGTATGCATAACTTTGCTGACCTAAACAACACTTGCCCTAAGGACATCTTTCCCCATCAGAAAAATTTACCAATTAGTCGATGAAACTACCATCCATGAACGAATGAGTTTGTTAGACACTTATTTAGGGTATAATCAAATTCTCATATTCGAACATGAATAAGATAAGATCTCCTTTATTAACACACTTGGACTTTACTGTGTAAGAGCATTAACATACTCATTTGTGCCCTCATAGGTAGTTATATTATTCTAATTTTCCAAAACACATTGGGTTCTTAGTTTTCCTTTCCGAAATCTTCATCAACGTTTAAGATCTTGAATCCACTTTTATCATCCTCATGATGCATGGATCATACTTTGGATGAAAGGTATATTAGAGATGTCCTACACTCACGTCACGTTCCTTTACAAATCGTTTACATATTTGTAAAACCTTTTATGTGCGTAAAATCTTGTGGTTTTTCAATCTTAAGTTTGCTTATGAAAAAATATTTGAAACATCAATACATAAGCAACATTGAGCAAAGACTAGCAACATAGCTACATCGAAGGTTATCCTTCGCTGGATGCGAGCTGAAAAGTGTTCCTTTGGAAAAACTCTAGACAACGGAGCGTGCATCTTAACTGAAGCATCATCGCAATAAATGTTTTTCTTCTCTTTCGTTGAGTCATTTGAAGGTTCCATTAAAAATATCTGGGAATTCTTATGACTTGCACCAATGTAAGCTTGTTGTAATAAGGATTTTCCTTTATGTAGCTGTTGTACCATCAACGTGTACAGATCCACACATATTTTTTTTATATGTGTGAGTATCTTCTTGATTTATATGTGAAAAGTAACTTTTTAGCTGCTGTATAGACATGGAATCCCCTAACAAGTCTCTCACACATGCTTTTTATAAGAAATGTGACTTTATCGTTTGTATTAGTATTGGTTAAACCCACTTGTGTTGTTTTACTTATTTAAAACCATTATTGCCTTTTCGTTTCAAAATATATCCCAAACCATTTTGAAGAGCAAAAATGCCTAGAGAACTTTTGCGTATTTTTATCCTCTTATTTTATAAGAAAATAAGAACACACTTGTGAAAAAAGGGAACCCATTTTGAAAATCTAATTCATTTTTTCCCTTTATTCTCTTATTTACATTTAACCACCTCTCTTTCTCTAGGTCAGTTAATATTGTAGGAGATAAAGATTTTGCCAAAAAGGAGATTTTTAAAAATCATCTTTTCCATGAACTTTAGGGTATTTCTCCTAACAAGAGTATTGTGATATTTGAGCCTATTTTTCTAGGTTTAAATCATATGAGAGCTACAAAGTTTGAAAACAAAGGCTTATACAACATTATTGACGTGTGTCAAGACATAAGATATATTCATAACATATATCGATCTATAATGATCATTGGCTTACAACGAGTTGGTGGAAAACGTGTCAGGTGTGAGTTAGAGTATAAGGGGTGTTAGTCGTTTGTCCCCTCTATAAGTCTTTGCCAAGTTTTTAGTGAGATTTTTGCATCGGTGTAAGGTTTTTATCCTCATACCTCCGATGTTATGTCATTATTTACATTTTTCGTATCTTTTATTAACAACATGCTTAAACAAGATTAAAACTTGATTTTGTTGATAAAACCTTTGTGAATATTTAAATATAGACTTTTAAGTGTGCTAAAATAATTTTTTATGGGTATCCATTTTTGTACGCAATATAAACTCATATTCCTACACGACTATGTCATTTAGGGTAAAAATTGAAGGTGTGACCAACCAAAAGTTCGTCATGAATATGTTTAATCATCATTTGGTTCATAACATGTATGAACATATAGATGACATGCCTGTGAACAGAAGATATAAGTGTGAATATGTGATGGACTAATCAAAGATATTTAAGGTCCTCAGATATTATAGGATGAATCTCAATGCAGCTAAGTGCTCCTTCGGAGTCCAACCCATCAAATTTTTAGGTTACCTTGTCAGCCAAATGGGAATCGAAGAAAATCCTAACCAGATTGATGTAATAAACAATGCTCATTTGCCTAAAATAGTTACGGATATTCAAAAGATGACTGGGATATTGGAAGAACTCAACCATTTAATTTCTTGATCCTATGAAAAGTGTCGACCTTCCCTTTAGCTTTGGAAGAAGGAGAATGGTCATATCTAGACTGAAGAATGTTCCATCGAACTTATAGAAATCAAGCACTACCTAATCCGACCTTTTCTCCAATCTATCTATAACTCTCGACGTCTAGGCATGCAATTATCTCAGCCTTGGTATGTGAGAAGGAGGTGCATTCTGCCCCCATCTATTATGTCAACATGAAATTTTGGATGCCAAGAAATGCTACCTTCGGCAATAAAAAATGGCTTACTCATTAATGATATCCTCAACAAAGTTTAAGTCCGACTTTGACGCCCACTTCGTCATTTTTTATCACTTTCTTCACATTAAAGGCATATCTAAAAATGGTTGACCTCTCTAGTGTCCAAGTGGTTGGTGGAACTGGGAATGTTTGAAACCTATTTTAAACCAAGAAATTCTACCAAATAATTTTTTTTGCCAAGCTTTATTATTGAATTTGCTGGAGTGCATCAACCCAATGCAAGGAATCTCACCAATGAAGTGAACACTAAGGATCCCAACAAACTCAATAAATGAACACTTTATGTTTATGGAGTAGCCAATTCAAAAGGTATTGAGGGTAGAATTATACTAGTGACTATAAATAATATCGTGCTCGAGCAAATAATAAGACTTAGCTTTCATGTATCCAATAACAAGGTTGAGTACGAGGCCCTCGTCGATTTATAGAAGATGATTTTGTTGGAACACGAGGCCCCCAATTTTATATTTTACAACAAATAGTAATTTTAATCTCCTTTTAAAGATTGGAAAGCGAGAGATGGTTCAATTAAACAAACACCAACACCAAATTTTAATTTCTTTCAAATTAAAATTAAACCAAGTGAAATAAGATTAAACATAAACATATTTTAATTTCACTCAAACCAACTTAATTTAATCCAAGTGATGATTTGAATTAAGTTAACATATACCCAAATTTAAATTAGAACCAAATTAAATAAGTAGTGATATAAACTAATTTTATCTTTTTACCTACGCATGCATCTAAGGTGAATTTTGCAAAAGATAAAATAAACAAATAAATCACTACGCCGCAATGTACGAGGAAAAAACCACAATGGGAAAAAACCTCGAACGACCCTCGCCTTAATTCCACTAAGTACGGAATTTACAATTATAAGCAACATGACTTATAACACTCGACTCGACTCCTTCAAGCCCCGACGCGTCTTCTTGTAACTACCTCTGCCTAGATGATAATCTCGAAACTCCGTCGAAACCTTGGAATCCACCAATGAAACTTTATAAACACCGTCAACCACACATGGTGCCTTTCACCATGTGAGAATGCTGCAGCAAAATAATGAACT